>JAEIFV010000424.1:0-267373 GCA_018904265.1 Lordiphosa collinella | reverse complement strand
AGAATTATTCAATATTTTAAAAACAGCGATACAGCTTATTTAAAATAAAAAGCGGCGCAGAATACAGAATACATGAGGTCTCCACAAGACGGAACAGTAGCTATTTTATGATACGTCGAATGTTCCTCTTAAGGAACACGAGGCTACGTTATTGCTTAGCGCTTCAAAGGCTCCGCAAATGTTAACCGCAGACGACCCTCTCATTTTAGAAGATCTATCAAACGCCGAAAATCTCAGGGGTTTAAACCGTTTCCGTTTGGGGTGACGTCATCAGCAGCCTTCGGCTTAAGAAATTTCTTACTTTCTCAGTACTGCAGACGTACTAACTTTGTAAGTCGTAGGAAGGAAGACCCGAGACGTTCGCTGCCAAACCCCTGAGTTTTGCATGTCGTGAAATTTCGTGCCTCCAGATGTACTGATTTTTCTGATGTCATGCTTCATAGTCCGACTGGGTATTCCCATTATATGCGGCCTACATACTAAACTACTTAAAGCAGCCAAAAATCTGAAAACCCAAGAAGTTCGATTGGTCTGCCATATGCTTCTTAAAAGAATAAATACAAAAGTTTCCCACAAAATAACGACAATTTTGGACACCAGATTTAGGAAGGACAGATTCCGGTCAGGAATCAAAACGCAGTTCATTTATTTGAAAATGAACTGGCACCACTTAAAGGTCTTACTCACGACCAACAACCAGCACCACACCAAGTGCTTCGGAAGAATTAGTTAATTTACCGATTTCACCGATCCACTATTTAAATTTATAAAAATTATAGATGCTGCCAATCGATTAAACTCTGTGGGGAAAAAAATGTTCGATTTGGTTGTTGTTAATTATTGGTTGATTTATTCAAAATCAAAATATTTTGATGGTACTATCTGTGGTTTACTCTATCGATATTGAAACTATCAATGTTTTCACAACACTACTCTGTACCTCCTAAAGTTTGTGTAAAGTTGTGTGAAGTGCTGCCCATCGCCGTGCGGTCGGTGCTGCCCAGCATAATTATTTGTTTTCCTTATAGCTTGACTATCGTTGATCCGATCTTGCCAACCATTTGGCTTATCGATAAAAAATCCTGATTACTAAATATGACCAGAAGGAACGAACCTTCTATCTTTAAAACTGTCAGAGATATGATGATTTTCCTAAATTGCGGGGGCGTTGCAAAAATTTATAATAAACTTGATCTGCCTGCAAGTATAAGAAGCTTATGTCCCATACATTTCAAACCTCTATCTCTTACCATCTCTGAGATCTGTTTGTTTATACGGACAGAGAGGCAGTCGGACGGACATGGCTAGATCGACTCGAAAATTTTAATAGATTTTTGGCCGTAACTTCTAAAAGCCGATGATAAAAAAAAAAATGTAAATGTAGTCAAATTGGGAGTCTAATGGTCTACCTCAGGGAATTAAATATATGTGCATAAATGTTTTTCTCTATCTTTTTTATAAAACCAACGGTACATTTGTTGTTGGTATACAGAAGTGTGTTCTTGTATTCTGTTTTTAGAATGTCAATGCAAAATCCTTCTTTAGACATCATTCTTAGTGCGTTATCTTGACTTTTGTGTGGTGTGACAGCATTTCTTAGGAAATAAGTATAAGTGCAAGCTTAGTTTTATATGCATTTAGCGGTGTGCGTCGGGATAATTTTATATATCTTGTTTAATTTACTGTATATCATCTCAATAAAAAAATCGGAAGTTAACTAGTGAATCCATTTATAACATGAAAATATGATGCTAGAGGGGTTTTTATCCTAGCACGCCTCGTAGAATGCATTTGTCAGCTGATGAGCGCAGATTAATAATGAAGCTCAAGAAAAATTGCGCTAAAATTTATTATATAGCTGCCAGAGTTATAAGGCATAAAAATGCGACTTCAAACTTTTTGAAAAACCCACATTCTTGAGGTGAAATCAAAGGCGGCGGTAGTTTAACCATCATTGACTAACGCTTCCAATGGGAAATTTGTTGTCTTGCGGTTCGGAAGACATGTCTTGTAACGAGACAAAGTATCATTTAAGCCTTAATGAACCTAAAGACGTTTTCATCAAGTTTTTACTGGACACATTTACGTTTCATTTACTTCCCGAGTGCATATACCAAAACTACTTCCACATCATCTGAATGCTCGTTCTGTACTTGCTGAAAGATTCATATTTTGGCATACTAATTTCTACTATCTAATTTTTCAACGAGAAACAGCATAATTTCGACGGCCCAGAAGGCTAAAATAAATATTGGCACGAAATACGACCACCAGGGGAATAACCGTCATAAGCCAAACCACTGTGCCGAATACTTAATGATTTGAGTCGCTCTTTTTATGCTAGAGCGTCTCGGAATTGACTTATTCAATTAAAACTAATGCCGAAATCTCTGTGCAGTGGTTGAAAGCGAACTTGATGTATTTGGGGATATCCTTCTTGAGGATAACTAATTTTTCAACAAGACCAAGCCACGATTCACAATTAATTCACTACAGAAGCATTTCTTGTATCCAGAAACATTACGGTCTTGGATTGGCCAGCGATAAATACTGACTTAAACCCTCATTAGGGACTTCTGGGAATCCTGTCTGACCGAGTTTTTAAGAAAAGTCGACAGTTTGAGACACTCAAGCAATTTACGAATGTTTTGGTTGCGGAGTGGCAACAAGCAACAAATAACCTCTTCAAAAACTGGTAGACTCCATGCTTGATCGTCTAAAGATTGTTAAGAATGCAAATGGAAAGCACACTAACTAATAAATAATGATTAAAAGTTTAAAATTCCTAAAAATTTATATAACCTAGGCAATAAAAAAGCAGACAAATGTAAAATGCACATATACTTATTTCATATTAATTTTTTTTATTTAACTCAATATATTTAAAAGCATAAACAAATTGAATTTTTATTGACTTTCATTAATATTCTTTTAACAAACAAAATTCTAGACCAAAAATAACTTGAATCTGTTTATTGCTTTAACTATCATAAATTAATTCCTAACAGAAAAATAAAACTCTATGCACATATACTTCCCTGAGGTATAAGCCAGTTAATTTCGATATTTTTTTAATGGGAAAAAAATTTAGGAAATTTTCAACGCCGAAAAAATAAAAATTTCTCAGAAAGTTCATATTTTTTCCTATTTAAATAAAAATAGTGTTCTTAAGAACCAGAACCAGACTATAGATTTGGTTTTTCGTTATTCAATTCTGCTTCCGTTAGGTGAACAAAGCTCGTCTAACACACGTTTATGCAAATTTATTTTAAACCTGACCCTCTGGGGGGAAAACGGACAATTTTTTTGGTGAGAATACATTAGGAATTTTGCTCTCCATGTGTAAACATTGTTATTTATGCAGGTTTCTCAGATCTGGCCACACTGGTCCAACAAAAAATGAATTGAGACTTTTGGTATTTTTGTTTTGGCAGCTCCTTTGTTGAGGTTTATACTGAGCTTAAAAATCTACTTGGACTGACGCTTCAAACGCGCTTTGTAATTAGTCGATCTGGCATCGCTGTCAAAAGTTATTGTTGCCAGACGGGTCCGTCGAATATGGCCAACTACACACAAATGCTATGCAAGCTGCGGGTATAAGCTACTTTAAGTAACTGTAAAGTGAGACACGGTTGACTTTAACTAATCTTCTCCTTATTTCTATTGTCGAAAACAGTGTGTAACCAAACCCGTTTGGAAGGGTATGCTCAAGTGTGTTCAGGCCATTGCCGGTGGACTGGATGTGACATTTAGCAACTTTGGCCTAGGCGGCATGGCCTCAGTTTTTCAGCTCATGGAGGTGGCCCACACACACTTCTGGAGCAAGGAAATAAACGAGGGCAGCGATATGTCCTCCAGCCTGCTATCTAGTCATGCGGCCAGTCCACTTGGTAGTCGTGAGAATCTACGCTCGCCCAGCTCGCCAAACGGCTCGCACTCGGGCCTGGGTTCCGAATGGGCCTCGCCACAGGAATCGCGCAAGAGCTCAACGCACACAACGACGCTTCCGGTAGCTGGAGCGACGACATCGGCGGCGGCAACGCGTCGCTTATCCTCGACGGATAGCACGGATGGGCAATCAACAACGGAGATGTTCAAGGATATGTTGTCGCAGAAGAGAAGTGCCTTGAAGAATATGCTCACCTCTTTCGATTCGGATGTGAGTATATATTATTCATCTATACCCATTCATTCCACAAATTACACTATGCCCATCAAGTGTCGTGCTTTTGTAGTGTGGCCATATTGTATATCGTAGAACCGCTTGATACGCTTGTATGTCTAATTAGTAACATCCGGGGCCTAGCGCCTCCTCTTAGTGTCTTAGTCAATATGTACTGTTGCACAATGGGGCCCAGGTTTGAAAAGCGTTGCAAAGCTCACAAATTCTCAGTTAGGGAATCTATTTTTTTTTTTTTTGAAGGGAAGATTTATAAATTCCCTGCTAGCTGTTTCTAGAATTTGGACTTTTGCAACGCCAAAAACTCCGTTGGTCTCACTGTGCGCCGTACCTACCTCTACCATTCCGTTTATGTACACATACACTTGTATATATATATAAATATATATCTCCTGCTGTAGCCTGCTGGTTCTACGGGTGCGCTCTCCGTGGTCAGTGATCTGCTTCCCGGTGGCAGTTTAAGCGTGCGCATGCCCTCCAGCTGCCGCTCCACGGTCTCAGACACCGAGTACGAAAATGTAAGTGTAAAAGTAAGGCTAACCCTCCCTTCCTCCGTCCACCCCGTACCAAAACAGACACAAGGCGTAGTTCGATTTTGTAGTTTTGCTTATCAAACGAAGGTCGCCTAATCAGACGCCTTACCAACTATCTTGCATCTTACAGACCACCACATCGAAGGATTCGAAAAAGAGCGGTGGCAATCTATGGTCGGGCAAGTCCACGCTTAGTGCTGGCTTCCGCTATACTGGTGGTCATCTTATCAACACATCCTCCTCACCCTCACCGGACAGTCCACGCGTCTACCTCTTTGAGGGTCTGTTGGGCAAGGATCGCTTAAATCTATGGAATCAAATGCAGTTCTGGGAAGATGCCTTTCTGGATGCAGTTAGCCAGGAACGCGATATGATTGGCATGGACCAGGTGAGAGCCACTCTTTTATTAAACCTTGATTACTCTTTTTAATGATTTCGTCCAGTTATGAGCGCCCTCCCCTCAGACAAGGGTTTACACGGGAGCTATATAATCTTAAAAACATCAAAAGTCGGTTATTAAAGAAATTTAAGAGATCGGGATCCCAATTAGATTACTCTAAATACTTGTTAGCTCGTTCCTATTATATGACGTTAAACTCCGAGTGTTACCAAAATGATCTGGTTAGCAGCAAATTAAGCTTTCAACAAGACCCTCTTTCCCTGGAGTATACAACTGCCGACAACGAAGTGGATATTGAAAACTTATTTGCATAATTTTTCCAGCGTTGTTATTCCTCCTCATCTCTTAATATTGTGCAGTTTTATCCTTATAATATTGCCCATTCTTGCTGCATTTTTCTCCGGTTTTAGACTCTGAGAGTCTGCTGTCAAGTTTAACATCGGTTGAAGCTTTCTTCAACCCTGGGCCTAACAATGTTCCAAGCTGAGTGCTAAATTATTGTGCTGACTCTTTATGCGTGCCCCTTTTAAAACTCTTTAACATCTCTCTTTATCTTTGTGACTTCCCTAACTATTGGAAGGAGTCATTCATTATTCCTATCCACAAAAATAGGGGAAAGTTAACTTTTGTATACCCTTGCAGTTTGTTTTTCTAAATAAGACTACTTTTCGGACCTTACTTTTCTTTGGGAGCTATACTATATAGATGTCCGATTTCGACCAAACTTAGTGCAATCATGGAAAAGCATAACAAACTGTGAGTAACGAAATTTGGAGGCGATCCCAATTTAAACAAAAAAGTTTTTCTCACTAGAACTAGTTATTTGAGAACTAGTCATCCGATTTCAACCAAACTTTGTAGAATCTTGTGGGAGCATATAAAGCAAAAACCTGCCAATTTTAAGGACCTTTCCATTAAAAACAAAAAGTTTTTCTAACTAAGACTACTTTTCAGACTCTACTTTTCTATGACAGCTATACAGTATAATTTGGATAATTGCACCTACACTTAATTGCACATTCAAGATAATTACCCCAAATTCTCTGTCAGTTGTATTTAAAACTGTTTTTGTTCAAAATTTTTTTGTTTAATTGCATTGCACATAACTGCATTTTTAAGTATATTGCATCGATTTTTCGGGGAAAATTTTTTTTTTTGTAAGAAAATAATTAATTTAAATGCGCGCCAGTGCGAGGCCACTATCGATATCGATAAAGTGATCGTTGTGAATGTTAATTGCAAATTTAGCTCGCTTTAATGTTATCGATGATGTGATCGTTGTGAATGAAAGTTTTCAGTGCGCAGAGTGCTCACGATCAAATCAACCACTTAACAAAAGCAACAAAGAACTATGTAAAAATGGGCTAAACAAAATATAACACTTCCTTTACTGTAAAGCAAAAGTTGGACATTATTGACGCAGTTAAAAAAAGGAAAACAAAAAGGATCTCTGCATTAAATACGAATGTGACAAGTCGACAATTGATCGAATTATAAAAAAAGAAGACGAGCTCAGACACGCAGCTATTTCCGAGCATGCTGATGTAGAGGAGGCAATGCTATACTGGTTTAAGCAACAGCGACCCACCAATGAAATACTAGACCGGCATGTTATTCTCGGCAAAGCCAAAGAACATTGCTATAAGTTCAACACCAACTTCGAACCTGATGGTAACTGGCTGTGGCGCTGGCGTAAGCGCCACAATATAAGGTTTGGAAAAATGCACGGAGAATCTTCTAAGAGCGATGCTAGAGGAGCAAATGATTATGTTCTTAACTTATTGCCCAGACTGCTTAAAGATTACGGCGAGGAAAATATATTTAATGCGGATGAAACTGGGCTATATCCAAATTGGACATTTTATCTACCAGGTGAACAACAAAAGGAGGAAAAAAAAACTACAGGCCTGTTCCCGTTTTCAATTTAGATCAGATCATGCGGAATCGGAATTGGTTTCAAAAGAGTCAGTGGAATGAAAAGTAAACGCCACTTTTCTTGGCAACGGCGATTCTTTGCGCTTTGCAAATATTTATATTTTAACATGTCAAATATTGTGGAGATTTTGAAGTATCTATAGATATATCGAGCCTTCAATTTGATTTAAAATTATTTTTATTAAGTTTCAACCTAAGAAATTGCATGTAGACGAAAGAAAAACGATCGAAATGAAACCGAGCTGTTCGCAATTCCGAATCAGCGCATGCGCAGTGCTGATCGAAATTGTCAAGGCTGCCTTATGGCTGAATCAAAATTCGATAACGATTCGAACATTCATTCGAAAAGACAATCGATTTCTATTTTACTCTGAAACGGCGACACCAAAATGAAAACGATTCGGAATTGCGATAATTTTACTTTTTCATTCCACGCGGAAACGGGAATAGGCCTGCTAGATTGACTTTGCACTTTATTTGCTACTTATCTGGCTCCTATTAAAAAGTTGTTGCTATAGGTAAAGCCAAATCACCACGATGTTTTAAAAACGGAAGGCTCCCATTCACATATTATGCTAACCAAAACGCATGGATGACCGGAGACATATGGGAAAAAATCATTGTACAACTGGACCACGAAATGATTAATGCAAATCGAAAGATTGTATTGTTCGTTTATAACGCTGCTTGTCATAAAGAAATGCAATCTATCAAGAACGTTAAAACAGAATTTATGCCCCCCAATACCACAGCTGGGCTACAGCCTTTAAATCAAGGAATTATTCCCTCGTTCAAAGTGGAATACCGACGAATTTTGGTTTAAAAACAATTGGGTGCTTTGGAACGCTGCAAACTACAGTCGAGTTTGTAAACAAATTTTTATTTAACGCATTAAATATAAAAAAGTAAAACCGACTACAATTTATAATTGCTTTAAAAAAGTAAGTACCGTTGCTTAAATCGGAAGCAGCAGAATTTTGTAATTAATGTTTACTTAATCAGGCAGATTTTGTCGACAGAGCTCAGCTTGAAAACGATCATGTGGAAGAAACAAATGAAGAACTTGAACTTCAATAAATTAATTATGTAAACGGGGTGAAAATTTGGTTGTTATGGGTTTATGACCATGTACTGACGAAATTGTTCTCTTCGTATTAGACGACAACATTCAACAAAATGGGACGTTTGTGCAAAACAATATTTTTTTTAACTTAATTGCACATTGAGGATAATTGCATCACTTTTGGTGTTAACGAAGGTTGTGCAATTAAGTGCATTATACTGTATTATATAAATATCAGATTTCGACCAAATTTGTGGTGAGGATAGTTTTGAAAATGACAGAAAGTTTTCTCACTAAAACTTTAGTTTAGTTAAACAGACGGACGGACAGGGCTAAATCAACTCAGCTCGTCATGCTGATCAAGAATATATATACTTTATGTGGTCGGAAATGCTTCTATTAGCGTTACAAACACCCGGACAATTTTATAATACCCTCTGCAAGGGTATAAAAAGGGACCAAAGTCAGTAGTGTCAAACTACAGGGGCATTTCCAAACTTTCGGCAATTCCAAATATATTCGAATCACTCATAACTTCTCAATTACAGCATTTCTTCCGCTCAATAATTTCCCCATTACAACACGGATGTATGAAAAAGCGTTCAGTCGAAACTAACTTGCTTGAGTTTACAAGTCTTGTCAATGTGGGATTTGTAAAGAAGTCGCAAACAAATTTAATACATCATATCATGAGCCCCTTATACACAAACTGTACATGCTTGGCTTTTCTCCTAAGTTACTTAATTGGATCACGGTTTATTCACTTAATCGGTCCCAAAGAGTTAGATTTAATTTATAGTTTTCTGTACCCATTTGTGTATCCTCCGGTGTTCCCCAAGGCTGTATTCCAATTGCATTATTTCACTCTCATGTGCTAATGTATGCGGACAGGCTCGACGACAGTAGGGCCCATCAAAAAATCTTATTAAATGGGGGCCCATGAGTTGTACTGCCGGGCCCGTCCCCCGCCTGTATGCGGACGAGCTTAGGGCGCTCGCACACATGCAGCTGAAACGATGAACTGACGGCATAGCTTTATGCTGAGCTTTCAGCTTTTGAAAAACAAACACACTAGCAATGCAGGTGCGCACACTAGACGCTCAAATGATCATTTTAATTCAGCGGTAAGTTCATCACTTTTTGATCAAACAATCATGTTTATTTATTTCAGCTTACTGTTGTATTTAGTAAAGGCTGCAATTACAATGCAATCATGAACTGCGAATACTTATTTGAGTGAAATGGCGTAAAAAATCGAGTTGAACTTTTCCAAGGAATCCTATTTTAGTCGGTGCCATTCATATACATAGATTTGTATGGTTATTGTATTTCATAATTTTGCATCAAAAACTTTTCAGAGAGTTCTGGATCTTCATTTTTGGAAAGGATGAGTCATAGTTTTTAACCCTCTCCTGATCAAACTAACATGTTGTGGATCGGTCCGATTGCCGAATCTATGAAAAGAGAATGGGTCATATTTATTAAGGCCCCTCCTCTGGTCTAAATTTTTCATTTGTTTTTTATACCTTAAAAAATAATTTAGATAATCAAAAATATTATCCCAAAAGGATTTTTCAAAATTCGAAATACTTTCGGAGATATAGCCATTTTAGTGACACAAAGTGACCCAAATTTCCTATTAACTGCAAACTTTAAACTCGTTTTTCTCGAAACCACGTTTTTCAAAAATGGTTCACACTTTTCTCAAGTCCAACTGAACCAATTTTGATGATGTAAGGAGAACCTCAATCATTAAAAAAAAAATCTAACTTTTACAAATGAAATTTTTTTATGATTATGAAAGTCAGATAAAGTCATTCATACTTAACAGTTTGCAGTTTTCCGATTTAATTTCTGATAACAAACTTAAAGAACAGGAAGTCGAGATATTTTAAAAAGTATAAGAAATCCGGTAAGCCATCGGACTTCTCCCGTTATGTGCTTGCCCGTTCTAGCTTTAATGTGCTTAATGCTCAATGCTATAAAGATTATCTTGACCGTTGCAGACTTCAATTTTCGCGAAATCCTAGACAATTTTATTCTTTTGTTAACTCTAAACGCAAGTCATCCACCCTGCCCTCCTCGGTTATATATGGTAATGCTAAAGCAAACACTGATCAAGCAATAGCTGATCTGTTTGCAGAGTTCTTTGAGTCAACCTACTCGTCTTCTAGGTACTGTGCGAATCAACCATACCCGTATGGGTTGAATATGTCTAATTGCATTTTTAGCCCCGTTATCACTGAAAGCTCGCTCCTTTGCGATCTTAACTCTGTGAAACCCGTGTATGCACCGGGCCCTGATGGAGTGCCTGGCTGTGTACTTAGGTTCTGTGCGGATGCACTTTGTAAGCCTATTCATAAATTGTTTGAATTGTCTTTGGAGTCATCCGCTTTCCCTCTGTTATGGAAGGAATCTTTTATTATTCCACTCCATAAAAAAGGTAATAAGTCAGATGTTGGAAATTATAGGGGTATTTCCAAGTTGTCTGCAATTCCTAAGGCTTTTGAGAGAATTATAACATCTCAACTGCAACATTTATGTAGTTCCATTATCTCACCCTTCCAGCATGGATTTGTGAAGCGAAGATCTACTACCACTAACCTTTTAGAATTCACATCTTCAGTGATCAAAGGGTTCATAGGTAAAATGCAGACTGATGTCATTTATACTGATTTTAGTAAGGCTTTTGATTCTGTTAATCACTCCTTGCTGCTTCACAAACTGAGTTTAATCGGCTTTCCAACTAACCTCCTCAGTTGGATTTCTGATTACCTAAGTAGTAGAACCCAAAAAGTTCTATTTCGTAATTCATATTCTAAGTGCATCCAGGTTACTTCTGGAGTTCCCCAAGGTAGTCACTTGGGCCCATTGCTTTTTACTATCTTTATCAATGATCTTCCTTCAGTCTTGGCTCACTCTCGGGTGCTTATGTACGCCGATGATGTGAAAATTTGTTTAACATATAATGATTTGGTTTCCCGCTATAATTTGCAAGCAGACTTGGATGCATTTCACTCTTGGTGTCAAGATAATCTTCTAAACCTTAACAGTTTGAAGTGTAAGGTTATGACATTTTACAGAAGCTTACCACAATTAGTCACTTATATGCTTGATAATGTGGCATTGCAGCGCCTAAATGAAGTAAATGATCTTGGGGTTATTCTTGACCATCAACTTAAATTTAACTCTCATGTAACTGCTACTGTTAATAAGGCCAGAAGTGTTCTTGGGTTTATTAAGCGGTGGTCGAAAGAATTTGACGATCCCTACACTACCAAGATTCTTTACACTTCTCTTGTCCGTCCTACACTTGAGTATGGTTCATGTGTGTGGTCTCCGCAATATACGACCCATCAAGATAGAATAGAATCTGTGCAAAAGCAATTCTTATTGTTTGCCCTTCGGGGCTTGAACTGGAATCCTGAGGTCCGTTTACCAGCTTACTCTAGTAGACTACTTTTAATTAATCTTCCTTCCTTACTTAACCGTAGAGTTATGCTTGGTGTAATCTTCATACATAGACTAATTAATGGCGAAATCGACTCATCGGAGTTGGTTAGCCAAATCAATCTTAATGTTCCTTGTAGACTGTCCCGTAACTTTGTCCCCTTATCTCTGAAACATTGTACTACTAACTATGCCTTGCATGATCCGTTTCGTGTCCTCTGTGCTGATTACAACAAACTCTACCGCTTAATCAATTCGGAACTTTCTCTTCCTGCTTTGAAAACCTCTATTTTAAATCATTTGTCCCGTACTTAACATTATTTTGTACTTTTCGATCCGGTTTTCGTGTTTGGCGGCTGCGCCTCTCGGTCGGTTGGGCGGGAGGTGGGCTGCTATTTTGCCTGGGGTTCGCCTGCTTACGGCTTGGTGTCGTGAGGGCCACTTGAACGTACTGTGCATTGTACGTCAACGTCCATATAATGGGGACTCCTGGAAAGGTGTGGAACCATGAACACACCTTTTTTTTTTTAAAACGGCGAAAATTTTTGAGCAACCCTCACCATTCACACATTTTCAATTTTGTATTCTTTTAATGAATTGAGCAACCAAATACAAAAAGCAGAATTACAAAATCTATTCCCGATTTCTTTCCACAAATTAAACAAAACAAGTAGGTACCCTTCAGTACGCTGCACTAGCACATGGGTGTAGAATTCGGTACTTACTAGTAACCACCGGTACTTACCGCCCAATCCACCAGCAATGCAATTCACTACTTACTTTTTGCAGGGCATGTCCTAGGGGGAACCAATCGCCACCTCTTCGCTTTACATGTAAGTACTGGGGTAAGTACCGAAAAGTGGTGATCGCGACGCGTCGTTTACTTTGGGAGTGACGTTGCTATACCAAAAGGGTACTCTGGTCGGTACCCTATCGTAGGTACTTACTGTAGTACTTACTAGTAAAGCGATTTGGTGGCGATCGCCACCAGCCGTACTGAAGCGTAGCTGCAGTCGAGTGCCCCGAATCCAAAATACGCTGTTCCCTTGATTTCTTTAGTAGTCTCTGAGATCGACGCGTTCATACGGACAGACGGACGGACATGGCTAAATCGACTCGGCTGTTGATGCTGATCAAGAATATATATACCTTATAAGGTCGGAAATGTTTCCTTCTACCTGTTACACACTTTTGCACAACTTCAGAACCCCCTTTTTCCCATTTTTAATGGGAACAGGGTATATAAACAGGTAAAATTCAGTCGTCTAGACCAGTAGAGGGCCTTAAGTTTTGCGTTAGGGGGTAGTACAAGTTGCACGTGCTGTTTTTAGATGCTTTTTAAAAAGTCACAGAAAGAAAACGAAAAGATATTATTCAAATAGGTTTTTTTGTTGTCGGCGAAATTGTGACGTCGGCTGAAAAGTTTCTGCTCTGCGAAAAGTGGTAAGAAAAAAAAGTGCGCCCATGTCGGACGGGATTCGGGGTCACTCTGTTATCCGATATAATGAAAAAATCGAATTTTTGTCCGTCCTAACTTATACTTGTTATAGAGGGTGCATCAAAAGTAATTTTACTATCAGAATTGGGGCCAAATGCATATTGTCGTTTAACATTTGTGAAATAATAGGATGAATCAAACTCTCTTCTCAGCAAAGCTTTTGGCTAAGCAGTCAGTTCATCTTTCAGCTGCATGTCTTATGATGATCCAGTACCACCCCTTCTTCCACAAAGTAATTTAAACTCTCAATAATTGGTGGAAGATCAATAGTCTTCCTCTCAACAATGAGATGTGTAAATATTTAACTTTTAATCGTAGTACGCCTTATTTTTATGACTTTATAATTGATGATAAGTCTTTAGAACGCATCTACAAAGTTGACGACTTGGGAATACAATTTATGCCCAAATTATGTTTCAACGGCCATATATCGGTCAATGCCAATAAAGCTATGGAAGTTCTTGGTTTTATCAAAAGATGGTCTAAGGATGTATGTCACCAAGCCATTATGTTTCTCTGGTCAGACCTATTCTTGATTTTGGATCATGTGTCTGGTCTCTACACAACCAAAAATGTCACAATCTACTCGAATCTGTACAGAAACGGTGTTTAATTTTCGCCCTCCGTGGCCTAAATTGAGATTATAATAGGCACCTACCACCATACGAACATAGACTACGCTTATTGGATCTTCCATCCTTTTATAATCGTAGAACTTATCTTAGTGTGCTTTTCCTTCATAAGCTCCTGTCAGGTGAGATTGACTAAAGCGCTGTGCTTAGCCTAATAAGTTTTGCAGTTCCGGCACGTGTAACAAGGAATTATGTCCCGATTTATTTACATTCTTGTCTCACGAACTATGCTCATCATGAACCCAATCGAAAACCCCGCCTAAACTACAACTATTTTTACCATCTTGTCTCTGTAAGCTCTCCTCTGCTAGATGTAAGAAATTTTCTAGTGTCAAATTTAAATTCCAAATGTTCACTAAGTTTAAGTTAGACCCTCGAGACTTTATAATGTTTATCCAGGGTTCGAATTGCTGACTAAATATTAGCAATAGTCTTAATTTTTGACTAAAAACTAACCTATCATTTAGTCAATATTTGTAAATCGACTAAATCCAAAAACTTGACTTTAATCACAAATCTTTAAAACTAAAAATGAAATAGTTTTCATAAAATATGATTTGATCAACTAGGCTATGAAATATTAACAAAAACTAAACAAAATGTTAGTCATTAGTCGTTTTGTTACATTTGACTATTGACCATTTAGTTGTTTCAGTTGACTTGACTTGACTTGACTATCAACTGAGTAGTCGTTTCGTTTCATTTGAAATTTATAAATTGAAATAACTTTGGTTATCAATCGTTGTGGTGATTGTTGCGTTGATTGATTTGGATTTAAAAACATATCCCAAATTTTTTCAGAGTAACAATCTTACAAAGAATGGTTTATTCAGACATACCGAAAGAAGAGACAGTTTCCCAAGTACAGATCGCAGCCTTGCAGAAAGAGCGAAGCCTAAATTCCTTCTAAGTGTAAAAAATAGAGAATAGCTAACTTCTGCACGGCCGAACTTTGTATACCCTTGCAGCTCGTATAATTTATATAAATAAAAGTCTTAAATTATATTCATACAACAATTTCATATTCGCTTTGATTGATATTCACTGCTAGCTGAGTAACCCAAACTGACCAGTAGACTGACTTGTGACCATTTGTCTGACCAGTTTTTTATACGACAGCTGCTCTAAATATTTATCCGATATTCATCAAAATCGCCAAAATTGTGCCGAAGCAGATAACAATAAATAGTTTTTCGAAACATCTGGACTATTTCCATATACCATTTCCATCACCGTTCGCAACACACATTACATTATAACATTATAGAGCCCATCTGCAAAGCTTTGAGAGAAAAAATGAACCAACCATTTTCATTAAACTCTCGAAATACTAAATGTTTTTTGGCGGCCGTTATTGGAATATTGGAACTAAAAAAAAAACTAGTCTCCCTTAAAATGGATAGTGCCACTAGACTTTCGCGCAATATTTTTGGACTAAGTGCGCAATTTATAAAAGAAAATGAAATCAAGTCAACAATTTTGGGCATGGTGGAACTTAAAGGACTCGCATCAAGTACATCGCGTAATTTAGCAACAGAAATTATTAATGTTCTCAATAAGTACGAGATAAGCCTGGGGCAAATTGTATCGGTTACATCCGAAAAACATCGACTCAATAAAAAATAAGTCGAGAGAGGAAAATTTTGATATAAACGAAGACTTCTGGGATTTTGTGAACAGTTATTCTATGGTTTTTGAACCGCTACAGCGAACAATCATCAAATTTCAAGAGGAACAATTGCACTACGGAAACTTCTACGCTCAAAGGCTGAAATGTAATATACTGACGAGAACAATAGTAATATCAAATGCCTAACCTAACCTAACTAGTAGTCTTTTCCTGGAATGCCAACTTATTTCACAGATTTCCGTTGTCGTTAGTCAAATGTTTCAAAAAGCGACTACTCAGTTGATAGTCAAGTCAACTAAAACAACTAAATTGTCAATAGTCAAATGTAGCAAAACGACTAATGACTAAAATTTTGTTTAGTTTTTTGTACATATTTCTTAGCCTAGTTGATCAAATCATATTTTATAAAAAACTATTTAATTTTTAGTTTTTATGATTTGATTCCGTAGTCGTAGTCAAAAAATCATTTTTTTTAGTCGATAGTTAAGTCATTTCGAACCCTGTGTTTATCTGTATTTTTGTGTGTTTTATGTGACTGACATGGATATCTCAATCCGTCTGTCGGCCATGAGCAGTTCGTGACTCAAGTGGCAGTAAGTGTTTCCAGAATTTCCGTCCGATAAGTCAGTGAGCTTCTCAAATAGTTGGAGGAGCTGCCCGAGTCCCAAAGGCATATCCTCCAAAGGCACAAATCCTCCATCCCTGAAATCCAAAAAACGTTGTCTTCTGACTTCAGAAGTTTGTCTGTTAGCTCGATTGAACAGCTCGATCTGCATGAATCTGCTTCCATTTGGTATTTATGCTTGTATCGCGTTTGACAAGAAAATGGTTCCATGTCACATTCATACTGGTTTTGGCTGTATTGTTACGGCTAATTACGTGTTTTTTAAAGGACACTGTGGGGGTGAATATAACTTCTAGGTAGGTGAATTCGGGTGAAATTTTTATGAGTTCTTTATATATGTCCTTTAATGTTCACTAAACAATAAACAAAACAAAAACTCCTCCACTGCTTCCAGGGTCCCATCGAGATGATGGAACGTTATAAGTCGCTCAGTGAATCGGAGCGTAAGCGTCTCGAACATGACGAAGATCGATTACTCTCCACCATGTTGTACAATCTGACGGCTATACTGGTGATGTTGAATGTCAACAAAGATGAGATACGTCGCAAGATACGTCGTTTATTGGGCAAGAGTCATATTGGATTGGTCTATTCCCAAGAGGTTCACAATGTGGTTGATCAGATCAATAATCTGGTGAGTACTTGGACGAGTGATGTCCCGAAGGGAATTGTATTAATTCTGGACTTACCCCTATAGAACGGCAATGATATCGACTTGAAACCTCTGGGTTCTCGTCTGTTGCATCGTCAGAGTTTTACGGTGCATCAGGGTACCGATGTGAATGGACCCTTGCGTTTCATGGAGGTACGTGATGACGGTTTGGTACTGCGCTCCGTGGATGGGACCATAGTGGAGCGCTGGTGGTATGAGCGTCTGGTGAATATGACCTACTCACCGAAGACCAAGTTGCTGTGCCTCTGGCGACGGAATGGCGGGCAGACGCAGCTGCACAAGTATTATACCAGGAAGGTAGGCTATTCAAATCGAGTCTTAACCTAAAGCATGAGGGTCTAAAGGGTCTTTTGTAGTGCAAGGAGCTGTATAATTGCATTAAGGAGGCCATGGAACGTGGGGGCACGCCCACCAACGTGCCCGAGCTGGGTGGTGAGTTTCCGGTGCAGGATATGAATACGGGCGAGGGTGGTCTACTGCAGGTCTGTCTAGAAGGTGTCGGTTTGTTGTTCTCCAATAGCAAGGTAAGTGCTCGTCTTGTACGTAAAACTACACTCGAATACACACGCACACACACCCACACACATGCATACATATACATATACTCGCCGCTCTCTAAACTACTCGTTTTGTGTATAACTCTCTGCATCTATAAAAAGCCATAAAGCATCAAAGTCCCATAACGAGTCCCGCCCCTTCCCCCAGCCTAGCCAAAAAATAAGACACAAGCTCAGCTCAGCCCATAGTTTCATCATTCGGGGGGCCATACTTAATCCTCGTCTGGTTCTCTAGCAAATTCATAAGGGATATATAATATACATACACATTTTGGGCGTACTCTCTCGTATTCCGATATCGATACATTTCTCTTACAACTTGGTTTCCATTAAGTACCATCAATTGGTTTTGGTATTTTATTTATCCCTGTGTTGAGTATCAATTCTTTTTTGGTTTTGCTTTCGTTGCTCCCATTGATTTATCTTTCTCGTTGTTTTCTCTTGTGAAAAAAAGATATTAAATAAAATGCCCCTCAATAGGGGCATCAAGTTCTGTTTATGAAAAGCAAGGACCTTCTCAATATTTTTGTTTTCAGTTCAAGCTTTACCACGTATGATCGATCATCGATTCATTGCTTTTAGAGGGCCCTGCACGAGTCAATTCGATCCGAAAAAAGCCAGCATACAACACGATTGAATCAACGAACGAAAAGTCAGTTCTTTTTAAGCATTCTTAGTGATGATGCGCGGGATTGGGATACCAAAAAATGAGTTCTCGAATTAGTTAATTTTAACTATAATAATATTTGTCAAAAGGGTTGTTAGCCGTCTCAAGGTCAAGGACGGATTATAATTCAACAATCAACAAAGATATTGTACTTTTGGATACTCAAGACAGACTGTTTCGACGGCCTCCGGCACATCTCATCAGTGAGCTTCAAACGCTGGCACAAGCAAGCCGTTTGCAAAAACCTATTTATTTAAGCTTGGCGGCGAATTAAAGCTTGAAAATTTTAGGAATAAAGATCTCTATAATACTATTTAGCTCTGACTTTAGCCCAGAGAAGGGTTTTTTTTTTTATATTCCATGTTTATTATTAAAACTATAACTAACTATCACATAAGAGGGACCATTTTTTTGGTATTTTATAAATTGGTTGTCCGCCGCCTCTGGGGACGACCGCAAGGCAATGCTTCGCAGGGACCCCAACAGATTATAACTACTCATGTCCTTCTCAATCGCTCCAGTCTGCGAAGTTCCATTAGGGCACTGGCTGCAAAAGTGCTGGTCGCGTCCCAGAATCGTTCGCTGGCTACCATTAGGTCACAGAAGTTACTAATGGTAACTTCCTCGCCAGCGGACTCCCTGAAGCCAGCCTCTGCTGCTCGAAACGTCCACACTCGAAAAGGACGTGATGTGCATCCTCTAGAGAACCTCCCCTACACTATGTGCACTCGGGGCTGCTGTCGTGCCCGAAGCGGTGAAGATAGCTTCTAAAGCACCCATGTCCACTCAGTAATTGGGTGAGATAGAAGTTTACTTCTCCATGAGGTCTCTCAAGCCACGGTTTGATTTTGGGTACTAGCCTGTGCGTCCAGCGGCCCTTAGGAGGATGAGTCCCATGCGTTCTGCCATTTCCTAAGGCTTTCTTCTCTAGCTGCCGCTCTCTCCTCAGGGTATGCTATCCTTGGCGAACGCTCACGCGAAGCACTGTAGGCAGTTGCCGATTCCACTGCCAGGTATTCAAGGGGCACCATTCCCGCTATGACAAGCGCAGCTTCATTCGAAATAGTTCGAAAAGCACTGCACACCCGAATTGCACTCAGGCGGTAGACAGCCTCAACTCCGCGGCTGTAGCTCGGGACCGCAAGTGCGTGGGCCCACACCGGGGCAGTATAAAGCATTATGGACTTGCAAACTCCCATAAGGAGTCGTCGGCGCTCGTGCTTTGGGCCTCGGGTATTGGGCATTATGCGCGATGGTGCTCTGCATGCCTCTGCAGACCTCTTCTCGACGTACTCAAGTGCTCGCGAAAGCAAAGCCTGGTGTCTATCATGACTCCAAGGTAACGTAGGCACGCTTTGAAACCACTTCTGTCCCGCCCACGTTGATGGTGGCAGTTTCTACTCTTTTTGCGGCTGCTGACCAGTACCGCCTCGGTTTTTGCGCTGCCAGCTCCAGTCCCACTGACGATAGCCAATGGTAAACCATGGCTATACCTGCGCCGCATGCAGACTCGGCCATCTGAAGCTCTTTGGCCACCACAACCAGTGCCACATCATCCGCGAAACCAACGATGTGGGTGCCAGTTGGGAAGGGTAGTCGTAGAATGCCGTCGTACATGATGTTCCATAGAAGAGGCCCTAGAACTGAGCCCTGAGGTACTCCCGCTGAAACATCATGTCTTTTATGCCATCCTCTGTCTCGTATAGCAACTGCCTGCCCGTGAAGTAGCTGCGTATCATGGCGTACAGGTATGCGGGATACGGAACGACGCTAGTGCTTTCAGGATGCTCATCCAGTCCGCTGTGTTGAACGCGTCCTTCACGTCTAGGGTCACAATCAGACAATACTCCTTTTTGCCCCCTCGCCACCGCGCTCCAGATATGGCTTCCTTTGCAATTTCAACCACTTGGCTTGGTGAAAGACCGCCTGCCACCTCTACAGCTGCGTTAAGCCTATTGCATAGCAACTTCTCCAGAACTTTGCCAACTGTGTCCAACAGGCAGATGGGCCTGTATGAGGAAGCATCCTCTGGGGGCTTGCCAGGCTTCGGGAGTAGCACCAGCCTCTGCAGTTTCCATCTTTCTGGAAATGTCGATTCCCTCAAGCATTTATTAAACAACGTGGCAAATACCTCTGGACGAAGCGTCATAGCCATCTTCAGCAAGCTGTTTGGAACAGCATCTGGTCCGGGTGCCTTGTTAAGCTTGAGACTGTTTGCTGCCGCACACACTTCGTCAGCCGTGACCTCAACTATGAAGTGGCCTGAAGCTGGACCTCGGCCCAGATCAAGCGTATTGCTTAAGGCGTCAGGCCTCCCAGACGAAGGGTATGCAATTGTGATTGAAAAGGTCCCTAAATCCCATATATGTACATATTCAGGCCTGTTCCCATTGGAATTAAAAATTAAAACGATCGCAATTCCGAATCGTTTTAATTTTGTTTTTCCCGTTTCCGAGTAAAATAGAAATCGATTGTCTTTTTCGAATGAATGTTCGAATCGATACCAAGTTGCTATAAAGCAGCCATAACAATTTCGATGAGCACTGCGCATGCGCTGATTCGGAATCGGTTTCACTTCGATCGATTTTGCTTTCGTCTAGAAAGAAAAAATGTAGAAAAAAAGATTTTAAATCAAATTGAACGCTCGATGTATGAAAGGAGTCACCGTTGCCCGGAAAATTGCCACTTACTTTTCATACCACTAACTCTTAGACAAAACTTTTGAAGCCGAAGAACTTGATAGTTTTCCGGAATCGGGAACATCTACTAATTCCGATTCCGCACGATCTTTACCGCGTATATTAGTTTAAAGTAAAATTAGCTTGTCAAGATGACACAGCCCCAAAGGGCCAAAGCCGAGCCTCTCTGCGCTTCTAATTTTAGCACAAGAGAAAGGGACCTACAGTTTAACGCCGAATCGAACGGCAGTTTTGAGCAGCTTTTCATGGCTAATTACTGCAATGCTGGCGCCAACAGCAGTATATTAGTTTAGACCTGCGAAAAAGAAGATGCTATAAATACTATTTCAATCTATCTCTTCGTGTATATGAAACTGTTACGGAACCATTCCTATAACCTGAAACCTTGGAACCACTTCAGGAATTTAAATATTTTAAAGCAGCTCAACCGGTACGAACAACCTTAGAACCGTTCGGCTTAGGATTATTGGCTCCCTTGAAACGTATATCAATATATAGGCAAACCTTCTTCTTTTGGAAAAAAGTATTAAAAATGAACAAATGTATTCAATCTTTTTTAAGCACATCAGAAGTCTACTGATGATGGAACCGAGAAAGCTCTTTTTGGTGTAGAGTACATATGATTTTTATGTGTTTGAGCAAGCAAACATAGATAGATTCTTAAGGCTGTTGTGACACATTCAATTTTTTTGTTTGGTCACAATTTTTCGTCTATGGGGAAATGTTGTTGGTCTAAGATAGTCAGAATATGCTTAGAAAAGTTTTGCAAATATAAATTAAGATTCGGCATTTTGTTTTGTTTTCAGTCTTTGAGAAGAGTCGATTTTGAAGCAACCAGAGTTAAGAGATATCGTCTCGCAGACTTACATATCGAAAATCCAGTCGACAGTACATAATATTTAAGGAGAGGAAATACGGGCCCGGGGGATACAGCTCACGGGCCCCCATTCAAAAAGAAATATTTTTCAACATAACGAAAACCGTGTTGAGTTTTGTTAATGTATAGATTCTTGCAGACCATCGCGTATCGGACAAATTCTGAAGGGAAGAGGGGAATTTCCACTGAATATGTTATAACATTTCTGAATGACTTCGAAAAATGTCATAGCTTTTAGTTAGACAACATTCAGCGGTATCGACACCACAAAGGTTCAGGCTGTGACAAAGGTTCACGGTGAATAGACAGCGCATGGATGTTCTTCACAAACGATGCTTTGCGCCCCTTGGTACTGACCACTTATGTTTCTTGCCGATCAATGGAATATTATGTTTGCCCACATTCCTAGGATCAGCTTCGCGATATCTCGACCAATTTTTTTTTATTACAATCAGCAAATGTCGGGAATCTTTCTTTGATTGTAAACGTTCTTTCTTTTTCATCAAAACGAAGGAAGCGCAGCACAAAAGTTCTTTGTTCTACATGCGAAGAATCAGGCGTTAAGTCAACAATCAACGCATAATATTTTGCATCTTCACGTTCTTTCAAAATTTCTGCCTCAGTTCTATAAATTCATTTTGGATTTAATGGGACAGATGGTGTACTTGCAATTGATGATGACTTTTTTGGGAATTCTTGACCTTCTGCAAATGATCACGTAACACGGGATCGTAGTGACTAATCATTTCCAAAACTCCCAAAAAGGGTAAATGTTTACTATCCATCCATATAATCAAAAAAATTTTGAAAAAAATGTCCTCGATGGAACGCGAATTATGAAGAATTTACGTGCAGAAATCCATTGGCGGTCTACCATGGGCTTCTTGTAAATGAATTTTGAAATTTTGCGTTTTTACCCATATAAAATATTCTCGATCACAAATGCTATTCGAATTCTGCTTGTTTTTGCAAATAAATATTTAGAAAATATTCTTTGCTTGAATTTGAGGGCGAAATTGAGTAAAACTTCACACCTTTTGGATCTGTTATGAACTCTTTAGCAGGCCCCAAGACGCGCATTTTAACGTGGTTTCCCCAGGAGGCCTACTCAACGTAAGCCCTAGAAGTACTTTTTTCCAAGTGGTCCCCAAAAGACGGGACTAGTCCACATTCGTCTTCCTCATGGACATCCTGCACCTATAAATAAATATTGTATTTTATGAAAATAAAAAAAATTTGCACGCGCCCACACCTAAAATAAAAGCAAAGACCTATACCTTGGTTACCTGGTCAAATTTATTTTTAATAAGACGTTTTGGTGGCTTTCTCAAAGAATCCACGAGATATTCTTGTCCTTTGGGAGAATGTATAACATTCATTTATGGGAGGGAAGAAGGTAATTGTTTAGTAGAGCTACCCCTCACCAAAAATTCTGAAAAAAATATCCTCGATGGACCGCGAATTTACAAGAACTATGACGTCTTCAGATCGCGGGGGACTCCCGCGGTTCAATGGTAAAAAATTGTTTGAAAGTTGCAATTTTTGTATAAAAAACAGATTGTTTTTTGCCTTAACTGTCATTTATAAATTGAAAAAATTGTTTCTGGTAAGCAAAATATTCGTTGTAAACTCTGACCACCAATCACATCGACGAAAAATGAGTTGCCCAAGTTGCGTAAATACGCTAATGAAGTTTTTCGCTAAGTCGGATGAGGAGATAATGCAATTTGTGGAAGATCACGGCTGCATTTTAAAGTCAAAAACGTGTCCAAAATGCGGCTCAAAGTGCACGGCAGCGAATGGACGTTTCCGGTGTAGGAAGATAATGACCGTCCAGAAAGGAGCTAATAAGAAGAAGCAAAAAATAAAGTGCGAGTTTTTTGAATTGCTACTTTGAACAGTACGCCGCATAGCAACGTTTCTAGGTATAAGATCCATTATTGTGATCAATAGACATGGAACCATTTAGATTATATAGGTCTTTTAAAATTTATAGAATAAAACCTTAATGGCCATACTACTAATAGTATGTCCCAAACAATTTTTTATGTTCACTCACTTTAATTCGATCCTGAAAGTTTTGATAGTCAAAGTGACCAGATGACCTTAGTGAGGCAAACTTAATTGAAGGATATAAATTTTAAAATATTGTTTAGGACATACTATTAGTAGTATGGCCATTAAGGTTTACTTCTATAAATGTTAAAAGACCTTTATAATCTAAATGGTTCCATGTCTATTGATCACAATAATTGATCTTATACCTAGAAACGTTGCCAGTGGGCTTTAAAAGAGGGGGCATGAAATAACGCCAGGTGATATATCGCCCCCGGGCGTTATTTCACTCCTAATAGTGAAATAAAGCCCGCGGGTGTTATTTCACTTTCACTTTCATTCAATGTATAGCGCCATTTTCATACTAGGAAACGAAAAAAAAGTCGGTAAATAGCACATCTATACAAATAAATATAAATTATTTTTGAGAAATAATGACAGTTAAGGCAAAAAAAATCTGTTTTTATACAAAAAAATGCTACTTTCAAATAATTTTTACCATTGAACCGCGGGAGTCCCCCGCGATTTGAAGACGTCATAGTTCTTGTAAATTCGCGGTCCATTGAGGATATTTTTTTCAGAATTTTTGGTGAGGGGTAGCTCTACTAAACAATTACCGGGAAGAATGTAAGAAGAAATGGAAAGGAGGAACACCCCAAAAAGAGCGGCGCAGGCGCAATGGTAATGTAATAAATGCACCACAGATGAAGACAAAAAGAAACCTCTCAATTCTGCGTAGCAGGCGCATGAATTACATTACCATTGCAATATTTACCAAAGCAGGAAAATGGAGAGAGGAAGCAGCTGTGAATGAATTAGGAGAGGAGGAAGGGGTGGAAGGATTGGGGAGAGTAAGCTGTAAATGGATTGGAAAAGAAGGAGGTTAAGCCTCTTTGGTGTGTATGCTAAAATTATATTTGTTCGTCAATGGCACTAGTATTCATTTTGCAGCCACCATCTCACATTGTTGAGCATTGGACTATGCCTTCTGGGGACACCACATTAAAAAACCGTTCCTTTAACTGTACCTCAGATTGGTGGTGTGGAAAATAGTTTACAGCAGTTTTATCTTTTGTCAAGTGCCATTTTCATAGTCGGAA
This sequence comes from Lordiphosa collinella, assembly GCA_018904265.1. Lineage (NCBI taxonomy): Eukaryota > Metazoa > Arthropoda > Insecta > Diptera > Drosophilidae > Lordiphosa > Lordiphosa collinella. The sequence continues at coordinate 242,799 of JAEIFV010000424.1, read as the reverse complement.
TCGGATAAGAAATAGGGTAAATATCAAACTTGTAGAAAATTTGCATTGAATTTATTTAAATCAGAAACATAATTCGAAAAGCATATGCGATTAAAAATATTTAATATGGGCAAAAACGCAAATTTCAAAATTCATTTACAAGAAGACCATGGTCGACCGCCAATTGATTTCTTTATAATTGGCGGTCCATAGAGGATATTTTTTTTTTAATTTTTGGAATATATGGATGGATAGTAAACATTTACCCTAAAAAGTTACCGTGGTTCGGATTTTCGATGAGTTCACTATCTCCACTTCAAAGCCAAGCCTCTTTCGCCCAAAAGCAAAATTGTGTCCAGAACTCTTAGCAAAATTTCTTTCCATTTCTTCGCTTTGTTTGCTACTCGCGTGGACAACAATGCATCAACTGAAGAGTCGTTTGCAAGTCTTGTTTCAAGAGCACGCCACTTGGCATAGCATTGAATATGGTCTTGATTATTTTCATGAGCTGGTAGCGTCTCGTTCAGTTTCTTCCACGTTTGACTTTTGGAGTACACCTCGGGATGACAAAGATGAGAACGACTTGCTGCAGTACTCGTTCCAAATAGACAACATGGCGAACATAGTTGTTCATAGTTTATTTATGTTTTCGCCAAAAATCCGGGCCCTCTTAGAAGTCCGGGCCCGGGGGAAACAAGAACCATTTTCGAGGCTATCGCTTTATTAATATAGGAATGCATTATTGGTAGGGCTTACATTTTGCGAAAACTCTAACAAAGACCAAGGAAAGGAAGCTAAAATATTACTTTCAACCTAAATTTCTTGAAACCCCACATCGTTATAAAGGGTGATTTTTAAGAGCTATAGGAAAGTTTAAAAAAAACACAAAATTCAGAAACATGCATGAAATCTTTATTTGAATCAATAGTACGGTCCATATAATTTAATGTTTGAAGATTATCTCTTGCAAATGTTGACCGTGACTGCGCCTCAAATGATCCATCCGCTTAGTCCAATTTTGGCATACTCTTTCCAACATTTCGGCCGGTATCTCACGAATAAATGCTTCAATGTTGTCTTCCAATGCGTCAATTGAAGCGGGCTTGTCTGTATAGACATGAGCTTTAACATAGCCCCACAAAAAATAGTCTAAAGGCGTTAAATCGCACGATCTAGGCGGCCAATTGACCGGTCCCGAACGTGAAATAAAATTATCACCGAACTCGCCTCTCAATAAGTCCATTGTTGCGCGTGCTGTGTGGCATGTGGCACCGTCTTGTTGAAACCACATGTCATGCAAGTCAAGCTCTTGCAAGTTGGATATCATCTCACGGTAGCGCTCATCATTCACAGTTACGTTACGATTCGCATCATCTTTGAAGAAGTACGGTCCAATGATGCCACCAGCCCATAAACCGCACCAAACTGTGACTTTTTCTGGATGCATTGGTAGCTCTTGCAATGCTTCTGGCTGATATTCACTCCAAAATCGACAATTCTGCTTATTTACGTACCCATTGAGCCAAAAATGAGCTTCGTCGCTGAACACAATTTTTCGGTAAAAAGTGGATCTTCGGCCAACTTTCAAGAGCCCATTCACCAAAAATTCTACGTTGCGGTAGGTCGTTTGGCTTCAATTCTTGCACCAGCTGTATTTTGAAAGGCTTCACACCTAAAACCTTCCGCAAAATTTTCCACGTTGTTGAGTAACAGAGGCCCAATTGCTGCGAACGGCGACGAATCGATAATTGATGGTCATCATTAACACTGGCCGATACAGCTGCGATATTTTCTTCAGTTCGCACTCTACGTAAGCGTGTTGGTGGTTTAATGTCCAACAATGTAAATTTGGTGCGAAATTTAGTCACAATAGCCCGAATAGCCGCTTCAGTGGGTCGATTAAACTGACCATAAAATGGAAGAAGCGCGCGATGAACTTTCTTAACAGAGCACGCATTTTGATAATAAAATTCAATAATTTGCAAGCGTTGTTCGTTTGTAAGACGATTCATGGTTAAATTATAGAGCAAACTGAAGATGTTTGACAGTGAAACAAAACACGAAACGTGCGTGAGCTGTTTAAACCAGTGTTGCCAATAATAGCTAAAATATCACACTTTAACTTTAAACCAAACTGATTTCCATCTAATGTTAAGTGTTAATTTATTTAATGGTCGAATTTTGTACACAGGAGGTCAACAAAACAACATTGATCCCTTATATGATTTTGCTTCTGCTAGTAAATTACGATTTTGGGAGGAATAAACGAATTAGTATTAGTATTAGGTCCAATATTTAATGTTACTTTATTAAAGTGATACAATTTTCTCATAAATCTGAATACAATGTACATCTTAATTTAATTAAATCGTCTTACAAACCCAAAAAGAAAAAGTTTGTTGGTTCAAAAGGTTATGCTTGTTGGTCGGTGGAATAAAAAAGAATCTTTCATATTACTCACACTTATAGTTGCTAGCTGTACATAAAGTTAATTTATCTGAATTCTATGATCAATTTGGAAGTTGCTAAAAATAATTTTTTTATGTGGATGAAATTCCATTTTCACTCAGTTCGCTTGTACATGTGGTCTCTCTCTCTCTCTTTGAAGTTAGTGCAGACCCGACCAATTGTAGAGGACAGAAAAATGTGCTTGTGCAGTCGTTATACTTGCTTTTCAGTGCCTCTTTCCCATAAAGTAGCAAAATTCGGCCAGCGTCTTTGTGAAAAGCAAGAGTGACTTCGTCTCCTCTGGTCTGATTCTGATCTTGTGCCTATTTTCTTTGGACCGTGGCTTGCGAAAAGTAAAAAGGAAGCAATTTCATTTGGAATTGAGAACAGGAAATCAAAACCGATTGAACAAAATTAGTGATATTGAAAGATTCCTGATAACAAACACAAGTTTACAATAAAGTCAACTTTTTAACCAGAGAAGATAGCCAACATTCTAATGTACTTTCACGAGCTGAACTCAAATAAAGCGCTAGGATAGCAAAAAGTGTAAATGTAGTAAAATTGAGAATACAATGGGATATAAGCCAGTAAATTTCGCGATTTTTGGATAGGCAGATAAATTTAGGGAATTTTTTTAACTTGCCGGAAAAATGAAATTTCTCAGAAAAGTTCATATTTTTTCATATTTAAATCAAAAATTTGTATCTTAAGAACCAGCACCAAACTTTGGTTTTGATTTTTCCGAAAAATAAAAAAAAGGAGGGCTCGGTCTTCCCTCAGCCGATTGGAGTGCTGCTTTTGCGCTCGCTGTTAAGCGGCTGTTGTTGGTCGGTCTGACATCAACCCCGTAACAGGCCCATTTCAGTCAAGTTATTTGAAGACCGAAAGACCACGAATTCGTTGTATGACCGTTTTCCAGAGACAAAATACATATTACTAAGACGATCGAATTGTACTAATAATCTTAGAATATATTTTTCTTTTGGTCCGAGAAGAACGTATTTTATGTCATGGTATTCCCGCAGGACAAGGCTTATGATCAAAAGTGTCAATTTTCCAAAGGAAATGCGAAATCGCACCTGTGTATTAGACCTAAAGTGGACAAGGCGCTATTTACTAAAAGGAACGCTTGTGTTGGGCACTTTGCACAATAGAAGCGCTTAGTTCATCATACATGTGGCTTTTGACAGCGACACTTAATTTGCTTACGGGCCAATGGTTTGGACTTGTTAAAGTCCCATAGCAAGCCAGCCGAGGTTTTTTTTTTTAAATTCCTTTATTTAACACTACTATTTACAAATAAGCACTTTGGGACAACATGAAACCACGGAAAGTTTGACAGAACATCTAAAACCTGCGGTACGCCCTTGTTTAGGACCGCGCGTGTTCAGCATGATCTAGCTAAGGCGCTGCTGGACTTTGCTGCCTTCTCTCCGACGTAAGCCAGATGTTCTCGGAAGCATAGCCTGGTGTCCAGCATAACTCAAAGGTATTTAATGGCTCTTTTGGATTTTATTGCGGTTCCATTGACTCTGTCCCAGGCTGACTCCACCTTTTTCCGACTGTATTAGAACCGCCTCTGTCTTTTGCGCCGCAACCCGAGACCCGCCGCGCTAAGCCACTGGTGGTTGCTCAAATGCCAGGATTGCACGCCTCCTCGGTTCTTCGAAGCACTTTGCCTACAGCAACAAGTGCCACATCATCAGCAAAGCCCACTAAATGCAGGGTGATAAAGGGAGTCAGAGGACCCCATCAAACATAGCGTTCCATAAAACAGGTCAAGCACGGAGCCTTGGGAACCCCAGCAGAAACCACGTGGGTTTGTTCCCCTCTGACGTGGGGTACGTAAGGACTCTACCACTGAAGTACGACCTGATGATGCCTGGAGGTACGACGGAACACCAAATTCAACTAGAGGCGCTTAGGATTCTGTTCCAGTCAGCGCTGTTAAACGCATTTTTCACGTCTAGGGTGACCACAAGACAGTACTCCTTAGATCCTCGTTTCCAGCTAGATCCCTTAATAGCACTGCGTGCAATGTAACCACCTTGTAATCGCATCCACTGTTGACTTGGCCTTTCTAAACCAAACTGATTTGGCGAAAGCCCACCTGCTCCACTGATGGCCTCATCGAGTCTCTGGCTTATGAGCTTCTCCAGTACCTTACCGACCGTATCGGGAAGGCAGATTGGTCTATAGGACGGTGGGTCGCTTGGTTGGCTACTTGGTTTGAAAAAAGTATAAGTAGCTGTTTTTTCCAAATGGTTGGAAAAATTCCTTCTCGCAAACACTCATTGAAAATATCCACAAACTGTGCTGGATGCAGTGTGATGGCTAGTTTCACAGCTCGGTTCGTAACACCATCCGGTCGGGTGCTTTATTGGACTGAAGGTTCATCGCTGCCGCCAGTATCTCTGAGCCAGCCGAGGGTACATGTACTAATGCTGTACAGCAGATGTGTAATTTTTGTTAATGGTTTGGTGAACAGGAAACGTGCAGGTCTCTAACCGGGGGGTGCGTATGAAAAGTTGCCACAGACTACAGATAACGGACAGAGAGCTATCATAAACTTCCGCTCTAACATACAAATACTCTGACCGACCTCTGAGCTCCAATGGCACCAACCTTCTCTTGATCTATGTACAGTCAGAATTTGGTCGACTCATTCCCTCTCTTTAGCGTCCTTCCTCTCCCCCTGTGTCGCTCGTAAACTACTAATAAAATCTGGGTGTCTAGGGCTTAAGTGGGAACAAATATTGAATGTATATGCTGGTAGAGCCCTTTTAGTAAATGTCTAGCTATATTGCCACACATATATATATATTATATATACCTATGTACATTAGGCTACTAGATATGTAGTATCGTCTTACCATCTAACGCGTATATATACATATATATATATATATTTTTATCGTTTCTTTTTCCTTTGGGGAACCCAAAACTACTAAAATTTCAGCATCAAATATACTTTATCTATCCGTATCTAACTGTAATCCTGATTTCCATCTCGTTTTTTTATCCTTTGTTTTTTGATTTGGGCTTTCAATTTGCGTTTTGATTTTACTCGCCTCAAAGAAAAAAAATAAAACATACGGAATCTCTAATTAATAATCCCCTTTGATCAATGAAAAAAATACCAACTCCATATCATCATACCCATATAATGTGCTAGTGAATGTACTGAATGCTATATTCATTATACTCTCTATTTTATTTCTTATCTAACCAAAAAAAAAAAAAAACCAAAAAATAAATAAAAACCAAACATTTCTCTTTTATTATTCCTTAGGTACATTCTTCATTTTGTTTCTCACCATTATGATTGTGTCTCTTTTTATTCGATTTCTTACTTATTCTTGGATTAGTGAGCGTGCTACACTCTATAGTGCAACTATCAGAGCTTAAATCCATCCCACCCACCCAACCCCTACTCAGATCATCTGAAATTTTGTCACTAAGTTCGATCTTGAGGCCAAGCCAAATCAAAGAAGAATGAAAAAGAAGACAGTGAACTGGAATTTCACTGTATTTTTGTGTTTTAGTTAAGCCATATCTCTTATGTACATACATATATAGTTGATATCAATACGGAGAGTTTGGCTATTAATTGATTTCATTTGCTCTTTTGGATTTTCGGTTCATTGTCAATTCTTCAAATAAATTGTTAGGCCAAAGATATAAAGTTTTGGGAAAGATCTAAATTAAAAAAAAAATAACAACTGGTAACTTTTGAGATGGTCCTTGTGTATATTTGCTGATTTTGATTAACTCTAAACTTTTTGTGTTTTCTTTTGTTTTTTTTTTTTGTGGCTAATTTGCTTTTACCTTTGATTTTGTGGTTCAGTATATAGAACTCTATCTCTCTCTCTCTCTCTCTCTGTCTTCTGTCTGTCTTTCTCCAACTTTCTGTAAGACTTTTCTCTCTCTCCGTTTCTACTTTTTCCATGTTAAATTCCGTTTGAGCTGCGTTTTGTACTTCAATTTCGTTTTCCTTTTAATTTTTTGTTTTCATTTAACAATATTCTTAAGCTCTAGTTGCCCCTGTTTACCACCCCTTTCCCCCCACTCAAAACTGCCCCCTCCACTCTCTATGAAAACATAACAACAACAACAACCACATTTCACATCGTTTCTTAAGGGGTGTTTCAAATTTTCCAACAAGATGTAATTGTTAATTTTGTGAAGAACATGAAAATGAAAACTCTATCGACTATCGACTCTGTACTCTGTTCCATCAAAGTTTAAAGCTATGGAAATCCCAAACAGAAGGAAGATCATTTGGACTGGATATGTCTTTAATATTTCTTTAATCATTCAGCGAAGCTGAAAAACATCATCAAAGGATGATCATTATTCATTTCCTTGGGCTGATTTTCAGTTCGGCTGAATGAATAAGGGATAGTAAAGAATGGATATCTTTGAGTATCCTTTTTTTCCTGTGCCCAGAACGCTCATTTTTGGCCCATCTTCACTGTGCACAGAACGCTCATTTTGGCCCATCTTCTTAGTACATAAGCTAACTAGACCTGACTGATTGCTGATGAATAGCACTAGGCAAAAGGATGCAGTATATTGAAGGGTTTTGGTGGTGATTCTAGATGAGTTTCGTGTGCTGAACACCAACGGAAATGGTACTTTACGATCTAGATTTATGATATTTTGACCCGTTTTAGACGCCTTTATGGAGAACTTTACGTTTGCTTTGTCTCTCTCTTGATAATATTGTAAATTTATTATCCGAAATAGTTGTACACCATTCTCTTTCACTGCTTTTCACAAAAGCCAAGTCAAAACAATACACAATTTTTGAAAAATACAAAGCAAGCAGCAGTCGTCGCTTGGTGAGTTTTCTAAATTGATTTGCCGCTGCTGCTTTTGATCAGGAGCGCAAGTCAGACTGCTGCTTTCGATCAAAAGCAGAATTCGACGGCAGCGCCGTCGTGACAAACTGCTCTCGACAGTTTTCTGCCTTTGATCGAAAGCAGAGGCAATGCAATTTAGAAAAATCTCAAAACGACGACTGCTGCTTCTGCCTCGCTTTTTCAGAAATCGTCAGTCGTAGCTGTGAAAAGTAAAATGTTTGCGACTTTTCTTACTTCGACTGCAACAATTTAAACACTGAACGGAGACACATACGATATTTGTTATTTCAATTTCGTTATGCATGAGTCTTATCATCTAGAATCAACGCACAGCCTAATTGACAAGAAATAGAAAATTCTAAGCAATAAGAAGAGATTTGGGAAAATTCTGGCCCCTCGACTTCAAACTTGGCTTGCATGCATGCAATAGGAGGAGTCTTCTACTAAAAATTTGGTCGATAAGCTGCGTGCAGAGCTCCATTCGTAAGAACCCTTACCCCAAGCAAAACTTAAATCTTGCTTGGCTTTTTGGAACACTCTTTATTTGGTACAATATTCATAGCAAATGAAAAAAAAAAATTTTTAGAAATTTTTGAAACAGAACAACAACTACAAAACTACAAAAATTCTTTATCAACCAAAATCTAAATCAAAAAAGCGTTTTTCTACTTTCTTTTTTATCATCTTAATTTTTCTTTGTGGTTTTTTTAATGTTTTTCGAATATCGTACGCGGATCGCTGCACAACCGTTGGTGTTGCTCCTGCTCCAAAAAAAAAAACAAACAATATAAACAAATAAATAACAATTTATATATATAACGAATCGAAACGAACAATTCCCCATTGATTGGTCTTACAAAAACAAAACAAAACTAAACTAAAAACTGAAACGACTAACCAAAATCCATATAACGAAAAGGATTTCGGGTATTGTAAGAACAAATTTCTTGTTATATTTGAACTTTTAAATTTTTATAAGCCATTCATTGTTCCTGCTCTCCCCCTTTCCTAAACATTTTTGTTGAGTTTTTAGTGTTGGTTTTCGTTTTAAATTTTTGGTTTACTTCACCTGATTTTCCTTCACTTTCAACCACCGAATAAAAAACAAACAAAATTATATAATAAATAATGGCATTCAACAGTTTTAAAAACCAAAATCTATACAGCAAAAAAATAACAAAATTAGTAGTTGATATTTAAAAACACCTTGTATAACTGAGATTTTCATTTTTGAACTGTTGGTTGGTTGGGTGGTTTTGTTTGTTGCAATTTGTTGAAACAGAGCGTCATTTGTAAACGTTTTCTCACCTTACTCAATTCTGATTTTTGATTTTGCGATTTGATTTCCGTTATTTTCATTTCATTCCCGTTACAACAACGAATACTTGTACCATATACATGCAAAACATATATAAACACACACACAGGTACCCACATATTGCATTTATATATTAGCCCGGGCATTTGAAGTACTTTTAGACACTATTTTGCGTGTTGTTTGGTTTACTCATTTTAAGAACACAAATCCAAATTGGATCAACATTGTAGCATGCGGTAGCCGCTTTCACATGGCGACCGTGCTTGTCAAACCGTCCGTCTGATGAAATGGCATAAACCATGTACCCCATCAAAGATCCGCATGCGTTCATGTATTAATGGCACTCCATTTAAAGTGAAAGCGGCGTGCGACCTACTATTGACATCCGTAGCAGCCTAGCAAACTCACAGATACCGCTTGCAAATCTAACAATTGATCAATTGAAGCACACTTTATACCGCACATATAATAATCTATCATATTAAAACCAAAGTTCCCCACTGCCGGAGAGTATGTTCCAACGGTCAAAGAGTTCTATATTGCAAATACAGAGAGATTAGGATAATTGTTGACGATCTGATGGATGATTTTGGTATCCATTTAATATATTCAATCCATATATTAAATGTTCATCTAATGGAGCGTCTGTCGTGTGCTCGGCATAGACGTCTGCAAAAACAAGTATATGAGGGGTTGTTTTTCTGTTGCTGTTGCTGGACTGCTCCAAAAATCAGATTTCGTGCTCACCGCTGGTTTAATTTATGATATTTAATCGATGCATAAAGGTGTAGATTAAAAAAAAAAGATCAACCGATTGGTCTCAATTTCTTTTTTATACCTTTGCAGAGGGTAAAATGAATTTGTCCGGATGTTTGTAACGCATTGAAGGAAGCATCTTCGACCACATAAAGTATATATATATTCTTGATCAGCATGACGAGTTGAGTTCATTTAGCCCTGTCCGTCTGTCTTCACCAAACTTTGCACGAAGTCTTTTAGTACAAATACGCTGCACATTTGTCGGAACCGGCCGGATCGGATGACTATAGCTATCATGGGAACGATCGGTCGAAAAACTAGTTTTAGTGAGAAAAACTTTTTTGTTTTCAATGGAATCGCGTCCACACTTCGTATTTCTTAGTTTACCATCCTCTCCCATGTTTTCACAAATCGGACATCTATATAGTATAGCTGTCATAGAAAAGTAGAGTCTGAAATGTATTCTTAGCTAGAAAAACATTTTTGTTTTCAATGGAAATGTCCTTTAAACTAGCATTTATTTATTTGGTATGCTCTCACACAATTCTACAAAGTTTTGTCAAAATCGGATGACTATAGCATATAGCTGCTGTACAAATGATCAGTCGAAAAAAAGTTCTAGTAAAAAAAAATTGTTGTTTTAATTCGAATCGCTTCCAAATTTCGTACATGTAAGTTTGTTTTTGATACGTTTTCTTTAACTCTCGGAAATTATCGATAATTTCGAGAAACCAAGAAACCTTGATTTTTGTGTTTTTTCAGCCCTGGGGCTCGATCAAAATTAGTACTGAGGGTAGAGAGAAAAATGGGAAAGAGTTTGACAAGAACTTCTCGACCCGAAAAAGGGGGATATACAAAAAAGTTCACTAGTTTCCAAAAGGAATCAGAAGAAAGAGCAATAGCAAGTCTAGGTTAAAGTATAAATATAAAGAAAAAGATAAAACTAAGTACTAGCATAGGCCTTTTCTTATGTTCCTGTTTTTGCAAATCCAGGTTGCAAGTTCACAGAATCACCCTGGGTTTGCAAAAACAAAACCATACAGAAAAGGACATTTTCAGAAAGGACTTAAACCCGTACCAAATTCGACATATAGAATCCTATGAGTGTGAGCCAATAGGAAAAATATAAGACTCATTATTTAAAACTTGGATCTTTTTTGTGGTTTTCCTTCTCTTGAAAGCTATGTGTTTTCATTCCCATTGGTATTGGAAAGAAATCTTTACTTTTTTGGCTGTACATTGAAAATTGCAAGTGCGGTGTATGTAGTATGGTTGACTGAAGTAATTATTTTGCAAGCGGTATGAATTCAAAACTGTTATTTCTTTAAGTAAAGATGGGTGCATTTTTTTTGTGAAGTTGAGTGCAATTGCTGTGAAAAACTAAATTTATCAGCTTTTCGTTGGTTTTTTTTCAGTTGGCACCAGTTAAAGAGCAAGTTCTTTTGAATGTACATACATACATATATGCCGCCACCCAACTACACACCACCACCAACAATAGCGCTTTGCCTCACCTAATTTTGAACCTAGCTCGTTACTTCTATATACTCGTACTTCGCTGTGCTGTTACTGTTCCGTTAGTTGCTCCACAACGTAAAAATAAAAACAAAACGAAACTAAGAAAAACTTAGAAAACTTTACACTGTGTACACAGTAAAGAAACAACTAAAGAGTTCGTAATTGAATCGAACTCTCTGAGCGATTTACGAACTCGTCTTTAAAAATACTTTCTCAGTTCTTAAGTTTAGTTTTTCTTGGGTTTTTTTTTATTTTCTGAAGTTATCACAGAGAAACCAACAAAGCATCAGTTTTTAATGTTTATAATTTTGCTTGTGTAGAGAGTTATTTGTATAGCAAAAGATTTAAACGCAAATCGTAGTTGTAGTTGAACTAAAAAAAAAAACCGACCAAAGAACCCTTTTATAAAAACCCGACCACAAAGAAATAATAGAACGACTTTAACTCTTTTAAGCTAAGTCTGTCTCTCGCTCTGTCTGTCTCTTTCTCGCTCTCTCTTTATGTCTCTCTCTCTCTCTGTCTCTGTCACTATATATATATATATATTTTTAAACTGTCTTCAGCTCTGACTGAGCCTTTTACTTATGTTTGGTTACTAGATTCCGATTTCGTTTTGACTTACAAAATTAAACAAAGTAAAGTAAAGCGCTCTCAATCTAACACCTAGCTCCGTTGAACTTAATACTTTTCAGTTCAAAACTAAAACAAAAAACCAAGCATATAGAATGCATGCCTGTTACTGTTAATGTAATCCAAGACCCTACACCAAAAAATTAAAAAATCTGACCAAGAGGAATTGAAATAAAGACCACCCAACACTTTATACTTCGAACACTCACCCAGACACTCTTTAAGCTAAGCGTATACTCCTCGTCACGTGGATAGGATTAAGCAAGCCATCCCCTTGGTTATCCATTCATAATCTCTACAGATCAGATTTTTTGAAGTGAGCAGTTTTTTTTTTACCAGTTTTTCATTTATTAATCCTCCTATAACTTCCTACTTAAAATTTTATTTTTGCGGATTTTTTTTTGCTATTGGTATCATCAGCTACGGCACGGTAAGTATACTAGTAATGCACTTTAGATCCTTATATCCTCCCAATCACGCTATTCAGAAAACTCGACCCGATCCGCGGACTATACAATTTTTTGTCAATTCGAATGGTCTGCGCTTAGTTGCGTTAAATTTGTATCAGATACAGAGGTCGCGGCAATCGTTCAACCCTCTTACCTTGTCTGCAAAACTTTGAATAGAGCATAATTTCCCAAGAAGACCGCGATAAATATTCAAGCCTGTTTTCGTTTCGGAATGCGATCGGTCGGGCTTTAATTTTCCAGAAAAACTTAAAGCAATGGTGATTAACAAAATTGGTTTTTGGAAGCGAGAACATTTAACATAACCAGAACGAAAACGGAAACAGGCCTAATAGTATGTGTATGTGTGGTGACGGAATAATACGATATAGGGCAAACATTTAAAGAGTTGGTGTCTAAAACACATTCTCAAATCGCAAAATATAGCCTGTACCAGAGGTATATTATGTTTGTGCAAATGTATTTAACAGCCAGAAGAAAGCATCTGCAATGCGCAACAAAATATTCCACTGCCAACACCAAAAAATACGGCCACAAAAATGTGCTGCTCTGACTGCTCTTCTCTTTGATTTTGGGGCCCTCCCTGCTATAAACTATACATATTCCTGATTAGCATTACCAGCCGAGTCGATAAAGCCATGTCCGGTTGTCCATCTGTCCTTTTGTCCTTCCGTCCGTATGAACAAAAAGATCTCAGACATGGCAAAAGATAGAGGCTTAACATGTAAGAGACACAAACTTCTAAAACTTACAGGCAGATGAAATTTTTGTACCCTTGCAGTGGGTACTATGAAAATGTCCAGATGTTTGTAACGCATTGAAGAAAGCTTCTCCGACCACATAAAGTAAATACGGGTGTCCAGAAACTTTTTGTCAGATGATAAGCTGTTATCAATATAAATATTTTTTTCTTTTACACCATGGGTCTAAGTGGCTTCGTTTCCAAGTTATTAAGTCTCAAAATAAACTGGAGCTTCGATGCAGTTTATTATTCTAAATGAAAATTTCTGTGAAATAGTTTTCAAAAAAAATTATTTTATAGAATTTATTTGACATTTTCCAAATTTAGGGAAAGTTTATAGTGTAATATTGAGAGTAATACTTCGTGTTGCTATGAAATTCTCTTACTTACGACTTAGACCCATGGTCTAAAAAAGTATTTCTATTTATAACAGCTATCATGTTTTAAGTTCTGATGCCTCCTTTGTTGTGTTGTGTGCCTCTGTTTAAAGTTATGTCAATAACATAGCAAGACCTCGAGCCAGTAAAAACTGCAAGTTAAGAGTATAAGGGCCTTAACAGTCATAAAAAATATAAAACGCTTGGCACGGCGTTGTTGTTCGAAACTTAATGGAAATAGTTTCATTTAAAACAACAAAACACTCCTGTTTGTATATACAAACATTTTGGTCTTTGTTCCAGAGCGGCGGCCGTTGGTTGCACCTGAGTCCAAAGTCCAAAACGGAGCCACACCTTACGAAAGGGAATGGCTGTCTTAAGCTGTCTTTTTGGTGTTTTGCGCAAAGCTGCCTTTGGAATTCCCAAACGGTTTTACCGTCGCAGGCATGGAGGGACTGCTGTTTGGACAGACATTTCAGGCTCAAGATCGCTGATGAGTGAGGTTGGTGCCTCATGAAACGTCGTCCGATCAACCTGATGCCCTCCTTTGTTGTGTTGTGTGCCTCTGTTTAAGGTTATGTCAATAACATAACAAGACCTCGAGCCAGTAAAGAACTGCAAGTTCTGACGAAAGTTTCTGGACACCCTGTATATTCTTGATCAGCACGACGCGCTGAAAAGCTATCTTCACCAAACTTTGCACGTCTTTTGGTACATATACGCTGCTCATTTGAATCGGATGACTATAGCATATAGCGGAACGATCGGTCGGAAAACTAGTTTTAGTGAGAAAGCTTTTTTGTTTTTTCAATGTAAACGCCTCCAAACTGCATTGCATTTCTTAGTTTACTATGCTTTTCCATGATTCCACAAATTTGGTCGATATTGGACATCTATAACACGATGTGACAGTCAAAAAAACTACTGGGATGCCACATAGTGTAGTTTTAGATGTAGTTAAATGTAACATTGGCATACCACAAATTTTTCGTGCACATCAAAATTTTGAATAACGGGTAAAACCGTTTTTTTTCGAGGATGATATCATCAAAAAATCATATGTCTTAAACTTGCATCCTATAATAGGATGTAATACGTCTTTGAAAAGAGAAATGAAACACATTTCCAACGGTTTATTACATAACAATCTCGGATAAAAAATTGAAGGAGGTACATGAAAAACAAATCTATTTTTTTTTTGTTTTTTGCGAATTCACCGTAATTAAAATGAAAATTAGTCGGTGAAATATGTATGAAACTGCAGTTTCAAAAAACAATTCATTTTGCGTCTTCTGCAACTTAGTTTTATTAAAATGAAGTTATATTTGATTAAGTTATTTAACGGAAAAATGCCATAAAAATCCTTATAAAAAAAGTAGGAAAGTCGGCCAAGCCCGACTATAATACACTCTGTACCCACAAAGTGTTTGCTCTGTTATAAAGTTAGATGCAGTAGCAGCTGAGCAACGCTGCTACTGCGCTGCAGCAGAGAAAGTTTATTTTGCTTATATCTTGACTATCGGGTTATCGATCTTTACCAATCCACTAGGTGGAACGTTAAAGAATCCCGATCACTTAATATGTCCAAAAAGTACGACACCTTCTATCTATAAAACTGCCGGAGATATGACGTTTTCTAAATTTCGGGGGCGGGAGGGGCGCACAAGTTGAAAATAAACTTGATCTGCCTACAAGCATATGAAGCTTATGTCCCCATACATGTCAATCATCTATCTCTTACCATCTCTGAGATCTATTTATTCATATGAACAGACGGACTGACGGACGGACGGGGAGACAGACAAACAGACAGGACATGGCTATTCAGTCACTTATTCCAAACAAAAATTTGTAAAGAAATTACTCTAAGAAACTCAACAATTTTAGGGTCGACAGTGCTATATTGGCGCGACTCATCAACATATTGCGGATATTTCGATATCGAAAAACGTTAATAATTTTGCTAATTATGGACCCATTTTCAGAAATGGGGGAGCACGTTTTAACCGTAAGATTTGTTCTTTTTAAATAATTAAACAAATTTATTGGGTTTCAAACCAAATAGTGTTCAAGAAACGTCACCTAAGTCAACAAATTATAAAAAAACAAACAAAATTGGTTTACCAGCAAATACTCTAAGATAAGAAATGAAAGCACTTAAGTCAAATATGGTATGTTTTAAGACCTAAATTTCTTCTCTCCAAAAACGGTAAGATAATGAAAATCATTGGATATATGACGTAGTTATTGGCGTATAAGTGAGTGCTTGAGCGAAAAAACTGTTTTTTACCGTTATTCAAAATTTCGATGTGCACCAAAAGGTTCTAGTACGCCACAAAGTCTACTGAACTATATCTACAACCTACCTATGTCCCATCCCAGAAGTTTTGTTTTTGATTTTTTTGTCACACAGTGTTATGTATAGCTGTCATAGAAAAGTAGGGTCTGAAAAGTAATCGAATAGCCCATTTCCACTATAATCACATATTTCAGAAATGTACATATTTTTCTGAGCGTTTCCATATGATATGTACATTTTCATTTTTACTTATTCAACAAAGTAGCTTCTTAAATGCCAAAAAATTTTTTGTGAAATCTAGAATTATTTATTTCAAAGAAAATATGGAGAAGCATTGCTAGCCTAGTGGGAAGACTTAACGCCGGGTTGTGGGTTCAAGTCTCCGTGGTGGCATACTTTTTTATTATTATTTAAAGTGCTGCGTGGTTAAGTCATTCTTTGACTTAAATAATATAAAAAAATATTAATTAATATAATGGGGAGGGAAGGAAATAAATAATAAATATATTTTTTTCTATGGAAAAAACGTTACATTTTTGATATGTGATAAAATGTGCAAATATTTATAGTGGAAATAGGCTATTAGTTAGAAAAACTTTTTCAATGGAAATGTCCCCAAAACAAGTGAAATAGTTTGTTATGCTTTATTTCAAATTGATTCATCTATATAGTATATCTACCATAGTAAGGTCGAAAAGTAGTCTTATTTAGAAAAACATAGATATAAATAAAAATCAACAAAACCAAAGTTATCTTTCCCCTATTTTTTTCAATTTCTGCAGCCCCATTTCCCACAATTTGGATAAGACGTCATAGATAGTTTTTCCATTGTTGGTGGGATAAGTGAGCTTTTTTAAATCAATAATCATAAGAAAGACGCTGTGCTTCTTATGCATAAAGTTTATAAAAGAGAATCCGATTTATTTGTTTACATTTAAAACACACTACAAAAACACGATCAGAAGCCGGTAACCCACAACTTATAGTCATAAAAGGTCTCTAAACCCACCAACAATATATAAAGGGAGGCACCCAAAGACATAATCATAGCCAATTAGGATGGTTTATGCTGGTTAGTTCGATCCTAGTATGAATATTGGTAAAGCGGATATTTATCGTTCCACCGAAGGATTCGTGAAGAGTGGATAAACGATAGCCGAGTTATAAGGAAATCTAACAATTATGATGGACATCACCGGCCGCAAAGTGGCATCCATCCTAAACGACCAGATTAGGTATATTCATACCTATAAAAACTTTTGGGTACAAAGTCTGTTACAGATCATCTTGACAGACTTTGTTAATTGTTCTGTTATGTTCTTTGAAACCTTGGGGTTCTTTGGTGGTCTCTCTTATTTTATTCGAATTAAGTCTAATCTTAGACTATTTTTCATCCTTATTATACTCTGTACCAAAGATAGAAAGTATAATAAGTTTGTGCATTAGCATGTAACTTATCAGAAGGAAGCATTTCCGACCCCAAAAGTATTCTTATTCTTGATCAGCATCAACAGCCTAGTCGATATAGCTATGTCCGTCTGTCCGTCTGCCTGTCCGTATGAACGCTTTGATCTCAGAGATGGGACATAAGCTTCTTCTATCTCAAGTTTATTTCGTTGGTACAAGTATTATATAGTCGGGTTTGACCGGCTTTCTTCCTAGTTTCATCATTTTCATACGTTAAATATTCCATACAGTTCTGCGCCTCGAGTACTGAGATTAATCAGTCTTCTAAACTTAGACCAGAGCAGTAGAATTGCTGAATTCATGACCTATTTCAGTTTCTTAACCCCTTAATACTCACGGAAATCATGCCTGAAAAAAGCTTTGCCTGTGAGAAATTCTGGACTGAAATGCATGTAACGGCAGTCCTGATTTCAGATACCAGCACTTCCAAATCAGGGGCTGATTTAGCTATGAAATGAAGTGAAAGTAAATCTAGAACGATAACTGATAAGGTCGTCTAATAAGCTTTTCCTTTTCACGTAAACTGGCGTGGAACAAGTTGGCAATGAAAACATTTGCGCTAGAGTCAAGCGTTAACCTAAAGAAACAGTAAACCGAAGTTTTGTTCAGAAAATTATGCTTTAAATAAGCAGGTAGGGATTTATATTCTGTTTACGTTTAATCGATAAGTTTAACTCTTTTTATTTTACAAACAATTTTCGAAGCATACAACAGCTGACAGCTGACAGGGGGTGATTGTTTTCAGTATTTCCAGTACAGCCTTAATCTCTGAATTATCTTATAAGGGCTCCATTTAACTCGATCAGAAATCGTTCCAAACAAAATTTTAAAACTCTTGGATGTTTCTTTTAATTTTGCTTCAGTTTCAGAATAATTAAATTATTCCTCAGCCCCTATTTAAGTGACGAGGGTGTATTTTGACCAGATATAAAAATTGTATTATGTGTAATTACTAAAGTTGGATCCTATATCACTGCATTTCCTAAAGACCTATGCTATATGTGACTCAATTCTACTAATTACGTGGGCCCACAACAAAGACTATCAGAAATAATGGGTGTCTACTGTTCACCCCTTCCTCTATTTCCCTGCTCACTTTACCCTAGTTGTTCCAGTTTTGATATAATCAAAAAAAAAAAAAAGCATGCAGACTTGATATGGTTTATTTATTTTTGATTTTAATTTCATTTGTATACTTCCCTACATCCCCCACATACACACACTCACACGTACAGCCGTTAATTAGTTGTTTTTGTATTAGTGCAAAATTAAATTGGAAGTTTTTCAGTGAATAATTCTACCCCTTCCCCGCCCGTTACAAACAACAAAACGCCTTTGCTACAAAATCCCAGCTACTTTTTATATACGACCATCTCACAAGTGCTAATTAGATTTTTAAAACTGGGCAAATATATACATATATTCTTATATATAAATATATATATTTATATATTTAACAAAAGATATTTGAAAATAGTAAAGTAAAACAAATTAACAATTTCATTTAATTTTGCTGCATTTCTCTATCCCAAAAGTTTCATTTCTCATTTTTAGATTGCCATTTCGTTGCGTTTCGTTTCCAAACGCAACGTTTGCAATCACAAACTTTTATTTCACTTGACTTTGGTTGGTTTTTTGATGATGATTAGTTGATCTTCTTATTTGGTCCTATCTAACTCGCTCTTACTTTGGTTTGCTCTGGATTTGCTGAATGTTGTAAAATTGTAGCTGTCTCTGTCTTGCTGCTGCTGCTGCTACCGCCTACGTGTTTGTGCTTGACCATTTGCCATTCACACCCATACGTTTGCATAGCATTTAGCTTTTCTTTGCCTGCAGTGTTTTGCCTTGCGTTTGAGTTTCTGTTTCAAGTTAGTTCCACACAATACACACAACCACACACACTTACACACATACATAAAACCATAATGGAAAAAACTGATTAAAATCTATCTATCTCTCTGCTCTCTATATATAATACACACGAGAATATAGATAGATATTAAATATATTAAACATGCTTTTTTGTGTGAAGCTCTTTGGTTTTCCGCTTTTTCATTTGCTTTTTCTGTTCCCCGTTTCGTTATGTTCCATTTTGCGTTCCGTTTCCACTTGTTTGTGTTGGCCAAGCTAAATGACATTTGTTTTGGCTAAATAATTTCAGTTCTTTGTGCGTTTGGATCACATACGCAAATGTTTTACCCAAAAGGCGGCATCTTTGTGCTGGAGGGTAAGTGCATAAAAAGTGTTTTTTTTTAAATACATTACCACCTGTTTCTCATTCCGCCGTTTCTTGCAGATCCCAAAACACGCAATCTCATACAACGCAAATATCAATCGAGCATGGTAAGTTGAGGTTATGTTTGTGGTACCCCTCAAAACGAAAAACGCACCTTGCACTTTCCAGCATTCATAAAATTGCACCATTTTCTTTTTCTAATACTTACCTAAACTTGTTCTTATTGAAATGTAAACGAAAGAGCATAATCTGGATATTTGTGAGAACTCATAAAATCAATTGGGTAGAATTTTTTGGAAACCGATCAGGCATGTTCTCAATTTTCGAAAAGTAATCGAACGCAGTTCAGGCTCAGTTGCTTGTTGTTGCTCAGCATAAAAAACATAGCAAAGAAAAACATTCATCAAGCGAAACGATTGAAAATAAAACACTCGAAGTTTAGCGGAACAATGAAAAGCAGCTGACAAATGACATTCGTGAATGCTAGTGATGGGTTCATACTGCGTCACAGAGTGTCACATTTCAGCGTCACAGCTCCGTATGAATTTTACACTGTGACACTGAAATGTGACGCAGTATAAACCCAGCATAAGTCTGCTAAATTTTCTAGGGGTGCAGATTCTTAATTCCACTTCCACTGTAACTTTTCAGAAACGGAATTAATTCAGTTTCTCAACAAATTTTCGTTTTAGATTCTTGTTGGCCGGTGAAATGAAAGTAATTGGCAAATTACGCACTCACAGTACAGTTGCCAAATGTACATTAAGTTATTTTCCATAATTCTGTGATCAATTTAGAACTTTATTTTACGGTAATGAGAAAAAAGAGGAGGAAACAAAAGGCGGGGTGAAAAAAAAGTTGAATTGCTCTTAAGTTTTTTAACTAAAGTATAAAAATTATTATTTGCAGTGGCTGGTGTGAAAAGAAGAAGAAAAAAACAAATAAATTAAAAAGAAAAAATAGAAAGAACAGCCAAAGTGACAAGTGAAACAAAAAAGTTACCCACTCTCATTTCGGAATGTTCCATTTTTCGATCGTTTCGCCGATTTCGTTTGGGGTTTCGTGCCTTGCCAAAAGTAAAAAGTAAGCAAATTCATTCAAAATTGAGAACGTGCCTGATTGATTTTCGGAACGGAAACCCAATAAAAACTTTAAAAATTACGTATAACGTGTCTATTTTACGCATGAGGTATGCAAATGCGTAAAATCCACCTAGACTTACAAAAATCGGAACATGATAAAACGGCCCTAAAAGATTGAGTGTGGAATTAAGAACATGCCCTACTATACCTTTCGTTGGTTGATTTTAGTCAAATGGTGGCTCTAGTTAGCATTCTTACTTGCGTGTCTTTGGCAAAGTTTTCGATCCTGACCTAATCTATTGTCCTTAATACTTTTGTAAAAAAAATTCCATGTTCATGATCAAAAATATATGAAACGTAAAATATTCGAGTTTTTTTCCATTTTAAAGGCTATACATCCATTAATCTGGAACTATGACTCTTTGTATAGAAAACGAGAAAGCAATGCCACTGACTTAATTTAGTGACCAATGACTTAATTTATAAGCTTTATGTCTTGTGTGATTGGAACAAAAAAAAAATTATAATACACTTTTCAAGTGTATAAAAAGAAACAAAAAACGTATTTACATAGACCTTTTTTATATTGGCGCTGAACGCCGTTCACTCTTTTTTGGAGGTTCATCGTCGTCGCTTAAATCTTCATTTTCGGAGCTTAATACGTCTGAGTCTGAAAATTCAGAAAACTCCTGAAGTACATAAGTTATTTGGCTGCGTTTGGATCAATTTTAACCTATCAAACTAAATAAAGAAAATATTAATTTTTGATTTAGCTTTGCTCAAAAATCAACATATTTATTTAATTATGTGTGTACATAATCCCATCGTCTGCCACACGAGCAAAACACCAATAACATAAAAAATACTTTTCGCAGACCGTTGTTTGATGAGCACTCAAAAGTGTTTCTGTCAGTGGTTGTCGGCAGACCGACTCGATTGAGAGGAGTAATAGGATCTCAGAAAGGGGCAAATTCATTACATTTGGACAAATCAAAGATTTTAGTTGGGAAAACGAAATATTTTTAAAACATCATTAACGGCAATTTTGTAGGCTAGGCCAAGCTCTACAAGTGTGCCAAAAACATACAAAGCAAATTCTACAAAAAGGTTGAGCTTTAGCCCAAAATTTCAAATGGCCATAAAAAAAAAAATGTTGACTAATCAGACAAAACCCAGCTAGGGTTTTTTTATGCTCTGTACCAGAGATACACAGAGTATATTAAGTTTGTGCAATAGTGTCCGTCTGTCTGTCCGTATGAACAAACAGATCTCAGAGATGGTAAGAGATAGAGGTTTGACATGTATAAGACATATGCTTCTTATATTTGCACGCAGATCAAGTTTAATTCCAATTTTTGCCACGCCAAAAACGTCATATCTCCCACAGTTTTATAGATGAAAGGTTCGTTCCTTCTGGTCATATTTAGTAATCAGGATTATTTATCGAACCGCCAAAGGAATGGTAAAGATCGGATGAACACTTGTCGAGTTATAAGGAAAACAAACAATTATGGGCAGCACCGGTCGCAACGGTGATGGGCAGCACTTCACAGGTACAGAGTATGTTATAGTCGGGCTTGACCGACTATAATTTGTCGCACTGTGTTATTGATTTGATTGTTTTTTCTCCGAATAAGAGACCGGTTCATACCTGCCTGCATATACGTCCCTAGTATAAAACATATGTTGGGTCATATTCTCAGCCTCTTTCTCTAAAAAACAAGTAAGAAAGTGTTTGTTTTCCTTATAACACGACTATCGTTCATCCGATCTTTTACATTCCTTTGACGGATCGATAAATAATCCTAATTACTAAATACGTCCAGATCGAACGAACTGTCTATCTATAAAACTGTGGGAGATATGACGTTTTTTTCTATTTGCAGGCCAAAATTTGAAATAAACTTGATCTGCGTAGGGACAATAGGAGTCTACATGCAAAATTTGGTGGCTCTAGCTCTTCTAGTCTCCGAGATCTAGGTGTTCATTCAGACAGACGGACATGGCTATATCGACTCGGTTGTTGATGCTGATAAGAAATTTATATACTTTATGGGGTCGGAGATGCTTCCTTCTGCCTGTTACATACATTTGCACGACTTTAGTATACCCTTTTTACTCTACGAGTAACGGGTATAAAAACCTTTTTTGGTTTTAATGAAAACGACTTCAAACTTCGTTTTTCTTAGTTTGGTCTATATACAAGCCCTAACCACATTTAATTCGTACACCATGCATTTTCTGCTTAGTGCTTCTTTTAGAAGTCAATTTGTTTAGCATAGTGGTAGCTGTACGAACATGATTATATTTTTCTGAAAAGTTGGTAAATTATCTTTTATTTGATATATAATATGTAACAAAAATATGGGAAAGTAATACTTAAACTTAAATTTTATGAAAACACTTTATTGATGACTGAATTTATGCCGACCATTTTTAATTCGTACAGCAGCTTATTTTCCTTTTTAAAACTGAGTAACGTCTCCCTTATTTTTTATTACTGCTTCAATTCGATTTTTCATTGAATTTACCAAGTTTTGACACTCCTCAGAGGTATTCGAGTTCCAAATTTCCTCAATTTTTGACTTTAAGTCGATTACAGTGCGCTGTGGCTCATTTCTGAGCTTTCTTTTCATTAATGCCCAGAGACTTTCTATTGGGCTCAGGTCAGGGCTTGATGATGGCCAATCGAGAACGTCAATTTGATTTTGGTGTAGCCAAGTCTTGGTCTTTTTAGCGGTATGTGGTGTTGCAGAGTCCTGCTGAAAGATATATTCGCCACAATCGGCTAGCTTTGGTGCTACAGGTATGAGATGATTTTGTAGAATATTGATGTATTTTTCAGCATTAACTGTTCCATCTATAAAGTGAAGCTCTCCTACACCTTTTGCCGACATACATCCCCATACCATTACACTCGCTGGAAACTTTACTGTGCGCTTCAGACAGTCTCTATTGAATGCCTCCGTATTACTCGTTTTCTATCATCTCCGACACATAAATCAAATTTAGATTCATCGCTAAATATGATCGTGTTCCACTGTCTTTAAACCCCGTTCCGTCTTTTTTTTGCCCATAGCAAACGTTTTTTTCTTTGCAAAGTGGTAAGCAGGGGCTTTTCTTTGGCCTAAAAAAACACACATATGTTATATGAATACGTACTGCAACATTAGTGGCCTGAACTTACTTTGTAGAAACTATAACCTATAGTTTTCATTTGCTGGCGCGTCCATTCACGATTCACGGGTTTGCCAATACTATTGGACCAACATGATGCAATTTCTCTAACAGTGCTTCTTCGATTTTTTCTTATTATATCACCCAAAGCCCTTTTATCGCGGAGAGTGATTTTTGAAACTCGACCTCTTTGTGCAACATTATTGTTAATATTCCCATTTTTTTAAAAGTTTTGTACTATACTTTATACTGTTGATCTTGGAAGGTTAACATCATTTGATATTTCCCTATAGCTCTTGCCTGAATTAAACTTATCAATAATTAGCCGCCGAATTTCTTCACAAACTCTTCTTCCACGTGCCATCGCGAGGAATGTAGTCTAATCAGCAAGAAGAAGCAATGGTTTTCGCTTATTTCACTTCTCGGTACTCCACATAACTGTTCTTCAGTGTGTTGGTTTACAGTTATGTTTTTCCAGTTTGCTTTGATAAATGAAAACAGTTGTACGAATTAAAAATGGTCAGCATAATATCGTAAAGCTGTGGAGTGGTCTCATATAATTTGAATTTTTATAACGTTTTAAAATAATTTATGTTACATATCATATATGAAATGAAAGCTAATTAAACAACCTTTCAGAAAAATAGAGGCAAGTTGGTGCAGCTACCATTAACTTAGAAAAAAATTGAAGGGGGGGGGGATTACCAATAAAAGTAGCACTATGCAAGAAGAAATGAATGGTATACGAATTAAAAGAATGGTTAAAGAAAATGGGGGGGGGAGGGTTTGTAGTAAAGCTGTCATAGAAAAGTGGAGACTAATAAGTAGTCTTAGGCCCGTTTTCTCATGTTCCTGCTTTGGCAAATCTAGGTGGATTTTGCGCATTTGCATAGCTCACACTCAAAGTGAGCAGTGCAAATTCACCAAATCCACCTACTTTGTTTTGCAAAGGGTCGAAATAATCTGAGACTGCAACGAATACTATAGACTTTGTAGACGCACATTCATATAATTACTTTTCTAATAATCTGGTAACCCTTTAACCAACGATACACGATAGCTTATATTTTTTGATGCCAAATTTGCAACTTACCTTTAATTTCACTAGCCACAAGGCAAAACGTTTGAAACCGCAAAAATTCGTTTGTTTTACTTTTACCAGAACACGAATCAATTCCACTTTCGAAAAATTTTCGTGGAAGTGAAATTCAGAACAAGGCTGAATATTTTCATGTTTCCAAAAAATCAAAATGTTGTACAAGAAGCACAAAGTGGTCTTAAAACGAAATCGAAAAAGATACTTAGGGCCGTGTTCTTATGTTCCTGTTTTTGAAAATCTAGCTGGATTTAGTTTGCACGGCTCATTTTGAGCATGATGAGCTATGAAAATGCGAAAAAAACCAGCTAGATTTGTAAAAACAGGAACAGGAATGACAAAACGGCCCTAAGAGAAGACGGAATTTTTGGAAAATGTTCCCAAAATGTTGCACGAAAACGTTAATAAAGATCGAACACGAAAAGACACTACTGTCTACAGTTATTTTCCGACTTTTGTCCGACAAAGTATACTTGTGATTTAACAAACGATTATTGCCTTTGGGTACATATCAATTGATCTAATTGACTCGATCTAATCCCATTGTATAAATATCCAAAAAAGTTTGTATATATAATGAAAATTAAGGAAATCTGTTTGATTTTTCTTTTTTGTTTCTTTCGTATATTCCCTTTCTTTCCTTGGGTTGTTCTTTTATTTTTGGGTTTTGCACTTTGTTTACATTTTTCATATGTATATATATATTTCTATGTAAACAACAACAACAACAACATGTCTGCACCAACAACAACTACAACACAAATATGTAAACTCCACCACCACCACACATCATCCATCATCTTTTACACACACACCCAATAATACAAACCAAAAACACACACAAAAACAACTTACAAAAGGCCTCTGAAATTGTGCTGAGCTTTCATCGGGTGACCTCCGTGCGATTTGCCTACATTTGCCATCTCAACAAGGGCGTACAGGACAAGTCCAAACACATTAGCGCTGAGCCCGCCGAAACAGTGGAATTGGAACCAGAATCGATTGCCAATTGAAATGCTTATACAATGATTTTGTTTGTAAATAAACAAGAACCAATAACCAAATGATCACTGATTCTTACACAATGATTTCTTCTGTTTACTTTTGAGTTACCGTTACCTTTGTGTTCCACTCCCATGTGTTCCATCTGCATGCTTTTGTCTCGTTCTGTGTCGTGACCACCCAACCACCCGAACATCCTTCAATCACTTTGCCTTGTGCCATTCTGATGTCTAAAACAAACGCATCACATGCAGTCCGATCAGATCTGCTACTCGGTGTTGTGCGTCTTCTCCTACGTCGCCGCTGGACAGGATCAGAAGAAGAATCCGGTGGTCATCACACCTCAAATACAGGACATACATGCCCAGCAGAAGCAGAAGCATCACCAGCATCAACATCAGCAGCAAACTTCAGCTCCAAGCCAGCCGCCCCCAACTGTAGTTCCCTCCTCTGCCCCAGCACCTACCCAGCCCCTGGCTCGGGTCAGTACCAGCAAACCGCAGAGCGGTAGTATCACCATAAGGCATACGGTGCCCATGCAGAAACCCACCATTACCATGTCAACGGTGCAACCGCAGGCCAAACTACCGACCGCAACCCCCACACCCGGTGTGCAGTTGCCGCAGCTGCCGCCGCGTGTGCCGTCACAACCGTCAACGGAGAGCCTGGTGGGCATCAGTTCGCCGCCACCCAAACTGCGTGCAGCTCCTCCACCGGGTCCCCCACCAGCCATACCGCCCCGTACGGGGGCCATTGCCCGCAGTGGTTCGGTTCAGACGCCGCCAACGCGATCCTTTGTACGTCAGGCCTCGGCCAATTCGACACCGCCGCAGTATATGCCACAACCGCCGCCGCCCTTTGTCATACCCAAGCGGCATAGTGCGCTGGCCCGTGCCTCTACCCTTAACCCACAGTCGGGGCCGTCCAGCTCACCCCATGCGCATCCAGCTCATCCGCAGTCGCAGCAGCGCGCCAGCTACGGCAGCGTGACCGCTGCGCTGCCCCCCACGCCGGAGGCGAGTGCTAACAGCGGTGCTGGTGCTAGCAGTAGTCCCGGCAACGTTGCAAGTGCTTCGCCTCAGGCGCAACGCAAACACTGACGAAGGAGTTCGTTTTTCAAGTTTGGAGGAGGAGGCGGCGGCGGCGGTGGCCAGACGGGCGATGAGCCACATCCACAGAGACGCGAGGTGTGCCGCACTATATGCATACCCTGGCTATAGACAGTCAGGACCAGTTCCATGTTGTTGTTCTCGAGTTAAACTATGTAGCTAGATAAAAAGGAGAGCATCCCTCTAACGGGAGTGCCCGACTTTTCCTAGCACTATTCTAGCCAAATATCATATCATTAGCCGCCATTGTTTCCTGCTAAGCTTTAAAAGTAAAATATAAACAACAAACGAAACTCGCTTTAACCTAAGGAAGGATCTGTATATAGAGTAAACGTTTTAAAGGGGCACAAATACCACAAAACACTAAGGAAATTGAAGGCAATCCAAGTGGTAGGACCTACACAAGATATCCAAATACCAACAAATTTATGAAACACACTTACCTACTACAAACATATTGAATATATATATACATATATATATATATTACTGTAAAGGAATTTATCTAGTTATTAACTAAAAGCAGGCGAAACGAAATGGGATCGATAATACCTAGCTTAAGGAATTGTCAGGGAACACACAGTTGGATAACAGCAATAAGTATGTGTATGTGTAAATGCTATAATCTATGATCTATATGAATATATATAAATGTATATTTTTTTGTTGACTTGAGTGTTGATAATGATAAAACATGAAAATATGCTATATTATATACCGTCTGATGAATTGACGAATTGTATTTTCCATAGTTCAAGAGTAAAATAAAACTATCCACAAAACAAACTAATGCAACAATGTGTTCACCAATGGATTTCAATTAAAGTGTGTATCAGGTAAATATGTATGATAAAAATCTATTCTATAATAGGAAAAAAACAACAGGTAAAATATCTTCACTTTCCTCAAAATTATAAGAAAATAAATAGATAAAGGATCTTACGCTGCTGGAAAAAGGGTTTGCACCACTGAACCGAACCTTTCGTGAACTTTTGGACTTCTCATCAAAGAAGGGTTGGTTTTTAGAGCTAAAGTAACATGTTGTTACAAATCCTTCGTAATTATATTTGAACATTTGCAAAAGTATGAAAAGTGTGGCCGGTTGGGCAAATTGAAATTTAGAAACGGTGCACCCTAAACAGGTTCCTTTGGTTTTTGTAATATACTACGTTTATGCTATAAAGTTCATGATTTCTTCAATTTGCAAAATCAAATTTGTTTCTGTTTATGCCAGGGGGGATGCAAACCACTCGAAAGTAAGTACTAATTCGGTTCAGCGGTTCACACAGTTTTTGAACCGCCGGTTCGATTCATTACATGGTTTTTTGGCGCTAACTGAACCGCGGTTTCGGTTCGGTTCAGTGGTTCATAACGGCATATTATAAAATACAGTCGAACTTCTATATGGCTAATTTTAGAGGGAAAAAATGAACTTAGTTATATAGAAAATTTGTTATACAGAATTGTTTGAATACTGAATGAAATTGAAGTGTTCTGGAAATTAATTCGATTTAAAGAAAACTTCATTGTACAGAAGTTCGTAATAGAGAAGTTCGACTGTATTATAATAATAATAATGGTTTGCTTTATTGCCCAGTAATATTAACAGTTTGCTTAAAGCTAGCAGTTCAGTGGTAGTCAGTGATAAGATATTAATCTTTACATCTGAAAAAGTATTACAATCTGTTTTACAATTTACATTTTTCGAGAACTTTATTTAGGATTACCCAAGGAAAAGGCAGGAAGAAAACCTTGGCAAGAAACTTAAAATTAGACTTAGAGCTAAGCTTTGGCTAGTTCTTCCTAACACTAATTATATTAGTGGTGAAGTACCTACCAGCACTCATTAGTGCGTCATTAAAATTTTCTTGGTGTTGAGATTTGATATTTGCATCAGAATGTAACCGTTCAGTGGAATAATAAAAGGGCTGACGAGCTGAGTTCATTTAGCCTTGTCCGTCTGTCCGTCCGTCTGTCTGTGTTCTATGCTATCTCCTCCGTCAGTTTTAAAGCTATCCTCACCAAACTTTGCACGAAGTCTTTTGGTACATATACGCTGCACATTTGTCGGAACCGGACGGATCGGATGACTATAGCATATAGCTGTCATTGGAACGATCGGTCGAAAAACTAGTCTTAGTGAGAAAAACGTTTTTGTTTTTAATGGAAACGCCTCCTAAGTACGTATTTCTTAGTTTACTATCCTTTCCCATGATTTCACTAAGTTTGGTCGAAGTCGGATGACTATAGCATATAGCTGCCATAGGAACGATCGGTTGAAAAACTAGTTCTAGTGAGAAAAACTTTTTTGTTTTTAATGAAAACGCCCTTTTTATTGGCATACACTTATTTTATATACTTTTACACAACTCTACTAAGTTTGGTCGAAATCGGATGACTATAACATATAGCTCCCATGGGAACGCTCGGTCGAAAAACTAGTTCGAGTGAGGAAATCTTTTTTGTTTTTAATGAAAACGTCCTTATCATTGGCATACACTTATTTTATATACTTTTGAACAATTCTACAAAGTTTGGTCGAAATCGGATGACTATAGCATATAGCTCCCATAGGAACGATCGGTCGAAAAACTAGTTCTAGTGAGGAAAACTTTTTTTTTTTTTAATGAAAACGTCCTTATCATTGGCAACCACTTATTTTATATACTTTTACACAATTCTACAAAGTTTGGACGAAGTCGGATGACTATAGCATATAGCTGCAGTATGTATAGTCGGTCGACAAGGAAGTTCTAGTGAGTAAAAGTTTTTTGTTTTAAACGGAATCGCCTTGAAAAAATGTACATGTTAGCTTGTTATGCTTTTCCATGATTCCACTAAATTTGGTCGAAATCGGACTTCTATATAGTATAGCTCCCATGGAAAAGTAAGGTCCGAAAAGTAGTCTTATTTATAAAAACAAACTGCAAGGGTATACAAAACTTCGGCCGAGCCGAAGTTAACTTTCCCTATTTTTTTTATTATAAAGCCGCTTTCGACACACCGATAAGGTAAAAGTTCTTTGAAGCCCTGTCTACTTTTGGTATACCTGCAAAGTACGTTCGACTTTGCATGATGACGTTGAGAAGCACACAAAGCTCAGTCAAAATAGGAAGGAACATCTCCGAGCCTTTCGATACCAGAGGAGGTTTTAGGCAGGGTGACACCTTATCGTGTAGTTTCTTTAATCTGCTAATGGAGTACATACTGCGCAAGTGCCCAAATGCTAACAGATCGGGCACCATCTTTTATAAAGATGTAATGCTACTCACATATGCCGATGACATTGACGTTATCGGCATATCCGAACAGGCGGTAAGCAAGGTGTTTTCAGAGATTGAGAAGCAGTCAAAACGCATGGGCTTAGCGGTAAATGAGGAAAAGACGAAGTTCCTAGTCTCAGTGCGCAGTGAGCCTACGCGTCTTGGACAATCTGTTGCAATGGGAGAGTACAACTTTAACGATGATCACCAGCGACAACAACATCAGTCTGGAGATCCGAAGAAGAATAACTCTTGCAAACCGATGTTACGACGGGCTTAGTAAGGAGTTCAAGTGCAGAACCCTCTCTCTGAAAACGAAAATTGCGCTATATACAAGTCGCTTATCATCCCAGTCCTGATATACGGCGCAGAAGCATGGTTGAGGCGGCAACTTGCGTGTTCGAGACGAAGTCCTTCGGAGGATTTATGGACCTCTAAACGTTGGCGGCGAATTTCGCATCCGAATGAATCACGAACTGTATGAGCTCTATGGGGACACTGACCTAGTCAAGCACATAAAACAACAGCGGCTGCGCTGGCTTGGACATGTTACTCGTATGGATGAAGAAGCTCCAGTAAAAAAAGTGTACAGGCGGAAGGCGAACGAATTAGGGAATGCAGGAGCTGTAGGACGAACGAAACTTAGTTGGGGAAAACAGGTGCTGGAAGACATAAAGGCGCTTGAACTGAACAGCTGGTGCCAGCTCGCACAAGACAGAGGCGAGTGGCGGGCATTAATAGCAGCGGCCGAGACCGTCAAACGGTTGTGATAGAAATATCAGGCCAAATAAGAAGATAAGAAAAAGATAATATAAAGTTGACAAGTGTCTTGAAAAAGACAATTATGTTTAATTTAATTTAAAAATGTTGAATTTTGAAATTTTGAAAAAGGATTTGTGCAGGTTTATAATGAATATCCAGTCCACAGCAGTAGCGTACGCAATATATTCAAAAAGCGTGCACAGTTCAAGTTTTAAACTGTTTAAACACAAAACTCTTGGACAAATCGCTAATTTAATTTTAATCACTTCACAAAACGCACAGTCTTTACCGTTCGGAGAATCGATTTAAACTAATTTGTATTCAAACACCCTCTGACAGTCTTTGGCCTCTTTTCCATCTTCTGCTGCAATTCCGCAAATTGTTTTTTTTAGAAAGGGTAGAGTCATAAAAACAGGGACAAGAAAACACGCACTTGTGCTGTAAAATTGACCCAGCTCAACTCTTTTTTCTAAAAATCAGGGAGATTCGACGCAACAGTTCGCGACCGCAATGACGTAATTTCGCCGTTACAGCGCGATCTTTCGGTGCCTGAAAACACAGAAGTCAAGTGAATTCCATCTTTGTAACGGCTTTTGTCATTTTTGGGTTTTTGGAGTTTATTACCTAGTCATAAAAACAGGACGGGCAAATATTGTTCTATGAATGAATTTTGTATGTGTATAGCCTCTCAGTGGAAGCATTTAAAATTAATAAATAGAAAATTTGTAAACGTTTTTGTTGACAAGGAAAAAGTACTTCTAACAAAGAACACTTTTACACTGTTCATTCATATGGTAAAAACGGCCTTAATCGTCCGATCTAAGGTATTTTTGCAGAATTGGTAAAGCTTATATGATATACTCATCCGATTTTAATTAAACAGTGTAGAATTGTGTTAAAGCATATAAATTATATTAATTCCAAATACCGTTGAAAAGAAAAAAAAGTTTTTCCTTCTAAGACTAGTTTTCAGACCTAATTTTTCTATAGCAGCTAAACTATATAGCCGTCCGATTTTCATCTAAATTTGTGGAAATTACGGTAAACCATAAACAACTTATACTTACGAAGCTTGGAGACGTTTCTATTGAAAACAAAAAAGTTTTTCTCAGTAGGACTAATTTTTCGACCGATCGTTCCTATGACAGCTATATGCATTAGTCATCGGATTTTGACATAGCTTTGAAGACTCGGTACCTTTTTCCATTGGCCTCCATGTATTTAGTGAACAGTGTCAAGGTATCCTTTGGAGAACTCCGTGCTCGTAGTGGACACCCAAATATGGTCTGGAGGAGGTGGTGATTGTCTGCAGCTGAGTGAAATTTCGTAGTGAAACGTTCAGATTTTTGGCTATACTCCGCTTCCCTTTCCAATTGGCTACCCGTACAACCAGTAAACTTTGTCAAAGATATCTTTCTGAGAACTCCGTGCTCGTAGTGGACAACCAAATATGATATGGTGGAGGTGGTGATGTAGAGGATATTGTCTGCAGCCGAGTGAAAGCTGTAGTGAAAAGTTCAGATTTTTAGATATACGTCGCTACCTTTTCCCATTGGCTACCATGGGAAATAGGCAAATATTCGTTTCGAAATATTTGTTCCCAAACATAGGCAAAGGCTACTTGGCAAATGTTTGCGCGCAAACTAGATAGATACATTTTTAGAAATATTTGCGCAAATTATTTGCGTGTGTGACCCTCTAGCTCTAACCATCTTTCAAGATTTACATATACCAGTCTACTTGGCCGCTCGTTTAGTTGCCTATTTATTATTATAATTATTATTTAACTAATTCCGTAGCTGATTTCAAGGGTCCAAGGTGAGTGCTCTACTTAATTTTTCATTGTCATTGTTATGAATTGATAAGACGAAGCGACTGTTTACCAGATGTTCCCTTCCAAAGTTCCCATTCACACCAATGGGGGCCTAAGTCTTTACGTCACGCGATGCGTAAGTGCGTAGAAAAGAAACGCCTCGTCGTAGCTGATAAGAGTACAAAATAATCATAAACGTTTACACTTGTTTATTTGTTTATACCAAAAAAAAATTGAACTATACTAAAACATATATGAGAGATGCCATCAATCTTAAACTGCTCTGGGCTTTAGGCGCAACATAATGCCGTTTCCGCTCTTCATCACTAGCTCCGCCAGGGGCTTGGGGTGATGATTATCGGCCGACAAGAATTGATAATGACGCAGCAGCATGGATAGCGAACATTTCAGTTCCAGCATGGCAAACTTTTGACCTATGCAATTCCTGGGACCAGCACTGAAGGCCGCAAAGGCAAACGGATGCATTTGCTTTTCATTCAAATAGAAACGATCCGGGTCAAAGCGTTCGGGATCGGGGAAGTAACGTGGATCCCGATGCAACATGTAGATTAGACAATTAATGGATGCACCCTTGGGCACCGTCAACTTGCCCACATGCAAATCCTCGTGCACTTTTCGGGAGAAAAACGGCACAGAGGGATGCAAGCGCAATGTTTCTTTAATTACCGCCTCCAGATAAGGCATCGAGTCCTTTTCCCTGCCTTCCAGCTCACTGGCCTCCTCGTAGGCACGTTGCTGTACATCAGCATGCTTGGAGAGAAGACTGAGAGCAAAGGCTATGGCCGAACTGGTGGTATCATGTCCTTCGAACATAAAAGTGTCCACCTCCTCGCGTATATCGATATCACTTAGCTCCGAACCAGCACCGGCCTCCATTTGGGAGAGCAACAGCATGTCCAAAAAGGCTAGACGACGCTTGGTACCCACATCATTGTCGTCATCATCATCATCCTGTGTGGTCTTGGGAAGTTGTGCCTGTTTTAGTTGCTCGCGCCGCAGACGTATGACACGATGCGTTTCGCTATGAAGTATGCGCAAAGCGGCCTCACGTTCTCGACCCGCCTGGGTGTACTTGAAGAACAGATTCATACGCTGCCAGAAGGAAAAACTCTGTTTGTGCAGGACACGACAGATGCTATAAAGAAGCAAGAAATTTGTTTATGTCAATATGAAAAGTGTCAATCCCTATTCCCAGTGAAATCGCTAGGAACAGTAGCATCTAGAGATACTCACGTCTGTACCGCACGCACATACTCCGATTCGCTTTCCATTTGGGCATGCTTCTTAATCCCCATGGCCGTTTCACAGATGGCATCCAGTGCAAATAGTGTGATATATGGATATATATCAAAGATCTCACCATTGGCCTGCGCCTTTAATCGACTGACCAATATGCGACAATTCTCCTCCATGGGCTCTTTAAACTCGCTGAGTATGCGAAAATGGAATCCTGGGGTCAGCAGCTTGCGTCGACGATGCCAAGACTCGCCACCATTCGTCAACAGACCCCTACCCAGCCAGGGTTCCAGCAAGACATAGTTGCGGGATTTGTATAGCAGGGCATTATTGCCCAAGAGTTGTTTGATGTCCTCTGGATCACTAAAGAACACCATGAGATCCTTGCCAAACCAAATACGAAATACTGAACCATGTTTCAGACGCAACTCTTTCAGCCAGTTGAGAATCTCTGGAAGGGATAAAATGACGAGAGATGAGTCTCAACATACGCTTAACAAATAACGGACACTTACCTCCCTTCTTCACATTGGCTATCAGTTCACTGATACTGGGTCCCGGCAGGGTATTGGCGAACCGTTGCAATCGCAAGAAAATCAAAATCTGCGGCACAAATCGCAGGAAAAGCGCCCACAAAATAAATGCCACAAATGCCCACGCATTCATTTTCCAGCCAAAGGCAATCAACTGTTAGTCAATGTGATCCGGTTTGGCAGCTAGTCGACGATGGTGTTCAGAAGGATGGATGCAGGAAGGGGGGGTTTATGCTGAGGTAGCCAGTTAATGTTGCGATAGCGTCCGCTCTTGTCACTGTGCCAAGCTCAACTAAATTCAACGGTTTACCGAATGTGTCTCGACGACAACAACGCAGCAGAATTTCCAACATCTTGTCACGCGTTTTTGAATGCCCTTTCACCCACAATGATAAGGGTTTAAGTGCAACAAAACATTTGAATAGTTTGAATCCATTCTTCCTTCCTTAACTTTGGCACGGGAAGGCCACTCGCATGATGTGTACATATATGATGTTTGTGATACGAGCAAAGTTCAAACACAAAGTTTGAAAACTTTTAAATTTGAAACGTTTAGATTTACGATTTTATAAGGGATTGCCATGTAGCAGCAAAACTCAAGTCAAACATGCGATTTTAAGCCCGTTTTTTTTTTTCGTGGAAAATTGGACTCTTGGAATCTTCCATTTAATCCTAAACTTTGAAAAAATACTAATCTGAGTTTTTGAGTCTTAGGATCTAAATATGTTGAAACTTGAAAAGAAAGATATTCGTATTGTCACGCTTGTACATTATCAGGAATGTTTCCGTTTTCGATTCCGATTAAATCCTCCGGAATCGGAATTGTTTAATGTTCCCGCTTCCAAAAACCAACTAAATTATTTGGTTTTAACTTCAAATTTGAATCAATTTTTAATGGCAAATCATTTCAACGGAAATCTTCAATCATTTCTTTTTCAAGTTTGCATTTCAAGTTTTAATAATTAAATAATTATTTATTTAATGCATTTTAGAATGCTTACGAAGATCTCTTTTGAAGGGAAGAAAGGCCAATGGCCTAAAGTGGACGGAGCCAAAAGTGCTCTTATTCTGATTATGTCCAGAAGAGACGAACCTTCTATCTATAAAATCTGGGATGCAAACATCTCGAAAAATAAGAACTGATTCGGTTTAGTGGTTCACAAAGTTTTTAACATGGTTTTTGAAGCTAACTGCAACGCGGTTTCTTTTCGGTTCAGTGGTTCAGTCTTAATTTCTAATAATTTCAATGAAGGCCAGTATCCATTTTGGTAAATAATCTCGATCTTTCCTTAAATCTGCGCGGAAAGGAATTCGCAACGCTATTTTTGTTCTTGGATGCCGAAAGCCTGTTAAATTTTAACTCTTAAAGCCCATCCTTAAGTGTAACAACACGATATTTTCATGGACTTTTGAAATTACGATTAGTTTAAAAAATGTGCAAAAACTCAAATCTGTTCTTAAGGATAACGTTCCGAATTTTGCTTAAATCTGTTCGGAAAGTTATTTTTTTCCAGACTTTCAATTCGAGGATCGTCTCTAATGTAGTCGAGTCTTAAAAGGCCTGTTCTCAGATAACATAAATTTTATTTTCGTCACAGTGCTTAGTATGAATAAGACAGTTGTTCAAATGATTTTTGCTTTCACAGCTAGTCAATGGTGTTCTATTTATATGAAGTACAGTGACGAAAATAATTTTTAGTTGATCTGAGAATAGGCCGTAAGGTCTTAAAAAATTTCAAAATTTTGTCAAAAACTTCTGTTTTTCTAGTATCGCCCGTAATTCCACCGAATCCTATCCCTTTAAGCCCATTCTGAAGTGTAACATTCAGAAATGCCCTTAAATCTGTTCAGAAAGTAATTTTTTTTTTACTTTTAAAGCTGCAGATGTTTGAAAACTATATACCTAGGTGGGACATACTATTTGATGTAAAATAAAGTTGAGTCCGTTGGGTTCGAACAAATTATAAAGTATTAGTTTAGGTTCTAAGAGGTATTACACCCCGGGTTGTTGTTTGAACTAAGTCTATTTGGTCTAGCTAATCCTTAAAATATTAAAAGCTTTCTCAGAGAAAGCTATTTCATTCCGAAAAACCTTTTTACCATTACTTTTTACCACCTATAGTGTCTTTTACCCGAACTGTTGCTTCGACATTTGAAATATAATTATTTCTAAAGTTAATATGGGCATTTCCACAGCACGCACGGGACAGTCATACGAATTTATTAACAAAGAAAAATTTTAAAATAAATTTGTCCATATTGGTTTTTGAATGGCATTTTAGTAGAACAATTTTTAATGTACATATAAGCTGGGAGTTGTAGAAAGAGAAAGTCCAAGAAACTGACAGACAAAAAGGAATACGTTATGTGACCAGAGCTAGCAAATAACAATTGAGCGCTTTTCGTTCAAAATAAGAGTTATTTGCGGACCTTTGAGCAAAGATTTAGAGATGAGCCGTTCTCCGGCTCAGAACATTTCGCTCTTTGCTCAGCGAACAACCAATAATTTTATTCCCTTTTGCTCTGTTCACTCGCTGACCGAATGGCTGTGAGTGAAAATTTAAAAGTCATTTTGCGTTTGTGTGTGTGTATGTGAGAGCGAGGTGTCTGTGTGGGCTTGTGACTCACAGTTGCTAGGCAAATCAGATCACTTTGGGTCATTTATAGGGCTGTATCTTCTAAAGAATTTCAATTTAAACAAATCTTTTTTAGGACGATATTCTCAAATATCCAAGCTGTAAAAATATGGAAAAAAATCGACAAAAAAAATTTTTTGCCAAGCAGCAATACATAACTTACAGATATTTTGAAAATCTGAATCGAAAATAAGATAAATTTTATTTATAGTATTGAGAAATTATGTTTTAAGTTTCATTGCCAAAAGACAAATTAAAGAAGTTAAGACCGTTCACCCCCACCCGCCAGCTATGCGGCGCCCGCTGGCAGGTACAGAGACCTTGAAAAAAAGACCGTTCAGGCTGAGTTTTGGATTTTTTTGCTCAGCTGCTGACTCTCAATGTGCGAGCGCTCAGTCAGACCGCTCTCAATAAATGGTTATTGAACGAGCAAAAAAAAAAGAACTCAACTGAGAAAAGTCAACTGAAAACATAAACAAAGAGAATCGAAGTGTTCTGCTCAGAGCGAGAGCAAGCGTGCATGAGTTTTTTCGGTTTTGTTATTGAGCAGACCGCAAAGGGAAAAACGATCAATTGTTATTTACTAGCTCTGTATGTGACAGAATATGGAATATGCGTTATTTTGGCTCTTATAAAAATTCAAAAAAATCTGCGAAACCCTTTCGAATTACTTAATACAACTAATTTTAATAAGATTTGCAATCATGTTTTTATTCATTTAGAGCTGATTCGTTAAAAAATAAATGTTGTGTTTTTTATATTTGACTCACTATGATACGTGACGTGACATACGTTATGTGACAAATTTTTCTCTATAATTTTTTTGGTGGTTTCTTTTATAATGCACAGAAAAAAAACTTACTGTTAATTGCACTCACATAGTTTGTTATGGATTCTTATGCAATCTTTATTTACTCTTTGCACCCTTAAAATGATTTTAGAGAGTAAAATTTTATACTTTTTTACTTCACTTTTTTGAACTTTTTTAGAAAAAAAAACCTGCAAAGTATGATAAAATAAGAAAAATGGTGATTGCTACTTTACATTTGAAAAAAATCTTTAATTTAATTGTTTCCCTATAAAAAAAATTATCTAAAAAAGTGTTTTAAGTACTTTTAATTTTTTGGTCTCGGTTGACCTTTCTGTGGAAATGCCCATTTGTGACTTTTCGAAATTGAATTCCTAGAGAACATTTGAATAGTGCTGTCTTCGTCCATAATGATATTACTTTAAAAGCTGTACTCCTGTCTAAAAGTTGGATTAAGTTGAAGAAGCTCGACAGACTTATGAGAATATCGTCCCTTAAAGGAAATGAGATACGCAAACAAATCGCAACTTACAAAGAAGTTAATGTTGGACAATTGCAGGCGTAGGTACAAATGATTCATAAATACGGCATCGATTCAAATTCCACAATTTGTACGATTGGGTCAGTGAAGAAAACGTTTTATTGGTTTTCGGTTCGGTTTAGCATTTTCGAATTGAAAATAAACTTGATCTGCCTGCAAGTATAAGTAGCATATATCACAGTCAAACCTCTATCACTTACCATCTCTAAGATCTGTTTACTCATACAGATAGCTACTCAACTATTATATTATTATTGATGTCCAAATTAAAGGACTGTAACAAAAAAAAAAAAAAAATGTTTACTTCGACACATCGTTCGTATGGGAGCTATAATATTATCACCGATGTCGACAAAACTTTGTAAAATGATGTAAAAACATATAAAACAAACATGAACCAAATTTATTTCAGACCTGTCTTTTGTATGGGAGCTGTTCCATATAGTTGTCCGATTTTCACCAAACTTGGTAAAATTAAAAAAAAAAAAACATGGAAAACTAATAAAAACAAAGATTTGAGACGTTTACATTAAAAACAAAAAAGTTTTTCTTACTAAAACTAGTTTTTCGAACGGTCGTTCCTATGGGAGCTATACGATATAGTCGGTTCCGACATATTAGCAGCGTGCAGTTAAAAGAAGACAGTGTGCAGAATTTCAGCTCGATAGCTTCAAAACTGAGAGACTAGTTTGCGTAGAAACAGACGGACAGGGCTAAAACATCTCAGCTCGTTGCCATGATCAAGAATATATATAGTTTATGGGGTCGGAAACAAATATTTCTATGCGTTGCAAACTTTTGTTAACTAGTGAATTTTATTTGATGATACGTATATCTCGAAAATCCGAGCAGCTACGATTTTACTGAAAACAGCTTTTTTGAGCTATAATCAAGTACTCATTAATAGACAGCGGATTTTGCATATTTTTAAGAAGTTTTTAATCCTAGCAGGCCAAAATTAGTGTGCACAACATTATATGTTGTACCAACTCTACGTTTATATAATGCCAAAAAAATCGTATCTAATTTCAATTTGTCTAGTTAACACAGCCCCAAGGCTTGTCACGTTGACACAGCCCCAAAGGGCCAAAGCCGAGCTGCTCTCAATCTCTTGGCTTGTGCGCTTCTAATTTTCGCACAAGAGAAAGGGACCTACAGTTTAACGCCGAATCCGAACGGCAGCTTGAGAAGCTTTTCATGGTTAATTACTACAAAGCTGGCGCCAACAGCAGAGAGGCGTGACCGGGTGTAAAGTTTATTCAAAGAAAAAACTTTTTATTAGATGTTCCGAGGCGGGATCGAACCCACACGACCTCTTGCACAGCGGTCGCGCACACTAGCCGCTGAGCCACCCGGCCACATTTTCAAAATTTTCAATTTCAAAATGACTTAAATTATTATTTCATAAGTTGAACCGTCAGCAAAGCACAAAATGCAGTGATCCAATTGACAAAAATTTATTAAAAATACATCTGCCTTATGTTACCAGGATTTAAATCAGTTAGAAAATATGCAAAATCCGCTGTCTACTAATTAGACTGCATTCACAGTTTTTGAAGTCATTTTAGTCAAACATAAATGATGTTGTGAAGCACTGTGTACTAGATCATTTGAAAGTTGAGAGATTGAGCTCAAGCCAAAGTTGATATAATTATATGAAAGATGACACCTGGGGAGGGCCTCGATTCCGGGATCGAGCCAAATATTACCAATGGTTAATATTAATAAATTTTTTGTTCGAGGTTTTCGGAAGAAGGTTTTGGCTCAATTTTGATAGAACATCAATTTATGTTCGTTAATATTTCGAATAACTTTCGGAATTTCACTCTTGAGCAGACGCATCAAGTTTTAAGGCCCTGAGAAATTAGTCAATGGTATTTTCAAGACAGTTAGCTCAATTATTAGCTTTAAACTGTTTACATTGATAACATGTAATGTAAAATGTAACTATTGGATAACCATAGAATAACTAAAGGACAATCATTGGATAACCATAGAATAGAATAAAATTCATTTAATAATAATTAATCAATAATTGCTTTAATATTTGAAACTTTTAATTAAGCGGAGATTACTTTCGTCATCTTCTAAAAGTGAAATCACGTTTTTAAAATTCGAAGGTTATTATAGGTGGCGTTTTTATTGCTTGTCCTTCTGGGACTTTTATAAAAATTCATTATACTTTCGTGACGATTTTCGAGTCTATCGCACAATATTAAGCAGATAACAACAAACTTGCAAGTATTCAGAATCTTCATAATAATTATCTCTCTTTTATACCCTTGCAGTGGGTATCTTAAAATTGTCGAGATGTTTAGAAGGAAGCATCTCCGACCACATAAAATATATATATTCTTGATCAGCATGACGAGCTGAGTTGATAAAGCCATGTCCGTCTGTGCGTCGTTTGTTTCTATGCTATAAAGCTATCTTGCCCAAACTTTGCACGAAATCTTCTGATACAAATACGCTGCACATTTGTCGGAACCGGCCGAATCGGACTACTATAGCATACAGTTGTCATATAGGAACCATCCTTTGAAAAACTAGTTTTAGTGAGAAAAACTATTTTATTTTCAATAGAAACGGCTCCAAACTCGTATTTCTTAGTTTGCTATGCTTCTCCTTGATTCCACTTAAATTGATCGAAATCGGACATCTATTTAGTATAGATCCCATAGAAAATGAAGGTCTGAAATGTAGTCTTAGTGAGAAAAACTTTATGGTTTTTAACGGAAACGTCCTTTACATTAGCATATATTTATTTTATATGCTTTCATACAATTCTATAAAGTTTTGTCAAAATCGGATGACTATAGCATACATATACAGAGCTCAGAAAATGTTTTGGGTTTCAATGCTTTGGAGATGTGATTAATGTTGGTTTGAACTATCTCATATACTTGTTATAGTATAACATGTGAAGTATCTTTGGTATACATCATAGCTCGTTACCGGATCATACGAAACAAAACAATCGAAATGCGTTTTATAGGGGATATATTTATTTCCCAAACTAGTCATGAAAAGTTTTCTTTTTTGGATTTAGCAGCATTTTGAAGTGAACAATTCGAATTCGAAAAATGTTCGGTAAATTTGTAATTTTATGGTAAACAAATTAAAAAAAAAACTCTCCTGATTACCTGGGAATATACATAGGTGTAGAATAAGAGAAAAAACATTTCAAAACGATCGGTCAAGTAGATTTTGAGCTAAGATGTACAGTGTACAATAATTTAAAAACATTTTGGTTGCGAGAAAATCTCATACATATAATCCTTGAGACCGGTCACTTAAAACTCAGTTTTTTCGTTAGTTTTGCTACGATTTACTTGAAATTTGGACACAATACTCTCAAAATGTACTTCCAGAAAAAAACTTAAATAAATTCCTTTTAAAACCTTACCCGGCCCTTAAAATAAAAAGAATCGTTATTGTGCATAGGTTGAAAGCGCCGGACTTCCTTGTTTAAAGCTGTAAGGGAATACAATTCATTCGGTGTTTATACAATTATTTTTTTTAGAAAATGAGTGACTTATTTAATGCACTTAATTAGGGACAACAACTTATAAATAAGTACTAAATCATCACTCATCAGTGTTATTTAAAACTGGATTTACATCCGCGTTTTTAAACTCTGTTCCAAAAGTAGAAAGTATAGTGTAATTGTACTTTTTACCTTGGACACTCACGGTAAAGGAAGGAAACGTATTTATATACTCGGACAGTCAAACAGACCTTAAGGCACTTGGCTCATACACTTCAGTATGGGGGAAAAGTCTGCGGACAAACAGTCCAGACTAGGCGCCACCATTGAGGTCCTTTCAGAGAGGAGCATGATAGGGATGCCTATGGCTACCTACAAGCTTCACGGTCCCATGCAAAACCTTTCCTTTTGTGCGTTAGTGAGACTTACGTGTCCAGCACTGGACCTTAAACGTACTACTATACTTTTTCGTTACAGAAGGGCACACATATCATTCTAATAGCCGCAGAAACGCTGCACGAACAAGCAGATTTGAGGAAGAGGCAGAAACGGTACAGCGCCTTCTGTCATTGCCCCCTTTAAGTAGAATTAGACTGGGTCAACCCCCCTACTCATCCTATAGGAGACATCCGACATAAAGATCCCCAGCTCTACTTAATTATATTCTGTCCACACAATGGTGTCGTATTGAAGACCACCCTGGGGAATATATGGCATCGCAACTGGCTCAGGTGGCTTCAGTGGGAGAGCGACTTGTCGATCTCAGCCATTGCAACCTAATGTAATTATATTCGAGATTATAATTGCTAGCATGTCTCCGACTTGGATACTTTCCACAAGTCTGGAAAACATCTAAAGTTGTTCCAATCAAAAAGCCAAATAAACCTCCTGAGTCTCCTTCCTCGTACCGGCCTATTAGCCTCTTGTCTGCAGTCAGCAAAATATTAGAAAAGATCATCAAAGAAAAAATTTCTTCTTTTGTCGATGATACTGATCTACTTCCAAATGAACAGTTCGGATTCCGTAGGGAACACAGCACAATCCATCCGCTAGCCCGAATCAAAACGATTGTTAGACAAAACTTTAATAGGAAGAAGTCCACAGGTATGGTACTGTTGGATATAAAATCAGCTTTCGACTACGTATGGCACAATGGACTTATTTTTAAGATGTCAGCACTTAACGTTCCCACAGAACTAGTTAAAATTATTCAAAGCTTTCTTAGTAAGCGATTGTTCTTGGTGTACATTGGACGTGCTCATTCCGATGCAATTGATATCCCTGCAGGGTCTTCCGGTTCCCCCTTCTCTATAACATTTATACGTCGGACTTTCCGCACTTGAACGACTGCCCAATTGCTGACGATACAAAAGGACTATTACCATCAGAAATAGAACTCAACCTGCAGGAGGCATTTGACACCCCTCAATCCTTCTTCACTAGGTGGAAAATACAGTTTAACACTGACAAAACTCAAGCCATATTCTTCTCTAGAAAAAATTCAAATTCCAAATATCTTCCAAATAGTCATATAGATCTGGATGGTACTGACATTCCCTGGGAAAAAAAGTCCGCTACCTAGGAGTTATCCCAGACACTAAAATAAACTTCAAGGACCATGTAGGGTTTACAATCGACAAAGTTAACACTCTAACCAGAATACTGTATCCCTTCATTAATAGGAACTCACGATTGTCTATTGAAAATAAGTTATACTTGTTCAGATCCATATTCCAGGCAGTTATTTTCTATGGAGCCCCAG
The DNA here is from genome assembly GCA_018904265.1 of Lordiphosa collinella. NCBI lineage: Eukaryota > Metazoa > Arthropoda > Insecta > Diptera > Drosophilidae > Lordiphosa > Lordiphosa collinella. The sequence continues at coordinate 199,363 of JAEIFV010000424.1, read as the reverse complement.
TGTGGTCTGATGTAGCCAATTGTCATATCAAGAGATTGCCAAATTGCCCAAAATAAACTTCTTAAAATGATCTACAAGCTCCCGTGGCATCATTCCACCTCCGATTTACACCACAAAGCCAATGTGGAACTTATAGCAGACAGGCTAATCCGCCTGACAGATAACTTCAATGATAGATGTAGATTCTCAACTTATAACCACATAAACCAAATAATTATGTAAATATAGATATAAGTAGTATTAAGTTTTTATCTTAAGAAGGATGGGTTTTTTTTGTTTCTTTAAATTTTTCCCCTAAATATTATAATAAGTAATGAAATGTAAAACAATAATATATCCCACACCTATAACATAGCAGAATAGGTCCCTAAGCCTGAACTCTTACGATATATATTAGAAGCATACACATGTAATATCAAAAGGATGCAATAAATTGAATTGAATTGAATAATTGCTAGCGGATTGAAATTTAGTTTGCTAGCTTATGTTGAATATTTGCCACTCCACCTATGCTGTTCCTCGGCACATCTTGCAAGCAAATGCATAGAAATTGGAGTTTTCAGCTAGTTTAATACTTGTATTGCATTTGCAAATGTACAATAATTTTTTAGGAATGAACGGTATCGAAAACGAATATCTTGTCCCTCCCTCAACTGAAATCTGCATTCCTGCAGATTACCTTTATAACCTTTAGAAGTCTAAGGGCTAATCTCTGGTACCATCATCTTATCATATGACTGGAGTTCGCAGCAAAAACAAGTGTCGTTGCTGTCACATTGACTTGCCATCTAAATATTAGAAGGTAAATTGACCTTTAATCCGCTTAAAAAAAATCAATTTGCAGCTTCAACTCCGCTCTATTGAAATTCTTCAATTTTTTTTTTCAATATTCTGGAAACAAACAGTCCGAAGAATAAAGGGAAAACGGATTCAACAAGATACAGACCAGGAGTACCCGAACACCGATCTTGTGGCAGTGCAAACACAAATACAAATAAATCTTCTAACTTATTGCAATCAAATTAATTGGTCTTATTGATTGATCTAATTGATCTGCTTTAAGTTTACAATTTCCAATGTCTGTGCATAGGCTTTGAGTACCTACGATATAGATCGATAGGCATATACAAATTAATGGAACTATTAAAAACTAAAAGTAAAAATTTTCTTCACTTATCAGTAATTCATAGAACAGATAATAAAATGGAACTATACTGCATATCTGCATAGTAGAAAAAAAAACTTTCTTCACTTCTCAGTAATACATAGAGCAGATCAAAATTGGAACTATGCAGCAAATCTGCATAGTAAAGTAAGAATTTTCTTCACTTATCAGTAATGCACTGTAATTACCGACCTTGCTCAGCGGATAGCGTGCGCGACCGCTGTGCATGAGGTCGTGCGTTCGATCCCGCCTGGGAACATCTAATGAAAAGTTTTTTCTTCTTGAATAACCGTTCACCCCTCTCTGCTGCTGCTTTGTAGTAACTAGCCATCCTAAAGTTTCTCAAACTGCCGTTCGAATTCGGCGTTAAACTGTAGGTCCCTTTCTCTTGAGATTAGCTCTTCTTTGTCCCCTTGGGGGCTGTGTCAAGCCATTTTACAACATCAGTAATTCATAGAACATATCAAAAAATGGAACACTGCAATTCTGCATAGTAGAGTTATAAAAGTTATCGAATCCGCCTGTATTCACATTTATCATTTTACAATGGTTCAATTCAGCTTCTTTGCCGGAAGCACTTAAATCTTACGGCTATTTATGTGTGTATGTGTGTGTGTGGTGTGTGTAGGTGTGTGTATGGTGGTGTATGTGTAAGTGGTGCTACTTTTTCTTACTTTTGTCACCATCAAAAGGCAGTATTCGGCAAATGTTGGGCATAAAATTGTATTAGTAAAAGTGGACACTTCGTCTTAAGCACGTCTTGGCCAAACGCCTCCACAATCGGCGAGTTCTTAAATTTGATGTGCAAGAACAACTGATCATTCTCTCTATGATGTCCCACGACAGCTTCTGCTTCCAAACCCTGCGCAAAGGCACCAACATCATCCAAAGAGGAATAAGTGGCATATCCTGCGGTATTCTCTCGAATTGGAATCTTGAAAGACATGAATATACATGTGTATGTATGAGTAAGAAGAACAAACAAATATTTGTGACATATTATTTTGCTTACCCTTACTACCTTATTACTGGGGTCTGCTAGGTCAAGGGTTGCAATATAACGCGCTATATTATCAGGAATCCCGTCATCAAGTGCACAGTCGTTCATTAGGGCTGACAGCTGATCGCCTGAAATGACGCCACCAGAAAGTTCGAGAGAGAAAAGGCATCAAGCAAGCTGTCTGTTTCGCCGTCTCTGTCTAAGGTGTACACAGGCCTGTCGAAAGGGAATTCCGCGCCCGGGGGTTTTTCTCATGTTGTCATTGTTTTTTTAAGTTTACGCCCCTCCCCCCTTCCTTTCGACGAGCCTGGGTGTACCAACTTACCATCACCATCACCATTGCCGTTCGCCTTCATTTTTCATATGCTTCGTATCAATGTCTTTCTAGAAATAAAGCATAATTTAAGAAACTTTCACTACTTTAATGTAAAAATATTACTTTTTCACTAATTAAGTTCTCCGCGTTGCCTTGTGTGTCCGTACGTAGAAGTGAGCAAAAAGAAAGACCTAGCAGACAAGTGCTGCCGATGCAAGAGTTTCGTGTGGGCCTTAGGAGTAGGAGTGAACTAGCTAAGTAACTGCTACTTTTTGAAGCATTTTTAAGAATCACTAGTTCCGAGAATAGCAGTCACTGGTTAGGTAACAGTTTAAATATTATTTTGTATTAAATAATTTTAAAAATAATCGGATTGTAATGAATTTTAATTTTAAGTGGTGAATATGCTGGGAGTATAAATTATTTACAAAAAGGAATTGAAAGAGGAAAAGTTTTCAGTCAGTAACTTTTTGAATCATCATATCGCATATCCTTCTCATGTGTGGGCTTTTTATAGATTGAAATATTTTCTTACAATTGAAAGGTTTTCCAGAGGTTCTCTTTATTCAATTTTGACCTATTCATTGAAGCCATTTTATCAGGTTTGGAATCACAAAAATAGTTGCAGGGTTCTAAGTCTTTTTGCCGTATTGATGATTAAAAAAGAATTAATTTCATTTGCGATTTTTAAAAGACTCGAAATGCTCATGCATATGCTTAGCTCGAAAAAGACTCGCAAATGATTGGAAATATGACTCACAACTGATCAGAAAAAGGGAGCTAAAACGACCCTTCTGACAAAAATATTATTTTTGATCAAAAAACGAGCGCACCTTGGACTATTTTTAATCGAAACAGTGGACTCAAAAATGACTGAATGTGATCAGAATTTCATAGACGTTCCCTGTTTGGTCCTTAAACAAAATCTATCAGATCATTCAATCAAATACATATTTAAGAAAATTTATTGAAGTTCTTAAAACAGGCTACATTTACTGAGGATATTAATCTAAAAAGAAACGGCTTAGTAATCACCAAAGATAAACAAGTTTTACTATTATCGAACCTAAAATAAAAGCTTTGTTGACTTCGCATATGCCTGATCTGATGATAGAGTACTTGTCTACAAATGACCACCCCGCGTCTCACCCACATAGTACATATGCATGCGTGTGTTGTTGTCTTGCCTTATCATAGACCACTTGGCTGTAGTTGTCGATCTCGAGGTTCGCATGCAATGTGCATTCTGAGCCCAAAAACGAGTTATATACATAGCTTCGTGTTGCTGACCTACATAATAATTCAAGACTTCGGCTTTGACTTTGCTTATCGTTACGCTATCTTCCACTTTTACTGCAATTTCAGCTCTTAATACTACATGAGGCCTAGGCTTATCTAGCCTCATTGTGCTAGCTGGGTTTAAAGTTCAGTTTTATTATGTTTGCAAATAGTTGCTATTTATATTTAAGTATTAATAATGCGTTGATGTTGATTGTAGACTAAGATTACAAGTGGAACATCGAACAAATACGGAATTAAAATGAGGAAGAATTGATTGAATGTTGTTTGATCAGTGTTAAGGGATATGGGAAACCTCGAAAGAATTTACAGAGTGAGGAACTTGGAACCTTTCCAAGCACAAACCTTGATTCAGAGAACCAAAATATTAAAATAAAAACAAACAAGGCTACGTAACTATTCCTTTTTCTAGTTCATTAAATTTGTGGAGGTTTTCGTGTGCTATACTGGGAAATGCTTCATCACTTCAAGATTTTTGGAAATTGGCCCTAAGAGTTGCTACAAATTTTTAAGTGCATTTACAATCTGACACTAAGTGACATTAGTACGGAAAAATGTTTTCAAAAAATATGAAACACTTGGATTTTTTAAAAGATTTTTTTCTATTTGCGTAGCAATTATATAGCCCTACAATCAGATAAAAGCATGACATTAATCGACAATAAAGAAATAAAGATATAAGAAAAAAATGTGTGTGCGTAACGTTACGAAAATCGGAAATGGGTTTTTGCTTGTATTTTAAAATTGGCCGCTAGTGGTGCAGCGGGTAGTGTGTGTGCCTGCTGTGCAACAGGTTGTGGGTCCGATCCCGCCTCGGGACATTTAAAGAAAAAGTTTTTCTTAAAAAAAAGTAAATAGTAACTAGCCATGAAAAAGATTCTCAAACTTTGCCGTTCGGATTCGGCGATAAACTGTACACAAGTCGGCATAAATATTTCGAAAAAAAAATTCAGTAAGTAAACCATTATTTCTTTAAAAAAAAAATCCTAAAACTTTGAAAATTTTTATCGAATACTGGTGTAATATTAAACTTTCAATCAAAACATAAGTAGTCCACAATCAGCTTCTTTGGTTATAAAATATTAATCGAATTGTCAAAATGAACTGTAGCATAAGAAATTTGACAAAGACTTTAAATTTGATTTATTCTCAGCACAGATCTTAAAATGCTAAAATAATGATTGATTTCAGAACATTTTTTCATGCTGAACCCGAAACTGGCTATAAAAGCTCAATATCTATAATGGACTAGCATATATCCCGGCGCGCTCCGCTACGCCGCAGTCAGTCTATACTGACATCACATAAAACCGATATAGTTTTTCTTTTCCGACCGGCTTTGGGTAACATTACCGTTATCGCTATTGCTATCGCTATCGTTAACGTTATATTTATCGTTATCGCAATCGTTATCGTTATTGCTATCGATATCACTATCGTTATCGTTGCCGTTACCGCCATCGTTATTTTTTATCCTTACAAACCAAGTTTACAGCCAATCGGTTTTTGGCTGCAAAACTGACTACAACGTTACTTGAACTATAGATTTAGGTTTATTGTTTTTCTCCCAGTGCTACTTGTTACAATTTCTATATAATGAACCCGTCACATTGATATATATTACCATTGTATTTAGCTTATTTAACTCATTATACCCTTGCAAAGGGTATTATAAAATTGTCCGGATGTTTGTAACGCATAGAAGGAAGCATCTCCGACCACATAAAGTATATATATTCTTGATCAGCACGACGATCTGAGTTGATTTAGCCCTGTCCGTCTGTCCGTCTGTTTCTATGCTATCTCCTCCGTCAGTTTTAAAGCTATCCTCACCAAAGTTTGCACGAAGTCTTTTGGTACAAATACGCTTCACATTTGTCGGAACCGGCCGGATCGGATGACTATAGCATATAGCTGCCATAGGAACGATCGGTTGAAAAAGTAGTCTTAAAGAGAAAAACTTTTTTGTTTTTAATGGAAATGCCTCCAAAGTACGTATTTTTAGTTTGCTATCCCTTCCCATGATTTCACTAAGTTTGGTCGAACTCGGATGACTATAGCATATAGCTTCCATAGGAACGATCGGTGGAAAAACTAGTTCTAGTAAGAAAAACTTTTTGTTTTTAATGAAAACGTAGCAAACACTTAAGATACTTTAAATTCTACAAGTTGGTCGAAACGGATGACAATAGCATTAGCTCCCAAGGACGATCGGTCGAAAAATAGTCAGTGAGAAACACTTTTGTTTTTAATGAAAACGTCCTTATCATTGGCTTACACTTAATGTATATACTTTTACACAATTCTTCAAAGTTTGGTCGAAATCGGATGACTATAGCATATAGCTCCCATAGGAACGATCGGTCGAAAAACTAGTTCGAGTGAAGAAAACTTTTTGTTTTTAATGAAAACGTCCTTTTTATTGGCATACACTTATTTTATATTTTGGACACATTTTAACAAAGTTTTATCAAAATCGGATGACTACAGCATATAGCTGAAGTATGAATAATCGGTCGAAAAAGAAGTTCTAGTGAGAAAAACTTTTTGATTTAAAAGGGATCGCCTCCAAATTTCGCAATTAACAGTGTATTATGCTTTTCCATGATTTCACCAAGTTTAATCGAAATCAGATATCTTTATAGTAAAGATCCCCTAGAAAAGTAATGTCCAAAAAGTAGTCTTAGAAAAACTTTTTTGTTTTCAATGGAAGCTGCAAGGGTATACAAAACTTCGGCCGAGCCGAAGTTAACTTTCCCTATTTTTGTACTATTAATTTTATTTTATTTACTTTTCTTAAACTTTGTAGCGCGATTTCTCGATATCACAGCTAAGGAAAGCTTTAAACTCTTTTGTTTATTACATTAAGAATATTTCTTTTTAATAACCCAATAGGGAAAAAACGGCAGATGAACTTTTAATTTTTTTAGTCGGGGTGGACCTTTTTGTGGAAATGCCCATCTTTAAACAATTTTTAAAAATGTTTTATGGTGAAATTATATTTTGAAGATTTTTTGTGCATTTTTTATAGCTTGGACCATTGTAATGTCTCACTAACATTCCAAGAAGATAAGTAGATATAACGATGTTAGTAGAGCAATGTCTTTGCTTAAGAGAGTCATTTATAACACTAATATGCAAACATGACCCCGTTTTGGTTTGGGAGACCTTACCTTACAGGCCAACACTAGAAGTTTGGAGAACTATTGCGTCACTTATGTTTCTGAACGACCTTGTTATAGGTGCTATTGATAGTCATTTTTTGTTAGGCAAGATCAGCTTTGGTGTACCAACTAGCAGTCTTAGATCCTTTCAACCCTTTTCCCATCAAATTTGCCGAACCAATTATTCCCTTCGTGAGCCCATATTTAGAGCCCTTGACAATTTTAGCTCCTTGCCCGTTAGCATGCGCTTTGACTTCGATGCTAACAAATCATTCATTAAGACACTGCTAGCACAAAATTATTCTACCATGAGGCATTAAATTTGTCTTCTTTTTTTTTTTAATATATATATTATAATTTAGGTTAAGATTAGTGTAGCCAGCTAAGAACTATGTTCATTTGGCGAATAAATAAAAAGTTTCTTTAACTTTTACAACAATACATCGCTTTTTATACACTTGAAAAGTGTATTATAATTTTTCCCAGAAGTTTAGAACGCATAGAAGAAATCATCTCAGACCACATGAAGTATATATATTCAAGAATATCTTTCCAAAATTTCAAGTCGATCTGAGCAAAACTCTTGAAGTTATTGTCCAATTCAGGGATGCCTGAGCTCTATACGCATGAGGCGCAAACGCCTCATTAAACGCGTTTGGCCACATTTTGTACATATAAAATATCTTCCCCCCAACATTTAGTAAAAAAATTTGTTTATACCTAATGGGGGTTTTCCACCCGCAAAATGGCGGAATTTGTCGTCGAATTGTCGAAAATAGCAATTTTCATTTAGATGGCCACCAGAAATTAAAAAAAAAAATTAAAATAAAAATGAAAGATCGTTGGGGGGAGGATTTGATGATATTTTAACTAAATTTTAATGGTTTTTGATTTTCGGATAATTTTCGACCGAGATATAGTGAACACTGCAAATTACTTTTTTTCAAAAAGCTCTGTCACCGCCTGGATTTTCAATATTTCCACATAAAAAATTTCAGAATACTGTTTAAAGTATTTTTAATAATGTACAAAAGGTTTGAAAAAATTTGCCCAAACAAGCCCAGATATTGACAAGCCGTTTTTTGTAATTGAATAGATAATAAGTTGATGAAATAAGAAATTAAATGCTCGTTTTTTTTGTTGCTATAGCGCCCATCAAAGTAGGGCAAAAAATAAAAAGTTGGAACAATGGTTCCAGAATGCTTAGAATTGATGTTGTTTTCGTACCTCTCTCCACGTTTGAGGTGGGTTCGAAAAAAAACGGAGGGTGGCTTGGAGATAATCGCGTTTAAAGATTGGTTCTTGTTTTCGACTTTCGACATACTAAAATTAAATAATAATTTTTTTAAAATAGTTTTTTTTTATTTATTTGGGTGTTAACTATGACAGAAAAATAATTGCGTCCAAACCAGACATAAGAGGTAAGATGCATCAAGGTATGGTAAAAAAATTCTCTAAAGCTTTTCAGGTTAGATTTTTTTTTAACACTTACTTTTAAGAATATTAGGAACATTTTATAACTTTTTATTTCAAGTTTTACATTTTTGAAAACAAAAATTTCATGGAATTTTTAAAAATTCGAGGGCTTATGACATACATTTCACATACGAAGGAAAAAGTTGCCTTACATTGAGAACAAACAGACGAAAATCTCATAACTAAGAGAACAGTCACTGGACAAGTCACTGAACAAGTGAACTACATACTGAAAAAGTCTCTGAACTTGTTACTGAGCAAATCACTGAACTTTCGTCTTTTCCAGCCCTGGTTTGCATCCCACAAATGGGCAGCACTTGCACGCATGGGGTGGAATTAACAAGGTGAAGCCGAGCAGCAGCAGAACATGTGTATGTCTACGCTTGTGTATCGCTTCTAGCATTCACATCGCACTAGCCCTCTGGCTCTACAAACACATAGAGCGTTGTCTCACCTTGTTAATTCCACCATGCGCTGGCCACTCAAGGCTTTCGGCTACTGTCATTTGCTATCCTAGAATGTTCGGTACTTTGCAACCCTATTTCAGATTGGCTTCCTTTTGTCAACTGTCAATGAGGTGTTTCCTGTTTCAGAGAATTTTTAACCCAATACGTGGACTTTCTTGAGACCATTGGCCATTTAGTCTTATTAAGATTAACACGGAATACTATCATCAAGCATGTTGCCCATTGGAAATAACCAGAAGGTAAGAGCGCCTTTTCCTCCACATCTTTCGTTCACACAAAACGTCTGCTGCAGGAACTGGATGATCTGCTGGACGACCAGCCTTCCACTTCGGCAGCGGCTGCGGCTCGTCGTGTCTTGCAGGCCTCCATCGCCACCCAAACCGAAAAGCTAGAGCCCATTCCAAAGCAAAAGCCCATTGCAATGCAATCTGCAATCTGTCAGTCAACATGTCTCGTCAAGCCATGTGTCCTTATACCCTGCACTGTGGTCATCGGTGACGTTTACAACAAGTGCGACTTACATTTCCTTAAGCGCTCCTGTGACCATTTTCGCAATGGCACCGCCGGCATGGTCTTTGTGGTGCCCGAACGTCGTGTAACCAATCTGGCCTTTGCCGCCCTCTACGCCTGGTCGAGTAATGCAAGTTTTGTGGTTGCCCCCAAGGACCTGATGCCCTTGTACATGGCTGCACTGTATCTGGGCGCCAGCGCTTTATTGGATCAATTTTCCGAAATGTTCGAGGATCCGCTGGTGGCCAGCGAGGAGGTGGGCTTTCACATTTACTATGGTATGAGCAAGTGGAATCTGTCGCCACCGCATCATCCCATATTGCGGCGCGTACACAAGTACTTCCTCACCATGATCGGTACTCCGCAGTTCATGGAGCTGTGCGGTGATTCGGTGACCCGGCTGCTTAACTCGCCAGTCATTTGCGTCAACTCGGAGATGGAGGTTCTCCTGGCCGGCCTCCTGTGGCTGATGCACGATTACAATGCACGACGCGATTGGCTGATACGCGTGCTGCGCTGCGTCCGCTACAGTTGCATACCGGAGGGCGCTATTGGACATCTGCGTGAGAATGTTTCGGGAACTTTGTCCATGCTACTGTACCATCCGGAATTCGATGCCTTTCTCCAGCGTACACTCAACTTGACCAACTATAATATACGCTATGAGCAGCGTCGCATTTGGATCTACGATCGAATGGCCGGCTATCATCATGATGAGAAATGCCCGAATCGCAATTTTCTGAAGTTTTCCCAGTTTCGGGACTTTCAGCATATTCTACGCAAGGCACCAACAATGCACTGGTTCGGTCGCCTTCCCTTGAATCCCTATGCACAAAGTTGTCGCAATGGACATTGCCGTCGCCAGCAGGCCTTACGACTGAAGGCGGGCAGCAAGGATTAGATGATGAGAACAAAACTTTCTTCTAGTCATAGCTTAAGTCGAATTTACATCGACGTTTAGCAAATTATTTGGGATTTTTTTTTTAACATTTTGAAATATTTTTCAATAAAAAAAAAACTAACACCAAATTTCGGTTTTTCCTGGTACAAAGCTTTAAAATTTGGAAATTTTCCATCGAATCTCTAAATTTTCCCGAACAAGATCCTATTAGTTGGATAGCTCTTGCCCTTTTTTTTTATCAATTCAAGCTTAAAATTCACTTTAATACAATATTTCTTCTGTTATAGAGAAACATTCTTGTGATCCTTCTTTCCCGTAACCCTTAATCTTAATCGACTTAGCTCTTGTTTTTCAAACAATTAACCTTGTACAAAGCGGTACAGCATGTTCAACACCTGACTAAAAATGGGTTGAAGTAGGTGAGTGATTCTACCTTTTCGGGAGATTTCGGTTCACAAATGAAAAATCGTGGGTTCATGGTAAAAATTTTCCTGACATTGGCAGTTTCTCATCTTCATGTTTCTATAGTCTGTGAGGGTGCAATTCTAACCCTAATTCATGCATAGTGATAACGAATATGGGATCCTCGTTTGATAAATGGGTATGTTATACTTTGATTTTGACATAATACTCAACCATGATGGTTCTTTTTCTTTTCCAGAGTATCAATAAAAATTATTCCATGGCTCATAGCATGAAGTTTCAGTTCACTGATTAAGGTGTGTATTCACTTATTTTTACAACAGGCCTTTTAAGACGCAGGCTGATCTTAATACTTCAAATCGAAACCCCATTAAGGGAACCATTTAGGTTCAGGTGTCGTTTTGCAAGGGTTTACAAAAAAATTAATTACGCAAAAAGTATGAGACGCATCAATATGCGGTTTAGTTTATTTGGAAGGTAATTAATGAAAGAAAATAAAAAAAAAATTTTCGTTGTTGTTGTTGCATCGGTTGTTGTTGTGATCCGTTTCAAAGTTGACCAAAAATTCAAAACATAGGTCCATGGTTGGGAGGATTTTTTTGAGAACGCAGCATCTGAAAGAAAAAGTAGAAATGGGGTTTTGTTAAGAATTGATGTGGTTATCGAATATACTAGGATATTTGGGATCGGTCATTATATAGGGGAGTAACGGGGTTTCAAAGTCAAAATTTCGAAAATCGACCTTTTTTGACCCCTTTCTTTGGTCCTAGGTCCTCCATTTTTTGACCGATCCAAAATATCCTAGTATATACGAGAATGGTGGGTATTAGAAGTATTTAAAAAAAAAGAATTTGAAAATCGGTCTACATTTACTCAAGTTATCCTCCCAACCAGTTTGAAAAAAGTGGTTTCGAGATAATCGCGTTTAAAGTTTTAACTACTTTTTTCAATAAAATATATTTTTAATAGACTTTTTTTCGTGGTTTTTAATGTTTTTTTCATAAACAACAGTTAAATTGGAAAAAAATTGGAATTTTTTTTCAAATACGAGGGTCGTTCAAAAAATAATGAGACTTTTAATTTTTAATATTTTAGTTTTTATTAATTTTTGTTTTTGTATTTTGATTTTTTGGCAGAGTATGTAGTTATTTGGAAGAAAAAACTTTTCTAAATACGAGGGTCGGTCAAAAGTAAGTTGAGGAAAAGTACTTACAGTATATCTCCTACGCCAGCTTCATAGAGGTTACCCTCTTCCTGGACGTCACGTTCCCACTGGAAGGACTTCTCCCTTCTGCGAGCCCATGCAGCTTCAGCGCTTCCAGTTGCGATGACCCTCTCAGCCTCGTTGATGCGTTGATCATCGCACGTCCTAGCGAAACTATCGGCAATTGGACCAATGGTTATTTCAGCGGTTTCCATGATTTCTAAAATCGCTTTATATCCGTCATTGAACTTGGTTAGCGAGCAGCAGGCAGCGAGGTCGACGGTCCTTTTTCCGGCGTAAAAGTGCTTTGGAGCAAGCTGCCACAATGTCTTGTTGAAGGACTCGTTATTGTTTTGAGTGTTGCCACCCAAAAAATATAACAAGCAAAAACATAAATACTCAATGTGCGCTAATAATGTGATTTTATGCCCGACCTACCTGCACAAAAAAAATTCTGGAAAAAAAACCATATGTTCTTTTGACTTGAAATTTTCAGGGGATGTTTTTAACACCATAACGCATAATTTAAGCCAAAAAAAAAAAATCGAAAAAAATTTTTGCGAACCTAAATGGTTCCCTTAACAAAAAGAAAGTCGCTCAAGCCCGACTATAATGGACTCTGTATTAATGAAAGTGTATGCTCATATTGATGCTGCAGTAGTAGCCGAAAGCAGCGCTGGAGCAGCGAACATTCATTTGCTCATAACTTGACAACCGTTCACCCGATCTTTACCAATCCTTTGGCGGATCGATAAATAATCCTGATAAGGTACGAACCTCTTATCTATAAAACAGTCGGAGAAATTATTTTTTTTTCTAACTTGATTTGCCTGCAAGTCTAAGAAGTTTTTGTCCTCGTATACATGACAAACCTCTATCTCCTACCATCTCTGAGATCTGTGCGTTCATACGGACAGATATACATGGCTAAATCAACTCGGCTGTTGATGCTGATCAAGAATAAATATACTTTATAGGGTCGGAGATACTTCCTCTTGGCTGTTACATACTTTTGCACAAACTTATTATACACTGTGTACCTCTGGAACAGAGTATACAAATTGGCGAAGGCTCCACAGTTTGGTACCATTTTAAGATTCTGAAGTCAACATTCGTTTTAATATTTCTATACCCTTGCAGTGGGTATATTAAAATTGTTCAAGTGCTTGTAAGGCATAGAAGGAAGCATCTCCGACCACATATGATCAGCATGACGAGCTGAGTTGATTTAGCCATGTCCGTCCGTCCGTTTGCTTTTATGCTATCTTGACCAAACTCTGCACAAAGTCTTTAAACACCAATAAGCAGCACATTTGTCGGAACCGACCGGATCGGATGTAAAACCGGAAAAATTGTATTGTTATACCCTTGCAGAGGGTATGTTAAAATTGTCCAGATGTTTGTAACGCTTGGAAGGAAGCATCTCCGACTACATAAAGTATATATATTCTTGATCCGCATTACGAGCTGAATTAATAAAGCCATGTCCGCCTGTCCGTCCATCCGTTTATTTTTATGCTATCTTCTCCGTCAGTTTGAAAGCGATCTTATTGAAACATAGCACGAAGTCTTTTAGTACAAATACTAAGCACTTTTGTTGGAAGCGGCCGGATCGGATGACTATAGCATATAGCCATATAGTATGGCTCCCATAGAAAAGTAAGGCCTGAAAAGTAGTCTTAGTAAGAAAAACTTTTCAATGGAAATGTCCTTAAAATTGGCATTTCTTTATTTTAAATACTTTTACACAATTGTTCAAAGTATTGTCCAAATCGGATGACTATTGCATATAGCTGCCATAGGAACGATCGGTCGAAAAACTTGTTTAGTGAGAATAATTTTTATACCCGTTTCTCGTAGAGTAAAACAGGTATACTAAAGACGTGCAAATGTATGTAACAGGCATAAGGAAGTATCTCCGACCCCTCAGCATCAACAGCCGAGTCGATATAGCTATGTCCGCCTGTCTGCCCGTCTGTCTATATGAACACCTAGATCTCGGCGACTAGAAGAGCTAGAGCCACCAAACTTTGTAAATAGACTTCAATTGTCCCTACGCGGATCAAGTTTATTTCAAATTTTGGCCAAGCCCGCTCCCGCCCCCACAATAAAAAATGTTGAATAGCTCCTACAATTTTGAAAGTATCAAGCCCATATTTTGCAGTGTAGTGTATGTGCCCAATACCTTCAATCTCTGAAAGTTTCATAAAACTTAAGTTCGGCACAATACTTCACATGAATAGAACCACATTTGAACAGTTTTGAAATCTGATATGCTTTGGAGCAGCAGTCTTATCTAAATGAAGTTTTGTGAAAAACTAAATTTTTATCTCTTCTGAGTATAGGCCTTTAAAATGAAAGCGTCTTTAAACTTGACAGATAATAATTTAATAGTCCTTAGCACAATTTCTCCGATTATTATTAATATCGGATGAATATATCGAATAGCTGTCATAAAAAAAACCGGTTACCCAAATGATCACAAAAGAGTCGCCATCTATTGGTCAGTTTGGGAAATCACTCAGCTAGCAGAGCTCGAAGCGAAAATAAATTGTTAAATTGTGTTATGTGGCTTCCTCACTAAAGCACATTTTCAAAAAAGTTATCGTCATCACTGAAAATGCAGATTGCTGTCCTCATTGTGTTGCTTCTGCATTTGCATTTTAAGAAAATTTGTTCTTTGTTTACAATTAACCAAGCCTCTTCACACCAATTGCAATTACATTGCGAGTCTTAACTTTGTGCAATTCATTGAGTTATTCTTGATTAGTTTATGAAAGTATAGATTCATTGCAGGTTCCAACCTTATGCCATTTGGCGAGCCCTAATGTAGTGTTGGAAAATTCGTCAATTGGCGAAAATGTAAATTTTGCCAAAATGCGAAAATGCAAAATGCAGTTGTAGTGTGGACGGGGAATGACCTTCCCTCTATTATTATACCCTTGGAGATGGTCCAAGTCGGACTTGACTACAAAAACCTGCATGTTCCTTTCTCTTTGGGGCAAAACGCAGCAGGAACTGATCTTTTAGAAGCGACGTTTGCATGGGTTGTTTTTGGTTCAAATTCGTAAAAACGCTCGGCTCTCTCTGATCCACACTGAATGCGTGCCATTAGAAGGGACGTTTGCATGCTATGCAGATTTTATGCCTTCCAATATACGGCAAAAAGAACATGTTTGCAAAAAACGTACGAACGTCAATCGTTCGGATCCCATTTGCTATAAGAAGGAACCTGCATCTGTTTTCATAGAGATTCTATGCCTTCTATCTTACTGCAAAAGTTGGTAGTGCATTCTTCCTACACTGAACCAAAAAATTGATCCATTCGGGATCAACTCTATCCGATATCAAGCCTGCTCGTACTTAAAATATTAATCCCGTTGCCGGGATCAAGCCATTCTTTTTAGGCTTAAAATTTTCCCGGCATTATTTTTTCGGTGTAGTAAAAAGAAGTGTGGCCAGATGGCATTCTTTTGGAAACCACGTTCCGACAAATCCAACTGGGGTATTGTAAAATTGTCCGGATATTTGTAACGCATAGAAGGAAGCATCTTCTACCACATAAAGTATAAATATTCTTGATCAGCACGACGAGCTGAGTTGATTTAGACATATCAGTCTGGCCGTTCGTCTATATCTATGCTATCTCCTCCGTCAGTTTAAAAGCTATCTTCACCATTTTTTTTTTTATATTGTTTATTTGGAATAATAAATAACAAATGACTTATATACTAAAATAAACAAAAGTGTATATAGTTTATGTTATGGACGCAGTCTCTAGTCGAGCTCTCTAATCCTTAGCTTTCATTTTACTTTAGGTTTTCATTTTATGAAATATATGACGTTAGTTGACTTACTGGCTATGACTATAAGTATTTTAGGAATGTGCTTGCAGAGAAAAATTTGGAAAAAACAATGCATATATAATTAATTATAAATAAAATAACCTAAATCTAATAGTGGGGGTTAGGGGAAGGGGTGGGAAAAGGGGATCTTACAGTTCAGTCTGGTAGCCACCAACATTTCTTGGCCGTATCTAGCGACATTGCTTTGTCTTTGTCGGATATTTTGCAGTCGAATCGCTTGTTTGTGCTTGTTAGGATTTTACAATCTATGATTTTATTGTTTGCCCTTCTGTTTATGTGGTACAAAATTGGGGTACCCTCGTTATTTTGGACATAACCATTTTTGTCTAAAAATATGAATACTTCTGGTGGTGTGTATCCGTTCAGTAATGCTTGTTGAAAATAGCCTTCGCTCTCTAAAAATGGTGCTCTTATGAGAACGTTGTCCAAGTGTTCGGTACATCTTCTTATATGGTTCCTAGTCAAGTTAACTATTTGAATGTCTACTCTGCAGATTTTTGCTGACTTGTACAAATTTTCATTAGAGTGGTATTTTGTAAAGTTGCTACTTGGCGTTCTATACAAAGATGTGCATGATCTTAACATCCTACGCTCCAATTTTCTTAGACGTTCCATATATGATGGCGAAATGTTGTACCATATTGGACAGGCGTATGTCAAAATTGGCCTTACCAGTGCTTGGTACATAATAACCTTAACTCTGTTGCACAAAAGTTTGGAAGAGAACATTCTTTTGTATAGGTGGAAAGCTTTGTTTGCTTTGGCTATTTGTTCGTTAACATGTTTGTTGAAATAGAGGAACCGGTCTAGAGTAACTCCTAGATATTTGACTGTACTTGAAGACGGGATCGGGACATCTTCGTCATTACTGGTTATGCTGAAATGTTTCCAATACTTCCTAACGTTGTAGTTGCATTTTCTTATAGGGGGCCTGAATAATATACTTTCGCATTTATCAAACTTAATTGTTAGCTGCCAGTTTTCAGTGAAGCGTGTTATAGTCTTTATTTTATCCTGCAGGTTTTTGTTTATTTTCTGGATTGTACTGTCTACGTGGTATATGACAATGTCGTCTGCAAAAGCAATAATATTGTCCATTTTCTCTACTAAATCTAAAATATACAGATTAAATAGTATAGGTGCATTGACGATGCCTTGTTGTAACCCGTTTATTACGGAGAAGTCTTTTTCGCTGGAGGACTGGTTGATGTGGACTCTAAACTTTTTATTTGCTAACATATTGTAAATAAGTATGAGAAGATTAAGTGGAAATTGGAAGCTCATAAGCTTAACAACTAGTCCTTGGATCCAAACTTTGTCGAACGCTTTTTCCAGGTCTATAAAGCTTTTCCAGGTCTATAAAGCAAACCCCTGTAACACATTTTTTATTCCAACTCCAGTTAATTTCCGAAACCAGAAGGTTAATGGCATGGACTGTTGAATGTCCGTATTTGAAGCCGAATTGCTTATGACTAATCAGATCTTCTTCCTCTATATGCTTGTTTATATTTATGTTGATGATGATTTCAAAAATCTTACTAATATTAAGTAGCAAACTGATAGGTCTAAGGTTTTTAATACTGTTTTTGTCTTTGTTTTTTTTTTGGGATGTCCGTCTGTCCGTCTGTCTGTTTCTATGCTATCTCCTCCGTCAGTTTAAAAGCTATCTTCACCATATTTTGCAGGAAGTCTTTTAGGACAAATACGCTGCTTATTTATCGGAACCGGCCGGATCGGATGACTATAGCATATAGCTGCCATAGAACGATCGGCCGATAAACTAGTTTTAGTGAAAAAAACTTTTTGTTTTCAATTGAAACACCTCCAAACTTCGTATTTCTTAGTTTACTATGCTTTTCCATGATTCCACCAAATTTTGGTCGAAATCGGACATCTATATATTATAGTATAGCTGTCATGGAAAAGAAGTGGCTGAAAAGTAGTCTTAGTTGGAAAAACTTTTTTGTTTTCAATGGAAATGTCCTCAAAATTGGCATGTATTTGTTTTATATGCTCCCACACGATTCTACAAAGTTTGGTCAAAATCGGATGACTATAGCATATAGCTGTCATAGGAACGATCGATCGAAAAACTAGTTTTAGTGAGAAAAACTTGGTATTTCTTACTCTACTATGCCTTTCCATGATTCCACCAATTTTGGTCGAAATCGGACATTTATATAGTATAGCTCCCTTAGAAAACTAAGGTCCGAAAAGTAGTCTTATTTAGAAAATCAAACTGCAAGGGTATACAAAACTTTGGCCGAGCCGAAGTTAACTTCCCCTATTTTTAAATGAAAAATCTCTTTGTTTATATGAAAATCTCTAGATATTTCTGGGACACCATTTTAGGGAAGAAAAAAATTCGAAAAAATGCTTGCTGAATAAATAGCTGTCCCTAAATAGCCTAAGTAGCCGAGCACTTGCACAATTGAATACAACTTTTCGCTTCGTATTTTAACATTGTTAAGACGAAGACTTCTAAAACTGCTCCCAAAAGCCACTTTCCATTTGCTTTCAAGGTCATTTCAAGAAGCTAAGCGGCAGTTTTAATTAAATTAAAATGACAAAGATTATTCCAAACCCAACCCGAAGCTTAGAGTTGTTTAATTGTTTCTTTTACCAAAACGAACACTTTTGGGTATGCCCTCTAAAATTTTAATTGTCAAAAGAAAAATGAAGAACTGGATTAAATATCAGAGCTTGGTGCTAAACGTGCTATCCTAAGGGGTAAATATCTAGATATTTAAATCATTTTCAAATTGTTTACAACAATATTGTTTAATTTGAATGTGCAAATTAGCAAATAGCTCCAAACTGGTTCTAAGCGATGATGTTAACTGCGACACGTAGGCGGCTCAAAATAAATTTAGAAAAGAGCAACAACCCATCCGTCCACTCATTGACTAGCCAAAAGTTGCACAAATTGCTGACCTTGGTGAATCCCCCTCCCCCTCCCCCACACACATACACAAACGATGACCTTTTGTTATCATAATCCAAATAAATGCAAAGATTGAGAAATGGCCACAAGAGTGAATCACAGCTGCATTTGTTTACCTTTTTGTAGAGCGTGTGCAGTGTTCAGCAGTTTTTGGTATTTGAAGGTGAAAAACGCGATGCCGTAAGCTGCATTTGCATTTGCATTTCGATTTGTACATCAGGCATTGTATGGCAAAGAGGGGATGGGATGTGAAATCTGGTACAAATTGCAAGGTAGGGGATATGGCCCCATATGTCAACGCATGTCAGTTGATGTTTTGGTTAGTGTTAACATTTCAAATCTATTTTCTGTTACACCTGTTCACCGTAGTCACGTCAAAGTGCGTAACCAGAGCTTGAATTTGGGCCCAAGCCAGTTGGCCAAGTGGCCACCCATCAGATTGGACACGTGTGTGCGTTATCGAAGTGCCAAATCGCGACCTTGAGTTGTGCCATGTTTTGGTTTTTGTTTTTTTTTTTTTTGTAAGCTTGGGGAATATGCTTATTCAGCCAATGTAATGTTGTTTATTTTTTGAATTGTTAATGTGAATTTCATTAGTTTTTGCTGACTAAGATTAGCCGGGCTTCAGCTATGGCGGGTGTGTTCTAAAAACCGTTAATTAAAAAAACTAGGGTAAACCTTTTTGTTAAGCCCACAAATTATTTTAATAGTGCCCGCCTTATTAGATAAAAGACTTACGAGCGTCATTTGGAAAGCAATCAGGCAATCAGTTTGAAGGAAGTGGAATTGATCCAAAAGGACAAAGTTTGGCGGTTTGAAAAGCTGCTGACAGTGGTGGGTCACACTTGATCGTGAGAGATAATCACGTTTCAGCGCTGCCAACGACACAAGCGGAAACAGATATACAAACCCCCTGCGGGACATCATGACAGAAGTACAATCGAAAACCAGAACTAAGGCAGAACAGCAATGGGACTGTCACATCTTCTCATCACGTTGGCCAAGATGCTAACCCAAAAGAACTTCCCAACTAATAAACTTTATCAAGATCAGGGCTAGAACAAAGAAAGGATTCATAAAGGGGACTCTGCCCCATAGGTCATATAGTCATCAGGATGCTGCGTGTACCTCACAATTACACTGTCGTAGTTGTGGGAATGAGGTGAAGATAGACTGCATCCATCACCAACGACTGCCCTGCACTTCTTAGGAAACGCACCATTATAGCCATTCTTTAAAGACTTGGAGTTGACAAAAAGAGCCACATTTTCCAGACTATGTGGCTCTTTTTGTCGACTCTTCAAGATTGTTTAAATAGAAAATTTGCGTAGAACCTGACAGTCACATATATGATCTTTAATCCAATTTTGGTATCATCCACTTTGATTACTCAAACAATTTCACCCCATGAAATACAGAGTATATTATCGTAATGATGCCTAATAATGGGTTAGAAAGGGGAAAAGTGGTGAGAAGGAGGGTCGACTCACAAATTCTGTTGCTGCTGCTAAATGTCTGCCGACTGCCTGAATCTAATTTATATAGATTGAACTAAAAGTAGAATATCAATCTACAGTTACCTCATCCCATGATAGAACAACTGCGCAGCCTCGACTTTCTCAGTCGGCCTTGGTTTGATGATTTAAAGTCAAAATGTAAACAACTACGTAGTGGCCCCTGTTTTTGTGTGTTTCTAGACTGTATCCATAAACTTTGTTGATTTTATTATTTTCCGAAAACGGTTTGATTCAGTTTCGTTCTCTGGAAAAAATCAACAAAAAATATTGTGAAGCAAAAGAAAACATGAATATAAACGATTCAGGCTGAGCCGTTTTAACTGCTTGTATGGAGTGTCTTTGCACAGAACTGCTTAAAGATTAGTATACAGTGTATACTATACACCTCAACCAAGGAGCTGCCAAAGCAAAAAAAAAAAAAAAAAAAAATAGGGAAAGTTAACTTCGGCTCGGCCGAAGTTTTGTATACCCTTGCAGCTTCCATTGAAAACAAAAAGTTTTTCTAAGACTACTTCTTGGACATTACATTCTAGGGAATCTATACTATAAAGATTAAACTTGGGGAAGTCAACTGGAAAAGCATAATACACTGTTAATTGCGAAATGTAGAGGCGATCCCATTTAAAACAAAAAGTTTTTCTTACTAGAACTTCTTTTTCGACCGATCATTCATACTGCAGCTATATGCTATAGTCATCTTTTTTTTTTTTTTTTTTTTGCATTATAAAAATTATTTATTTAGTTACCTATCTAAATTTTACAATATACTGTTACTTATTTGGCAACTTGTATTGTAGGGGAGGGTTGGCTTTTCTAAGTGTTATTATGTTACATGTTTGGGTTTTGTTTTTGTGTGTGCTTAGTCGTAAGGGTTTTAACTTCTAAGTTTAATGTATTACTACGAGTTTTTGTGTTTGTATTTTGTTTTAGATAGTCTTAGTCTGGTTGTGTATGTTCTGTTTGTAGTGTTTTAGAGCTAAATCCTGCGGTTTGCCAGGTCACCTGGGTGAGTTCTTTGCAGCCTGCGTCTTGCCCATCTCCCGTTTATCCTACGCGTGCGGAGTAGGCGCCTGGCGAGGTTATTTGGGTGTGCGGCGACTTTATCCAGGTACCTCGCTGCCTGGTTATTTATATATCTCCAATCATTGGTACACACATTCCCGTTCAATGTCTCGGGTTCTGATGAACCACTCGGCTCCAGTGATCCTCCTTAGGAACTTGGCCTGGAATACTCTTATTCTGTTTAGGTGCGTCTTTGCGGCGATGCCATAAACCTGGACACCATCTCAAATTAGGCGCCAGAATCACCTTGTATATCAGCACCTTGTTCCGCAGCGAGAGTTTGTTGTTGGAATGCAGCAACCAACTCATCCTCCTTGCCTTGCTGTAGAGCTTGCCAGCAACTTCAGCGGCGTGCTGCTTGAACGTGAGCCTCTGGTCTAGCGTCACTCCCAGGTATCTATGGGCCGACTTAACTGGGAGGAGCTCTCCGTGAAGGAAGACGCCTGGGCTACTGTCCTTCCCTTAAGGTGTGGGTGACCGAAACACACTTTTCCGGGTTAATGGAAATGTTCCATCTACAGGCCCAGTTCTCGAACCTTTTCAGGTACTCCTGAAGCGCGTCTGTTGCCGAGTAGACACAACTGCCACGAGCCATAATGGCCGTGTCGTCAGCAAAAGTTGCGATTAGAGGTCCGATTTCGACCAATCTTTGTAGAATTGTGTAAAAGTTATATAAAATAAGTGTATGCCAATGATAAGGACGTTTTCATTAAAAACAAAAAGTTTTTCTCACTAGAACTAGTTTTTCGACCGATCGTTCCTAGGAATGCTATAGTCATCCGATGTCCAACCAATCCTTGTAGAATTGTGTAAAAGTATAGATTAAGTGTATGCCAATGATAAGGACGTTTTCAGTAAAAACAAAAAAGTTTTTTCACTAGAACTAGTTTTTCGACCGATCGTTCCTATGGCAGCTATAGCTATGGTCATCCGATTTCAACCAATCTTTGTAGAATTGTGTAAAAATTATAGATTAAGTGCATCCAAGATAAGGACTTCGATTATAGCCATTCTTAGTCATGTATATATATATTCTTGATCAGCATCAACAAAAGAGTCGATTTAGCCTTCTCCGTCTGTCCGTCCGTCTGTCTGTCTGTCCGTCTGTCTGTCCGTATGAACAAACACATCTCGGAGATGGTAAGAGATAAAGGTTTGGCATGTATGGGACAAAAGCTTCTTATACTTGCAGGCAGATCAAGTTTATTTTCAATTTTTGCCACGCCCCCTCCCGCCCCGCAATTTGGAAAAAACGTCATATCTCCGGCATTTTATAGATAGAAGGTTCAAACATTCTGGACATATTTAGTAATCGGGATTCTTTATCCGCTAAAGAAACGGTAAAGATCGGATGAACGATAGTCGAGTTATAAGGAAAAAAAAATAGGGGAAAGTTAACTTCGGCTCGGCCGAAGTATACCCTTGTAGCTTCCATTGAAAACAAACAAGTTTGTCTAACAAAGACTACTTTTTGGACCTTACTTTTCTATAGGATCTATATTATATAGATGTCTGATTTCGACCAAACTTGGTGAAATCATGGAAACGCATAATACACTGTAAATTACGAAATTTGGAGGCGATCCCATTTAAAACAAAAAAGTTTTTCTCACTAGAACTTCTTTTTCGTCCGATCATTCATACTGCAGCTATATGCTATAGTCACCCGATTTTGATAAAACTTTGTAGAAATGTGTTAAAGTATATAAAATAAGAATATGCCAATGAAAAGGACGTTTTTAAAATTGGGCAAGTATGTACACCCTTGCGGTTTGTTTTTCTAAATACTATATAGATGTCCGATTTCGACCAAACTAAGTGCAATCATGGAAAAGCATAGCAAACTGTTAATTACGAAATTTGAAGGCGATTCCAATTAAAAGTAAAAAGTTTTTCTCACTAAAACTTCTTTTTCGACCGATCATTCATACTGCAGCTATATGCTATAGTCATCCGACTTTAACAAAAGTTTGCAGAACTGTGTAAAAGTATAAAAATTAATATATATGCCAACGTAAGGAACGTTTCCAGTAAAAACAAAAACGTTTTTCCCACAAGAACTAGTTTTTCGACCGATCGTTCCTATGTCAGCTATATGATCCGATCCGGCCAGTTCCGACAAATGTGCAGCGTATTTATACTAAAAGACTTCGTGCAAAGTTTGGTTAAGATAGCTTTAAGCCTGACGGAGGAGATAGCATAGAAACAGACAGACGGTCAGACGGACAGGGCTAAATGAACTCAGCTCGTCATGCTGATCAAGAATATATATGCTTTTTGTGGTGATGCTTCCTTCAATGCGTTACAAACATCTGCACAATTTTATAATACCCTCTGCAAGGGTATAACAAGAAAGAAAGTCGGTGAAGCCCCATACTGTGTACCTGTGAAGTGCTGCCCATCACCGTTGCGAACGGTGCTGCCCATAATTGTTTGTTTTCCTTATAACTCAAATATCGTTCATCCGATTTTAAAATTCCTTCAGCGTATCGATAAAGAATACTAAAGAATCCTGAATTATTATTATTATTATTTTGAAAAAATTGATACACAATTACAAATTGTGTCCAATTGGAAAGCCATAGCAACGTGGGCCTTAGGCTGATCCTGAATACTAAATATGTCCAGAAGCTTTGAACCTTCTATCTATAAAACTGTGGGAGATATGACGTTTTTTCGATATTACGAGGGCGGAAGGTGGCGTGGCCAATATTGAAAATAATTGATCTGCCTGCAAGTATAAGAAACATATGTTCCATACGTGTCAAACCTGTATCTCTTACCATCTCTGAGATCTGTTTGTTCATACGGACGGACAGACGGAAACTTTTGCACAAACTTAATATACTCTGTGTACCTCTAGTATAGAGTATAAAAAAATGTAACCCGATAAATTACATGTCTATATCGGCAATGTGCGATACCTCTTCAAAGAACTAAAATCCATTCTTTTTTGAGTTATCGGTAACCATGCCGAAAAATACCAATCTAGTATATTTGTGGTCTTTTCTTAAGACCTTTTGTTGGAAGTTTGTATTGGCAACAAAGGCAGCGTCAAAGGGCTTTGGTGCCAAAAGATTTGTGAATTTTTTTATATGGAGTTTTTTTGTTTTGGCAGCTCCTGAGGTATATACTACACAGAGGGAAAAACGTGTTCAGAAAACAAGATTTTTTCGTCTCAAAATATAAACAGAATATTGTCTCAAGTTTTTGAGAACAAATGTTCCGAATGTTCTTGAAATGAGCACAATTCAGCTCACCTCAATCACCGCACCGAAAAGTCTGGTGCCTGGTGCCACATACTGCCAGCGGAGACTATGATATCAATGCGTCGGGCTAATTTAGTGAGCACTAATACGCAAGGTGTGTAGAGAACTTCAATATCTTGATGCAGACCTTCGGAAGATTGGGAGTGAAGAAGGAATGGTGGTGCATCGTCTAGTACAAGGACGTAATTCGGAAAATATAGAAATTGCGCTATGGCAAGTTCTTCAATGCAAATCACACTGGTCGGGAAGAATGATCACAGGGTCGAGCTTAAAGGCTCCCATATGAGTTATTTTCCAGAGGATAAGATGTGGAATCTTTAGCGAAGGGTCATTGATATCTAAATCGTCAGCGCATCTAGACTTGACTAATATTAAGCCGAGACAGGCAGAAGTTGATCAGGCGTCCGCCTATTACAGAACCTTGCACACGGATGTCGCTCTGCTGAAGGAATTGCAGAACCGATTAATTAGCAAAATGGAAACCATAAAATCGATTTGTATGCAGTGCCAAAAAAATGAGAGTCAACCAGAGATGATCCGCGCAGTGGTGGAACTGTCATCATTCATGACCGATCTGAATAGTTATCTCCAAAGTTAAAGTAGTTGATTATCTGGTCTTAAAAGATACACACACACACACTGACTGAATTAATTTCGCATTAAAGTCGCAATTATGAGAATTGTATTGAACAAAGGACGATTTGTTAGTCTGTTTATTAGTTATGTTAAGAATAGACATTTTCCAAAATTTCTTAAAAATAAAATTTCTTCTGTTATCTATACATACATATATCGGCCATTGAACCGATCTTAGCGAAATTTGCACAGTATGTTCATCAGGAAAAAGTCATTGGATATGTATCATGTCTGTGAACCGGTTCAAAAGTGGTTCAGAGCCATATCTAAGAAGTTATTCTTGATACAAGCTTGACATCTGGTATATACAGGGTGTCCAGAAACTTTTCGTCAGAACTTTAAGACATGATAGATGTTATCAATATAAATATTTTTTTCTTATATTGCTATGCTGTGAGGTGCTGCCCATCACGGCTACAGGACTCTGTACCTGTGAAGTAATTATGTCCAAAAGGTATGAACCTTGTATAGATGAAACTGTAGGAGATATGACTTTTTTTTCAATTTGCGGGGGCGGAAGGGGCGTGGCACTAATTGAAAATAAACTTGATCTGCCTGCAAGTATTTATAAGAAGTTGTTGTCCCATACACGTCAATCTCTTAACATCTCTGAGATCTGTTTGCTCATACGGACAGACGGACATGGCTATATCGACTTGGCTGTTGATGCTGATCAAGAATATATATATTTTATATGGGTCGGAGATCCTTCCTTCTGGCTGTTACATACTTTTGCACTAACTTATTATACTCTGTGTACCGAGTGCAGAGTATAAAAACTCTTTTTAATGTGGCGAGGTGTGGGGAGGAATGGGAGGAAGGGGCACAAAGGCAGGGTCTTCCTTCTGAAAATCCTACAACTTAATTTTTGTTTTCACTTACCTTGTCTGGGAATCGAACCCACAACTCATTTACCTTGTCTCGGAAACTTGCACACAATTGCCGACAGCTTAACCCATACGACTAAGTATATAAGCACACGCGCGGCAATGACGATGAGCTACACGTTCGTGTAGATTTTCTAAGTGTAGCATTTACTATTTGAAATCCTTAACGTTTATTTAGAAAACCTACACGGCACGTTTTCTAGATGAAAAATGTAACATTTCTGTGCTGATTTTGAGCTATTTTCGTTTAGAATTTCTACACGCGCTTGTAGGTTTTCAATATCTAAACTTTAATGTAGAAAACCTACATTTCCGTGTGGAATTCACAAAGCTTAATGAAAAATGTAGAAATTCTGTGAAAAAACGCTGATATTCTCTTGTCATGTAGCCTTTGCATTTGTCCACGCAGCAATTAACTTTTCTGCATGCCTCGTTTATTTATTTTATTTCTACACGTTTGTCTGTTTTCTACATTTTTCGTGTTAGTTTAGCAGGGTGAACTACGTTTCGTTTAGGATTGTCGTTTCTACACGTGGCGTGTAGCTAATTTTGTTTTCACTGCGTAGGGGACTTGCAGACCTGCTTAATAGTAAGCTAATCTTACTTTCGACTGTTCCTTTTTCTATTGTTTTTGTTAGAAGTATGTTTTTATACCCTTGCAGAGGGTATTATAAAATTGTCCGGATGTTTATAACGCATAGAAGGAAGCATCTCCGACCACATAAAGTATATATATTCTTGATCACGAGCTGAGTTGATTTAGCCCTGTCCGTCTGTCCGTCTGTTTCTATGCTATTTCCTCCGTCAGTTTTAAAGCTATCCTCACGAAACTTTGCATGAAGTCTTTTGGTACAAATGCGCTGCACATTTGTCGGAACCAGCCGGATCGGATGACTATAGCATATAGCTGCCATAGGAACGATCGGTTGAAAAACTAGTCTTAAAGAGAAAAACTTTTTTGTTTTTAATGGAAACGCCTCCAAAGTACGTATTTCTTAGTTTACTATCCTTTCCCATGATTTCACTAAGTTTGGTCGAAATCGGATGACTATAGCATATAGCTCCCATAGGAACGATCGGTCGAAAAACTAGTTCTGGGATGATATTGGTGGTGAAAACTAGTTAGTGAGGAAAACTTTTTTGTTTTTTCTAAAAAACGTCCTTATCATTCGCATACATTTATTTTATATACTTTTACACAATTCTACTAAATGTGGTCGAAATCAAAAGAAAATGAAAAACTAGTCTTAAAGAGAAAAACTTTTTTGTTTTTAATGGAAACGCCTCCAAAGTACGTATTTCTTAGTTTACTATCCTTTCCCATGATTTCACTAAGTTTGGTCGAAATCGGATGACTATAGCATATAGCTCCCATAGGAACGATCGGTCGAAAAACTAGTTCGAGTGAGGAAAACTTTTTTGTTTTTAATGCAAACGTCCTTTATATTGGCATACACTTATTTTATATACTTTGGACACATTTCTACAAAGTTTTATCAAAATCGGATGACTATAGCATATAGCTGCAGCATGAATGATCGGTCGAAAAAGAAGTTCTAGTGAGAAAAACTTTTTTGTTTTAAATGGGATCGCCTCCAAGTTTCGCAATTAACAGTGTATTATGCTTTTCCATGATTTCACCAAGTTTAATCGAAATCAGACATCTTTATAGTATAGATCCCATAGAAAACTAAGGTCCAAAAAGTAGTCTCAGAAAACCTTTTTTTTTCAATGGAAGCTGCAAGGGTACTTCGGCCGAGCCGAAGTTAACTTTCCCCTATTTTTTCATTCTGTTGCTTATATATATCTTGTTGAAAATACCGATTGTTCCTACAGCACCCATAAGCTATAGCCATCCATACTTATTTCTTGAGTCTTTTCGCTTTCTTTTTCCGTGGTTTCACCATTTTGCCATTTGTATTCTTTGTTAATTGTTTAAAGAAGCAGATGAGCATTTTTATTTGGCAAGTTGTTCCAAGTTTTTTTTTTTTTTTTTTTTTTTTGAAACCTGTTTCAACATCTTGAACAACAACAAACATTGATGCTCACCCCAAAATGATGTGTTGTTCAATTTGATCATGAAATAAGGCGCTAGTATCAAGCAGGCAAAGTCCATTAAGTATACTTTAAAACTTACTTGAAGAAGTAGGAAACAGCAGGTGCTTGAACTAATGAGTCAGTTGAATGACCATATCTAGAGATGAGTACAAACATAAATCTACATTGTACATATCATCAGGGGGGTAGTAGTCAGTTCGCCAAGCAACAATTTAACTGCCATAAAACGCGATTTATGCGCGCTTATTTCACGCCTCTCAAAGGTATGCTCTATGGCTCTCCCATACCCTCCCGCACGCAAGTTCAAGGTACGAGTGAGGCCATAAAAATATCAAAAAAACTTAGCTTTTTGTTTACATTAGAAACCAACAACAGACTTTAGGCATATTTTCGTTTTTTGCTTATTTTTGCTTACATCATTGGCCAAAAAAAAGTATAAAAAAACTGACCCATGAAACTGAAACTTCTTTTGAAAGTTGTTTGAAGCGGTGGCTTATCGATTAAAATGAATTGATCATTCTTATTAGCGATTTTTTCGCACATTTCTGACCCGGCAATTTGAATAAATTACTTACTTACTTTGTTGGAGACTACATACACCCTTCTCTAATTTCGACCGGAACTCTGGGACGCATTGAGGCGTATCTGTCTGAGTCAACATGCTCATGTTCTAAAGGTTTTTGTTGTTGTTGCTGTCTTTAATCAAAGTTTTCGTCTTCCGAATATGAGTCTAATTTAAGAAGAGGAACTCAACTACTGTTTGTGCTGTGAGAAGCATTGGAGCCAGACGTGGCTACGCCCCTTAACAATAATGTCAAGTCATCGCAGTTCAGCCAATTGTACGAATATTTACCTACATATTTTACGTAGATACTGATAGGGTCTCTTGATCAAATTGACTTAAAATATTGGCACTTCCACTTGAAGGCGATAAGATGTTCATACTACTTAAAAAATTGAAAGTAGTTGTAGAAGATCTTGGATGAGGTCTGTTTGATATAACAGGCCATTGAAATACGAGTTATTTTTATGATTCTAAAATCTGTGAACCGCTTCTATATTGGTTCAGAGCAATAGGTATTTAATTGTTCAAGCTGTAAGCTTGGACCTCGTTGTTAGATTTTGTTTCGATGCAAAAAGGGTTCGGAGACCGAAACCAGTTAGAGCTGGTGCCAAAGTGATGCAGAAATATTTTGCAATCTTTATAAAGGGTGATTTTTAAGAGCTATAGGAAAGTTTTTCAAAATAAAAAAAACACATAAAATTCAGAAAAATGCATGAAATCATTATTTGAATCGATAGTACGGTCCATATAATTTAATGTTTGAAGATTATCTCTTGCAAATGTTGACCGTGACTGCGCCTCAAATGGTCCATCCGCTTAGTCCAATTTTGGCATACTCTTTCCAACATTTCGGCCGGTATCTCACGAATAAATGCTTCAATGTTGTCTTCCAATGCGTCAATTGAAGCGGGCTTGTCTGTATAGACATGAGCTTTAACATAGCCCCACAAAAAATAGTCTAAAGGCGTTAAATCGTACGATCTAGGCGGCCAATTGACCGGTCCCGAATGTAAAATAAAATGTTCACCGAACTCGCCTCTCAATAAGTCCATTGTTGCGCGTGCTGTGTGGCATGTGGCACCGTCTTGTTGAAACCACATGTCATGCAAGTCAAGCTCTTGCATTTTGGGCAAAAAAAAGATGGATATCATCTCACGGTAGCGCTCACCATTCACAGTTACGTTACGATTCGCATCATCTTTGAAAGAGAACGGTCCAATGATGCCACCAGCCCATAAACCGCACCAAACTGTGACTTTTTCTGGATGCATTGGTAGCTCTTACAATGCTTCTGGCTGATATTCACTCCAAAATCGACAATTCTGCTTATTTACGAACCCATTGAGCCAAAAATGAGCTTCGTCGCTGAACACAATTTTTCGGTAAGAAAGTGGATCTTCGGCCAACTTTCCAAGAGCCCATTTACCAAAAAATTCAACGTTGCGGTAGGTCGTTCGGCTTCAATTCTTGCACCAGCTGTATTTTGAAAGGTTTCACACATAAATCCTTCCGCAAAATTTTCCACGTTGTTGAGTAACAGAGGCCCAATTGGTGCGAACGGCGACGAATCGATAATTGATGGTCATCATTAACACTGACCGATACAGCTGCTATATTTTCTTCAGTTCGCACTCTACGTAAACGGGTTGGTGGTTTAATGTCCAACAATGTAAATTTGGTGCGAAATTTAGTCACAATAGCCCGAATAGCCGCTTTAGTGGGTCGATTAAACTGACCATAAAATGGAAGAAACGCGCGAAGAACTTTTTTAACAGAGCACGCATTTTGATAATAAAATTCAATAATTTGCAAGCGTTGTTCGATTGTAAGACGATTCATGGTTAAATTATAGACCAAACTGAATATGTTTGACAGTGAAACAAAACACGAAACGTGCGTGAGCAGTTTAAACCAGTGTTGCCAAAAAGATAATAGCTAAAAAATCACCCTTTATAAGAAGTTTTTGTCCTATACATGACAAACCTCTATCTCTTACCATCTCTGAGATCTGTTTGTTCATACGGACAGACAGACAGACGGACGGACGGACATGGCTAGATCGACTCGGCTATTGATGCTGAGCAAGAATATATTTACTTTATAGGTTCGGAGATGCTTCCTTTTGCCTGTTACATACTTTTGCACAAACTAAATATACTCTGTGTACCTCTGGTACAGAGTATAAAGAGCATTTGCAAGGGTATTAAAACTTAGGCACAGCCGAAGTTAGCTTAGCCTTCTCGTTTAAAAAATCTTTTTGTTGAACAATTTCCATGTCGAATACTTCGTCATATAATTGTTTTAGGCATATGTGGAGTCTTTGAGATTATGGGCGAATAAGAAAAGATCCCTTTTTAGGATTTCAACACCAATGATGAGGCGGAAACCTTCAAATCATCAAGATGAATGTTATTTTTAAGTGGTTGATGAAAACTGGACAACTGATTTCAGCCCAGATATTTCTCTGAGACCTTGGTCTTTTTAAAAAAGACTTCAAGATTCTTGCTTCTCGATTTAAGCAAAGAAAAAATTTTTTCTTTAAAAACGCGATTTAGTTGTAACTCAAAAACTAAAGCTGATACAAAAAGAAAGTATAATATCAGTCACAATATTTGAAAAAGTGCCGTGAGCTTAAAAGGGTCAAATTGTGAATTTTTAAAATTTTAAATAACTCGAAATGGTTTAAGATAGAGCTTTGGGATTTCTTTTTCAAATGTTCAGGCTTAAAGATCCCTTGAAAACGGTTATAGATAGAGCTTTGGGATTTTTATGTCAAATGTTCAGGTCAAAAAAACCCTTTAGAAAATAGTTTTGAAAAAAAAAATTTTCCAACATTTCTTTTTAGAAAAAAAATTGATTTCTTCAAAAAACTTAGTCTAGCAAAAAAGACCCATCCTTCAAAAAATAAAAAAAAATATATATATGTAATAGCCGCATCTTTTTCAACCATTTTGAGTAGCCATTTTTGTCATGTAATCTCAGAAAAATAAATATGGAAAATTTGGAAAAAATTGCTTATAAATTTAATTTTTGGTTCTTAATTTGTGCAAACATCTTTTTTGAGCTATTGATTTAAATTAAGGACCCAGAACAGAACGCTTTGGTTTAACCTCCAAAATCCCCCCCTGCGCACAGTGGGCGATTTGATTAATTTGGCACACAATAATTAATAACTTTATATGTTATTGAAAAAAAATTATTATTTAATTTTTAAAATTAAGTATTTATGTCTACTAATTTTTTCCAGTGAAATTTTCATACATTTTTAATGTTTTAATATTTTAAAATTAAAAAACAAAAAAAATTTATATAATCATCTTAATTAATTCTCCTTTATACCTTATCTTAAAAAATACTTCATATTTTTATATATTAATAAAATTATAATTTATAAAATAATTTAAAATTAAATATCAATTATGATCCAGGATTATTTTTTAAAAGATTAATAACTTCGTCATCTAATTTAATAATTTTTTTAGAGTGCAATGAAGTACTTTTTGATATTGATGAAATTAGTGGATCTGATGTCACTAAAAGTGTGTTAAATAAATCCGCCATTGTGTTTAAGCGAGAATTTTTTCTAGTGTGATTCACACGATAATTACGCATATCCTTGTTGCGTGATTCAAGAGCTCCCTCTGACATCATTCCAATTGGCAGGTATACTGTTTTTATAATATCTGTCCCGTGCACAAGAATTTTATGTACTGACGATGGCATATAAAACCAAGGGTACTCCTGTACAAACAGTTTCGCTGTTTCAGATGCATATTGACAAAAAGATTCTATGTCAACTTCATATCCACATGCCATTGTTCGTAGAATTACGCTGAGTCGTTTAATTAAGTCAACACTTACGCCAGTAATATCAGAAGCTAAGATTGGTTGCTGGAAGAATTTTCTGGCTGTATTGCCATTATTGGTATTTCCTGATGTTGCCGTAGGTATATCCACAAAAATTCCCATTTCTTTTCGAAGGTCAGCTTGAATTTTTTTTTTTTCAGCAACAACTTCTTTATTGGCTTCGCGGACTTGCCACTTTTTAATTGGCAATCTATAAGAAATATGCATTATACACTCAAAACACCGAATCCATGCATGAAGGGTTGATAGTCCGTATTTGTACAAATGATCTTTAGATGGACTACAAGAAAAATATTTCCAGATCATTGAAATTTTTGGGACTTGCATTACAAATCCCACAGACTTGTGAGGACGTTTCTGGAATAGAGTTGAATGCCTTTCCATCAATCATTGTTAAATGAAACTCGTGGTTGACTTGGAAATGATCTAACGATGTTGGAAGAATCTCTTGAATTTGATTTTCCACATAAGCGACCTCTTCTCGAATTAGATCTGCGGACTCTTTCTGGAATTTTATTTTTTATGGGTCTACAAAAGCGAGTGGATGAGGGACGCTCGTTTTGCCAAAGAATTCTATTATTCCTGCCCAAAATCTGCAACGGTACCAAGCAAATAGAAAAAAATATGGTCGTCAACTATGCCAACTTCGGTGTCTGAAAATCGCTGACGGTAAGTGGAATGTCCACTACTGCCATCACACCCCCATTTATAAATGGCTTTCAATTCAAAAAAGGTGAAAAGTTCTCCATTTCATTAAAAGCTGCTTCATTTCCTTGAATTATCCTGGAAACAGTGTGGTCAACCAAAGTTTGCAAATTTACTTCAGCTGAAGTTTCCGATATTTGGATGCCGTTTGGATAGCACGCTTTTTTTCGCAACTCTCAACATATCGTAGCACGGAAACATTTTTGATCCATGTTCTTTTACGGAGCTCTGCATCAAACGGTATGAATTTTTAGTAAAGTCTCCATCAACAAAAAGGGATAAAGTTTCCTCTTGGGTAAAATTTCTTGGGTTTGCAGACTCTGTCTTATTTAGCTTTGCAGGGCTTTCTGATAGTACTCGAGAACCACTCCTTTTTCCACAATTATACATGCTCACCCGAGCGGCTACCATTAATTCTTCGCACGGTGTTGCCTTCACTATATGAGATACTCTTTGAAGTTGTCGATTGTTTGTGCAATCTGAGAACGATTTAGCCGGACGTCCAGGCATATTGATTGTGCATGGTTCAATTAGCATTAATAAACCGTTTAACCATTCAGCATTTGATTTTTCAAAATATGCCAGTGATCTGTTACACTTCCTCCACTTCATTGCAAGCTTGGCAGCAAAGTTGTCTAGTTTTTTATTAACTGAAAGGCGCTCCTCTTCCGTACAATTCTTGTTCCCGATTATCTCAGTGAAAACATAGGTTTTAAGAGCTTCAACTTTTTTTGCTTGCTCTGCTTCCTTGTACCATATTGCAAAAAGTGCTTTTATTGATGCAGACATTATACCTATAAAATAATCTGTACATGTGAGTGGCAAGTATTGGCAGCTCTATTTGACACTGGACGACTCACAAAAGACCATTAGTATAAATAAAAAAGAGTTCTGGGCGAATACTTGCGAATATTAAAAGTTATATGCTACAAAAGTTTTAGTACGTGAAAAAGATCATTCTATAGGTAATGTTAACTTTAAAGATAGTTTTCAGCTAATACACATAAACACTGGACACACACATATTTTTTACATCAAATACATACCAACTATGTGGGTTTTCAACACTATTTTCACCAAAATTATTAAAACTTAACATTTCACAAGTTCAATCAGCTTGTCCAAAAAAGGCGGGAATAGTAGTGCTAGAGATGTGGAAAAAAAATTTCAACTTTGCGTGCTTACAACTTCGTGAGTATCAATAGGAAAAATATATAAAAATCGATTTTAATGTAGTAGAGATGTTTTATATCGATTCCATAAACAAAATTAGTAAAATTCCACAATTTATTTTTTTGACTTATTGTGTGCCAATTTGTATGGCATCGCCCACTGTGCCATGGCTTAATGGTCAATTTAAGAAGATTTCGTTTTTGTTTTACGCTTTGTAAATTGAAGGTGGGGCTAGCTTTCCATATCTAAGTCCAGACACTTTTATAAGCCTTGGATTCATAAACGAAATCTACAAAAAATTAGGTCCATTCATAAATTACCCGCCTTCTCATCATCGAACCAAGACCCTAGGTTTGCTAAGTAAAGAAATCGGCCCGAAAGCCGAACCTAAGACTTTCCAACGTGCGCGAACCCTGGACCGAACCTGCTTTAGAATTTAGAACTATGCTTCGTGAGAACATAAATTCTAAAACATGTCAAATATCATCTTTATAAGCTTAGTATACCTGCTAATTTTAAAGAAATTGCAATTTTTGAATAATATTGAAAATATCGATACTATCGATATTTTTTTACAACTAAATACATTTCAATATCGAAATGATACTATTTGAATATTAAAATAAATATCTATATATAGATATTTTGTAAATATTCGGCAACCCTAGTACAGAGTATATTATAGTCTGTCTTGACCAACATTCCTACTTGTTTTTAAATAATACTTTTGCCACGATAATCCCCATATTAGACTTCTGTACTTCCGGGTCAATCCTCGTTCCAAGTGACTAACATATTAAGCTTTTACTTTCTACGTTTTACTTCCTCGCTTAAATCATCTCCCAATATATCAACATATGAGAAAAAATTAAATGTTAGTTAGTTCTTTGTCTTTTCGCCTTGTCACGCTTGGCACTTATTATGCCATCCACTGTCCAAATGTGATTAGTTGACCGACCACTATACATCCATCCATTCATTTACTAGCCACTCACCCAACCAAGAACACATCGAAAGGTTCAACGGTCTTTGTGTCTGCCCTCAGGGAGCTATTAAACGAATGACTGGATCTAAGCTTAAAACAAACAGTCAACATTATTTTATTTAATTGCTCATTAAATTTATGCATTTAAATTAACTCAACACAAGTCTAACTTCAGTTGAATTTTTTGACAAGAACAAAGCAACACACACATCCACAAAAAATGCTCAAAATTGTTCAATTTTATGATATTTAATTACGCAGCAGTGCGATTTTGTGTACAACTTGTTAATTGGACAAGGAGCCATTAAACGCAGTGTGGATGTGGATGATGGCGCTGACGTGGTCCCGGCTTGATCAAATGCAAATTGGCTTTGAACATTTTGACTGCCCTTCAACACTGCAGACAAGACACCGAAAATATCAACAACAACAACGTTAACAATTCACAATGAAACTGTTTAAAATTCCACATACAAATCGTTGCATTGGCCGCCGAAGTGGAAAATGGGTTACACTTGCCAAGGCCGACGCACTGCAAGAGAGCCACGCGAAAGCGTGGATGAAGAAGTCTCCATCTCTGAATGCAATAAAATATACAACGTGATTGCGACTTGCAGTCATCATCATCGACTTGTTTCACTCTCGTTTTCATTGAAGCAACTTGGGTGTGGATATAGGCATGGATTTCATGGAATCTCCTCACAGCTTGATCAATATTAAAACGTTATTGAGGTCGGGCCGGCTGTTAAAGACAAAAGAAAGATCGGTAGATTAGGTCGGCTCTTGAAGATAATCAACTTAAATTTAACTTGCTCCTTGAGTTTTGTTAAGAAGACTAGGATTTGTGGAGCAAACATGTACTTATCTTTAAATCCTTAACAACACAAAATAAGACTAAGATTGATTAATGAACAGTGATTGGAAAGGTGCTCATTTTTCTTACATAGTTAAGAAACAAGGTAAATGTCAAAAAGTAGACCTAGATAAGGTGTCCGAAGGGAAAAACATTTGCCGAAATTAAGTTGCCTTCAGCTCAAAATAAGAACAGGATGTTCTCTCAATTTTTTGAAAACAAATATTCCAAATGTTCATCAAATGGGCAGAGTTTAAATTAACTCAAACACCGCACGTGGTTGAGCTATTAAGACGTGCTTCTACAAATGTGTGCGATGGCGCAGCGAGCTAACTAGTCGCCGTCGTTGAGTGCAAAAGTTACTGGGATCGACGCCAGACAAGTCCGACAACAATTTTTCTTTCTCTTGTGTGTGTGTTGTTGATGTATCGGCGATGTATCAGATTTTAAGGAAATAGCACATCTCCAGCGCTTGTAAATAATATTGACTCCCGATCCGATCAAATGAGATCCCCCAGAACGCGAGATCCATTTATAACCTGAAAACAAACTAATTTTATACCCAGTTGAGTTAAAAATATTTTTAAAATCAAGTTTTCGCCTTTTTAAAAAAATTGTTCTTGAATTGAGTACATTGTGGGTTCAATCTTCTCGGTTTACCCTCTGTGTAGGTAAAGGTAAAAAAACGGTACTTTTTAATAAGCATTTTAGCGCACAGTTTATCCATCACTAACTAGCCAAACATTTTTAAGAAGTGAACTATCCAAACAAAATTTTGAGGCTTTTTCGAAACTTCAACAAATTAATCAAATAGATTAAGAGATTCTTGGGGATCAGAAGAGCAGTTCTGATTTCTCACTTGTTGTATACCCTTGACGAGGGTATTGTAAAATTGTGCGGATATTTGTAACGCATTGAAGGAAGCATCTCCGACCACATAAAGTAAATATATTCTTGATCAGCAAGATGAGCTGAGTTCATTTAGAATTGTCCGTCTGTCCGTCCGTCTGTCTGTTTCTATGCTATCTCCTCCGTCAGTTTGAAAGCTATCCTCACCAAACTTTACACGAAGTCTTTTGGTACAAATACGCTGCACATTTGTGGGATGACTATAGCATATAGCTGTCATAGAAGATCGGCGAAAAACTAGTCAGAATTTTCGATGAGCAAAAACAACATTTCTTTGTTTTGATTATGGCATTTCCTTCAGCTTGTGTTTTTCAGAAAAAAATCTCATTTGAAAAAAGATTTGATTTAGTTTTTTCATTGAATTAGTTTGAAAAAAATCGGGATATGGGTATGGGCACCGTCAAAAGTAAAAAAAAGGCATGGTACGATTCCGGCCTTAGGAGCGTTGATTAAATAAAAAATGGTTACGCAAGATTAAATTTTATGTAAAATAAAAATGCGTTTTGAAAAAGCGGATGGATGTTTGAAGAGTTTATGTAAAAAAAAGTAAAAAAAGAAAAATTTTATTTTACGGAGTCAAATGGTGACAATTCTACGTCGGGATTAAAGCTTTGTTTATCCAAATCGAAGATTCAGTAGAACTGGCGGAATCGTGGCCGCCAGTCGAGAAAACGTGGTTTCATTGAGAAAAACCGCTCAAAGTTTGCAGTTCTAGGAATGGTATAAATAAAGGTAACTAAAGTATTTCAATTTTTTGTTTTTAATGAAAGTCCTTATTCTTTTACAAGCTATAAAAAAATGGCAAAAAAAAAAAAGTTTCGAAAAAAAAATTTGCTGAAAGAGTTAGGGCTTATGCAGTTCTTAACTCTAATGGTTGTGCTCAGCTACAAAAAGTGCACGTCTTTTTTGGACCCCCTTTGTGGTACCGTTAACTTAGATAAGAGATCTAAGTCGCGCTCTTCATAGAAAACTGATATATGAGCAAAGTGCCTAATTTATGTCTCGAGTGTTGCAGTGTTAACATCTTAACAGATAAATTGACAAAAACAATAATTAAGTAAGTAAGCACTTATTAAAGACAGTTAAACCAAGTAAAACCAACAAATATTTGATTTATAGTTGGAAATGCCTCGTGGTACTGAATTATCTGAGGAAGAGCAGGGAAGGATCAAAGGAATGAACATAGCCGGCATGAAAACTGGTAAAATAGCTTCCTTAATGAATCGACACCGAAATACCATTTCAAGATTCCTTAAAGATACAGAAGGTTACAGCATAAATTCTCGCCACGGTCCAATACCAACCATCAACAACCGAACAAAACGGCACATGCGGCAGTTAGCAACTCAATAAATGATGAGCTGTATGAAAATTAAAGCGAAACTCGGATTAACAGTTACCAGGGAACGTGTGGGTCAAATTTTGCACGAAATTTTGAACCTCACATATCAATTCAAAGTTGGTAAACCTTGCTTAACCAAAGGTCATAAAGATGCGCGCAGGGATTTTTATGAAAATCACAAGTTCTGGGACGTCGAGTTTGAAAATATAACTTTTATTGATAAAAAAATTCAATTTGGACGGTCCAGACGGCCATCACAAATATTGGAGGGATCCGCGTCATCCACGGGCAACTTGCTACAAACGGAATCATGGCGGTGGATCGCTTATGATATGGGCTGCCTTT
Source organism: Lordiphosa collinella (assembly GCA_018904265.1). Lineage (NCBI taxonomy): Eukaryota > Metazoa > Arthropoda > Insecta > Diptera > Drosophilidae > Lordiphosa > Lordiphosa collinella. Next base: position 160,455 of record JAEIFV010000424.1, on the reverse strand, counting down.
AGCGCTAAGGGCAAGTCTCTTATATGCTTCGTATCCGGCCGGATGAATGCTCAAGCATATTTAGAGTTGGTGGACAGTGAACTAGCTCCATTCGCTGAGGATTTCCATGGTGATGTATGGACCTTTTAGCAGGACAATGCTTCGATTCACGTTGCCCGGAGTACAGTGTGTTATTTTGAGACCCACAATATACCGCTGATGAAATGGCCGGCAATAAGTCCGGACTTAAATCATATTGAGGATCTTGTGGCAAAAGTTTATGCCTGTTCAAAGCAGTATGATAGCTTGAAGGACTTAAAGGAAGCCATCGTCTCAGGATGGGCCAAGATTGAGTTATCAACGCTTCACAACTTAGTAGGATCTATACCTCGCAGGCTGCAAAAGCTTTAAAATATTAAGGGTGACTCCATTAGTTATTAAGAGTTCTCAATATCTTGTGTTCATGTTCCTGATTAAATAATTTTTGAATGAAAAAGCATATTGCATATATATCTATTTTCTAAGTGAACAATACAAAATAATTTTTTTTTGGTTAATAAAATATTAATACCGCACAAGTTAATGTTTTTTTCGATAGTACTCATTACCAGCTTACAACAAAAAAATATAACAAAAATTAAGAAAATAAGTGTTGGAAATAAACGTCATAAAATATAGTGCACATATATCCATTTTCCTTAGGTACAATACATTTACTACAATCGATCCATTAGCGACCACAGCACCCCAATCAATATGAGAGACAAGGGGCAAACATTTGCTAAACAGTCATTTAACGGTTGATTAACATTTAGTAGTGAATAAACAAACGTATAATTATTGATTAACTAACGGTTTGCAGTTAATCAAAGTGAATTAGATACTTGCTCACCTAGTGTTTGTTTTTAAAATTGAGTCAACTCACTTAAATGGAGCAATTACGCATTTGCCAATTATGTTCAGTCTGCTGAGTCAGGTACTCGACTTTCTTGGTGCAAAGAACATTCCGAACCATCATTCTTATTTTGAGAACAAAAACAGCGAAATGAGCCACAAATAACTTAACAAAGAGCTACTGAGCAAAGTTGGCATTTTAGGCAATGAACTTCTAAATTAAGAAGAGCCTGTTCATTGCCATTGCCAGTTACTTTTAAAGATTGACATGGCGGTCATTTGATCACTATTAATAAACAATTTAGAGTTGTACTGAACTTAATAGTCCAATTAATAATGCTTGGAAAAGTGTTTGAAAATGTTTCACAGGAACCAATAGCGATTTTTAGGATTGAGGCCATGTATCCTTTACGGCAACAGTCAAAACAATGTACTCAAAAGAAAAAGTTTAAACAAACAGACCGATTAATTGTGGGACAAGCCTCGAAGGTTACCTCTAACATTTGCTCAGTCTGTTGAAACAATTATGACCAAAGCTTATGCCTCCTCACGTTTTTTCAGTGAATTATTCTTCCACGCTTTTTGTGCATGACTCTCAGAGTGTGCCTATTTACCCTTTGATTTATGCAAAAGCAAAATGAAATGCACTAATACTACATGAGCAAATCGTTGAATGGATTCACCGAAAGTACCAAGAACTACTCCGTGTATTCTTATCGCATATTTGTTAGCTCTTAACGCGTCTTAAACAAATTTGCTGAAACATGTTTCTTTGTGGGGTTTTGCTTGGCCTCCCCTTTTATTTTTTTTGTTTAGAGAAAAACCAGTTTGCATGCAACATTAAATGCATTTGCATTGAAAATGCTGACAAAGGGTTTTTTATGGCCATTTACATAGTCAACTATGTCAACCAAAAAAAGAAAAATTAAAAAAAGGTTGGCCTTTATTTACCACCTGCCGTCCCCACAAAATGGTCTGTCATCTTGTTCAAACAAGAATTCTAACCAAGCAGTGCTAATGGACTTTTACACAACCCAAAAACCAAACCGCACAAATTCACGGCGGGAAAATGGAAAATTCGCACGAAATGCCAAAGCAACATTTCAATTGGCAACGCGAATCGCGACTCGGCAACGTCCGAAACTTGCCCAATTGCTGCCGGCAACAAGTGCAGAGTGAGGCAAGCAGGCAGCAACATCTCACGAACGTGGCACCAAGACTGAACATTGGTTGTTGCCTCTTGAAAAATAGACGTGCAACATGCTGCTGCTAGTTAATGAGACGACGCTGTTGCTGCTGTTGCCGCTGCTGCTGCTGCTGCTGCCGCTGTCGGTGGTTGGTTCCGCGGAACCAAACTCGTTCAAATTGCCACAGTCAGAGCAAGAGCCAATTGCCACATTCTTCTTTTGGTCACCGGCCTAATTGACTCGCCTCGATGAAAGAGAATGTTATGTTGTGATACACTCTTTAAAGAGGGCATATGGACTGCTTCATACTTTCATAAATAGAAGATTCATTTTCAGTCAGTATTAAAAGGATATAGATCTCCTAAATACCTCAGGGAATTAAGTATATGTGCATAAATGTTGTTCTCTATCTTTTTTATAAAACCAACGGTACATTTGTTGTTGGTATACAGAAGTGAGTTCTTGTATTCTGTTTTTAGAATGTCTATGCAAAATCCTTCTTTAGACATCATTCTTAGTGCGTTATCTTGACTTTTGTGTGGTGTGACAGCATTTTCTTAGGAAATAAGTATATGTGGAAGCTTAGTTTTATATGCATTTAGCGGTGTGCGCCGGGATAATTTTATATATCTTGTTTAATTTACTGTATATCTTCAATAAAAAAGTCGGAAGTTAACTAGTGAATCCATTTATAACATGAAAATATGCTGCTAGAGGGGTTTTTATCCTAGCACGCCTCGTAGAATGCATTTGTCAGCTGATGAGCGCAGATTAATAATGGGGCTCAAGAAAAATTGCACTAAAATTTATTATATAGCTGCCAGAGTTATAAGGCATAAAATCGCGACTTCAAACTTTTTGAAAAACCCACATTCTTGAGGTGAAATCAAAGGCGGCGGCAGTTCCACCATCATTGACTAACGCTTCCAATGGGAAATTTTTGTAACGAGACAAAGTATCATTTAAGCCTCAATGAACCTACGAGTTTTTCATCAAGAAATTTTTTCTAAACCTTACATTTGCTGTGATAATTAAAACAATTTTTTTTTATTTATTTTATTTTTTACTTACTAGGGACGAACTCAGGACCCTCAAACGGACATCTTAACACTACGATAAAGGGGTGTGCGTAAAAGCCAATGGAGAATGGTGGATCCATTGCTGTTTTTTATTTTTTTTTTTTTTTTGTTTTTAGTTATGTGTTTTTAAAATTTTCATATTTTTCCGATATTTTTACAAGCTGAGGTTCAAATACATTTTTCGTCAAACGCGAAGCTCGTTCAAGCATCTTAAATTAGAAATTATTCTCTTTAAGTAAGGACGAGTGCATCTTTTTCTATTTTTGGTAAAGACGAGTGCATCGTTTTTTGCCTACTTTTAGGTAAAGACGAGTGCATCGATTTTTCTTAATTTAGGAAATTTTTTCAATTTTAGGGCTTTATATTTAAGGTTATATTCAGGTTAAAAATTTCACAATTAGGAAAATTTTCAAATAAGGGCAACCATTTTAGCGAAATTTTCTAAATCTAATACCAAAATTTTCTGAGGTACTTCCACATCATCTGAATGCTCGTTCAGTACTTGCTGAAATATTCATATTTTGGCATACTAATTTCTACTATCTAATTTTTTCAACGAGAAACAGCATAATTTCGACGGCCCAGAAATAAGCTGAAATAAATATTGGCACGAAATACGACCACCAGGGGAATAACCGTCATAAGCCAAACCACGGTGCCGAATACTTAATGATTTGAGTCGCTCTTTTTTATGCTAGAACGTCTCGGAATTGATTTGTTCCAATTAAAACTAATGCCGAAATCTCTGTGCAGTGGTTCGAAAGCGAACTTGATGTATTTGGGGATATCCTTCTTGAGGATAACTAGATTTTTCAACAAGACCAAGCCACGATTCACAATTTATTCACTACAGAAGCATTTCTTGTATCCAGAAACATTACGGTTTTGGATTGGCCTGCGATAAATACTGACTTAAACCCCATTAGGGACTTCTGGGAATCCTGTCTGACCGAGTTTTTAAGAAAAGTCGACAGTTTGAGACACTCAAGCAATTTACAATTGTTTTGGTTGCGGAGTGGCAACAAGTTAGCAGATAACCTCTTCAAAAACTGGTAGACTCCATGCTTGATCGTCTAAAGATTGTTAAGAATGCAAATGGAAAGCACACTAACTAATAAATAATGATTAAAAGTGTAAATTTCCTAAAAACTAATATAACCTAGGCAATAAAAAGAAGTGAGTTCTTGTATTCTGTTTTTAAAATGTAAAATGCACATTTACTTATTTCATATTAATTTTTTTTTATTTAACTTTTTTATATTTAAAAGCATAAACAAATTGAATTTTTATTGACTTTTTATTGTATTCTTTTCATAAATTCTATAGACTAAAAATAACTTAAATCTGATTATATTCCTTTAACATATCATAATTCCTAAAAACATCTATGCACATATACTTAGTTCCCTGAGGTATAAGGTCACTTTCCCTAAACGTTCGTAATGACAGTTGACTACAGTGCTGCTCTTTGTACAATCGGTGGGGGACATTCGTACATTGTAGTTAAACTCATTGTTAAAAATCCCAAAAAAAAAAAAAAAACAAATCTACGCTTGCTTGCAGTGTTAACTTACGACTTTTGCGTTCTAAGCCGATATCCTACCGTCTGCTTTACAAATCACTGTACTCTTTACAGTAGTTTGACGTAAAGTTGCGCTTATGTTCGTTAGTGTCCAACCCCCAAAGGACCTGAGTTCGATATTCGAATCCCAGAAAGATTCAGTTAACAGGTAAGAGGGTCGGTCAATCCCGACTATTACACATAGGGAAACAACGCAAAAGAAAAATCTATAACAATCATATTTGATTCAACTATGCCTATTTCGTATTAAAATTAATTAAAAAGCATGTTGAACGGCGAAATTCAGTTACCCCTTTTATATTCCCAAGGCATGGAACTCCAACTTGAGAATTACAAGCGGTCTCATACTAGCGACAACATGCCAGAAATATATTGTAGTGTACTTTAAGACAATTCAATATAAGTAGAATTTTAGCCGTGTGACAACCATCATGTGCGATAGTGCAACTGCCAATCGTGTTCAAGTGCAAATATCCCGAGTTCGAGTCCCCCATAGAGTAAGTAAACGTTTATAAACATCCATTTATTTATATAATTTTGAGTTTTTCAGAACCAAATCTAATAGATTTCTTCTGCTTTTGGATTCATTACAAAATAAATTGAGTCCTAGATTGGCTGGTAAAATTTTTAAATAAAAACAAGAAAGAAAGTCGGTCAAGCCCCCCTATAACATACTCTGTACCTGTGAAGTGCTGCCCATCACCATTGCGACCGGTGCTGCCCATAATTGTTTGTTTTCCTTATAACTCGACATCCGATCTTTACCATTACTTTGGCGGAGCGATAAATAATCCTGATTACTAAATATGTCCAGAAGAAACGAACCTTCTATCTATAAAACTGTGGGAGATATTACGTTTTTTCCAATTTGCGGGGGCGGGAGGGGGCGTGGCAAAAATTGAAAATAAACTTGATCTGCCTGCAAGTATAAGAAGCATAAGTCCCATACATGTCAAACCTCTATCTCTTACCATCTCTGAGATCTGTGCGTTCATACGGACAGACAGACGGACAGACGGACATGGCTATATCGACTCGGCTGTTGATGCTGATCAAGAATATATATACTTTATGGGGTCGGAGATGCTTCCTTCTGGCTGTTACATACTTTTGCACAAACTTATTATACTCTATGTACCTTTGGTACAGAGTATACAAATTTTAACAACTTCTGCAAAATTGAAACTTTTAATCAGTATTTCCAATATTAAAAAATTATATTTGAGTAAATGAGGTAGTATAAAAAAAAACACAAGATGAATTGTCTCTTCAGATAGACGGAGAGATTCCGTGAGCGAAGGAAGGATAAAAAAAAGATCTCTGTCTAATATAGAGTCTGAGAAAGATGATATTAACCGCTCAATCAATGGTGAAAATAGTAAAATCAGAGCGTGAATATTAAATATCAGTGTTTTTTTCCCTGAGTGTACATATATACTCTGTACCTGTGAAGTGCTGTTTTCCTTATAACTCGACTATCGCACATTTTCCAACATGTACAAATTAATAAAATAAATAAAAAACGACAGCGCTAAACAGAATGCCTTGTCTAATTCTATATTCTTGGTAGTTCAATTTAATATTTATTTTAAAGAAATTTAAAATCAAATCAAACGCTTGGCAGTGTGACCATAATTTGTGCAGGTGCCTAACATCTGGCCACACTGGGCCAAAACTAAAGAATTGCCTCCTTTGTTGAGGTGTAAACTAAGCTTTAATTCAAAGCATTTATAATCTCAAAGTAAGCCCTACCATTGCCACAATTCGAATAAGTTATGCGATTTCTTCTGCGTGGATACCAAGTACTTTGTCTTATTCTCGTTCTTATCAGATCTATATATGGGCATTTCCGCAGAAAGGTCCACTGAGACCAAAAAATTAAATGTACTTTAAAACACTATTTGTTATCATATTTTCATAGGGAAACAATCAAAATTTACTGATGTTAGCCAATCTAACAACAATTCATTACCCATTTCGAGATTTTCCATTTGGGTACTTATTTTGCACATTTTTATACCCTGTTCCCATTGAAAATGGGAAAAGGAGGATCATGAAGTCGTGCAAAAGTATGTAACAGGTAGAAAGAAGCATTTGCGACCCTAAATCGAGTTTGTTTCAGATTTGGAAAATTCCTCCCCCTCCCCCCTTTAAGCGCAAAAAACTGTCAGAGCTACAATTTTTAAGATAGACCTTCCAAATTTCTTATATATCAAGAAAGGCCCAATATCTATCTATTCTGAAAAGATCAATAAGATTGGACAAAAAACACCGAAGTTATATACGAATCAAAGCCGTGCCTCTTTCAATCTCTTGGCTTGTGCGCTTCTAATTTTGCACAAGAGAAAATTTTTTTGTATATCCAATTTTGGGTCTTTGACTGATTTTTCAAATATTATGTAGGAAATGTCCCAAAAATTAACAATTAAACAATTTGTTGATTAATTTTGATTAATAGTTAATTTGTTGGGACGTTTGGAACATCAAATTTGAAAAATCAGTCAAAGACTAAATTTTGGAAATACAAAAAAATTGATTCCCGAGCTCTCAAGCTGTTTGCCATCTTGAAAAATATTGCGAAATGTATTTAAAATTATGCTCTATCTTGAAAAAATTTTTTGAATGAAATATAGAGTGCCCTCTTAAAGAAAATATCAAAAATCAGTTTTTTATACCCTGTTCCCATTGAAAATGGGAAAAGCATCAACAGCCGAGTCGATTTAGCCATGTCCGTCCGTCTGTCAGTCTGTCCGTACGAACACGTGTTTCTCAGAGACTATAAGAGCTAGAGCCACATTTTTGAATGTAGGTAGGTGTATACCCGATTTAATTCGAGTTTGTTTCAGATTTGGAAAATTCCTCCCCCTCCCCCCTTTAAGCGCAAAAAACTGTCACAGCCACAATTTTTAAGATAGACCTTCCAAACTTTGCATATATACAAGTAAGGCCCAATATCTATCTATTCTGAAAAGATCAATAAGATCGGACAATAAACACCGAAGTTATATACGAATCAATTTTGCTTGTGGGAGAGAGGGGGGGGCCTTGCATTGTCAGTTACCGCGGTTGCGCGTGCGTATATTAGAGTGTGTGTGTATATGTGTATGAAAACACAAGAAGTCAAGGGAACAGGGTATTTTGTAGTCGGGGCACTCGACTACAGCTCCCTTACTTGTTTTCTATATTGTTTCCGAAAAGTTCACGACAAAGTACGAAAAAAGTGTTTTGATTCGATCAAATCCGCCGTTCAAAAGTTATGAGTTTTTAACGTTTTATGTGTTTTCCGGATTTTCTGGAGAACTACGAGTTTGACGGTAGAGGAACAAAGTCTTGGGGTTTTTTCATCTACCTATAGTACTTCAATATAATAGCCATTAGAACATTATTTGGAAAAAAAAAACAAAATTGGGGTGGCTAAGTTGATATGGAATGTGCCTGTTACATACTTTGCGAATAGGAATTGTCTCCCCGTCAATTTATAATATGAATTTGACGCTGCTGAAAGCATCCGATGTGTGGTGCCGTTGAGTGAGTGCGTCTTTCGAGGTCCAGAGAGATATAAAAGTGAAAGTATGTATTTTTGTTCCTTATAGTCGTCTAGAACAGATCTTAACGAAGTTTTCACAGATTGTTCATCACATCATATCTCGAAAGTTATCAAAGCTAAGACATTGAAGTTTGGTCTGTAGGTTCGAAATAAGGAGTTGGATATTTGACTGATTCAGAGCCGGTTTTGTACTCATGATACGAACTTGAAATTTGGTATATAGGGTGGTATTATGGAGCTGTTTATTTAAGTGGTTCAGAACCGGCTTCGAACCGGTTCAAAAGTGGTTCAGGGCTATATCTTAGAAAACTTAAGCTAAGAACTTGAAACTTAATCTGTAGTTTCGTATTAGGACGTTCGATGGTTCAGAACCAGTTTCGAACCGGCTCAAAAGTGGTTTGGAGCCGTTTAAGCAACGAACTTTAAAATTTGTCTGTAGGTTGGAAATGTGGAGTTGAATATTTTACAGGTTCAACAATGGTTCAGAGCCTATATCTCAAAAGCTATTTAAGCTAGAAGCTAGATATTTGGTCTGTAGGTTGAAAATGTGAAGTTGGATATTTTGCTGTTTCAGAACCGGTTTCAAAGCTGTAAAAAAATGAAAGCGCTTTGCGATGAGCAAAAGTAGATGGTTTTTAAAAAATCCAGAAAAAAAGTATAAGAGATTTTTTATTTTTGTTTTTTTTATTAAATAGTTAATGAATGAAAGGAAAATACAAAATTTTTTTTGTCAATATGAGGGCCGTTCAGAAAGTTATCGGCCTCCGAAAAATGATGAATAAAAAAAGGTGCCCACATGGTGACCATGGTTGCAGCACTTGGGATGATCTGAAAAAAAAAAATGCGGTTTTGTTTAGAACTAATGTGGCTATCGTTCGGCCCTGCGAAAAAATTTAAAATTTTTTTACAAAATGGCGGACATTTGAAAACAAAAATTTTTTTAGCGTAGTGTAAAAAAAGGAAACTTAAAATATAGGTATCCAAAAGCTGGAGGGCCGAACGATAGCGACGACAATTCTGCGTCGTATAAGCCCTTCCGGAGCAAAATCGGTCCACTGGTTTCCTCTGAATCGTGGCCACCAGTTTGAAAAACGTGGTTTCGAGATAAACGCGTTTAAAGTTTGCAGTTGCTAGGAAAATCGGGACACTTTGGGTCATTAAAAGGGCTATATCTTCTAAACTATTTCGAATTTTTGGAAATCCCTTTAGGGGGATATTTTTGAATATCCAAACTACAAAAATATGCAAAAAAAAAATCGAAAATTTTTTTTCCGCAAAGTGTTTTCCCCCCTTAAGCCATATCTCAAAAGTTATTTAAGCCAAGAACTTAAAATTTGGTGTGTAGGCTGGAACTATGAATCTGGACATTCTCGCAGCTCCGAACAATTCAATTGAACCACTACAAAGGCGGTTTAGGTCCATACCTTTTGATTGGTAAAGTGGTCTTAAGGCTTATAATGTGAGTGTTTTTGACGTATACCAAATTTCAAAATTAAGTTAAGCTGTAAACTGGAAATTTTTTGTGTGGGTTGGAAATATGAATTTGGATTATTTCCCCCATTTTAAACTCGGTTCGAACAAGGTTGGACGAGTTCAAATGTTAATATCGATTTGCATCCAGTTGAAATTTGAAACATATTCTCATAATGCAAAGGCCCCGGGCAACGCAGGGCCCGGGCGAAATGGGGGCTATTCTGTAAACTTAAATTCCTTTTCTTGACGGACCATAATATTTTGCATAAGATTTTCAAAAGGATGTTCTGCATTTCCATTTCCAATTTGCGAAGTTGTAGTAAATTAAAATCAAGATAAACTATGGCTTAAGAATTTTTAATCAAGATGGAATCAAAAAAACAAAAAATCATCTCCAAAATATTAAAATCACAACCGAAATCAGTTCGTCAAGCGTAGAGTATTTCAACTTCGTTGTCTCTATGTTAACCTTTCCTCAAAATATTTTGGTTCCGTTTGCAATTTTAGTTTGCTGCAAGAATCAACAAGGTGGACGCAGCTCCGAATTTTGCCATTTTTTTCTTACGTTGTTATGGCCTACCAAGCTGTAAATAGTTAAGCGAGTTAGTTGAGTAATTTGATATTGGCAACCAGAGGCTCACTTTCAATGCATTTGCGTCAGTTTCTATTACAGAAATCAACCAAAAACAAAAACACATAAACAAATAAACAACAACTTTTTGCACAACAACATGGTTTTTGTTTGTTTGGGACAAGTTCTGGGCTCCTAAGCCTGACCATCATCGGCAATTGTTGTACATCATTGTCATCATTACCGTCTTCGGCATCCCACAGCTGGAAATCAAAACAATAAATAAATTAGACATTTGATAGACAATCAGCAGGCAGTTCTTTTGGCCTTATAAAAAGGAAAAGAGCAAAAACAAGTTATGGGATTGGCAAACGACTTCGCTTTAATTATAAACATAAAAGTTGCGAAATTCCTTCCACTCGCCTACACCGACACATGCTTGAGCCAATTAAAATTATGCAAATTGTTGGTGCCATTTGTAAAGAAGAAATGCCATTCCCCTTTCTCCTAGCGTTTGGCTTAGTTCTGATTTTTGTGGATTTTTATTGTTAATTTTTTCTGTCTTGTCATGGCCAACAGGCAAAAATATTCTAAACGGCCAAAAATCCATAGAGAAAACAAAGAAAACAAGTCAAGAGAGACTTGTTTGATGACCCTTTTTTTTTAAAGCTAATTGTTTGGTGTAGGTTGAACAACGAGTCTTGTTCTAAATGTTTAATCGGCATATCTCTAAGCCAGTTTTTATTTTGATGAATCTAATAATTAAATTCTAATTTGTGATCAAGTACAGTTATTGGTATTTGGATTAAAATTTTTGATTAAAAATTATTGAAATATAATATTGATTATTATATTTGCATTGAGACTTGTGGCTTGTTTCTAGGTCGGTTTCAGTTAAGTTTTAGTTCTAAATTTTTGAACCTTATTGAAACTTCCACATAATTTGCAGAAATTATTCGCCTACATACCACAAACTGCGGTTTCGAACATTAAGGGGGGGCTTTTGTACAGCCTGGATATTTGAGAATATCGGCTTAAAAGGATTTTTTGAAATTCGAAACTTTTTAGAAGATATAGAACTTTTAATGACCCAAGGTGACCCAATTTGCCTTGCAACTGCAAACTTAAAACGCATTTATCTCGAAACCACGTTTTTCGAACCATGATATCTCCAGTTACACTGAACCGATTTTGATGAAACTAAGTGCAATCGACGCAGAGTTGTCAACACGAAATTTTTCATTTTCAATGGCCGCCATTTTGTCAAAAAAAAATCACAACATTTTTTTCGAGGTTCAGACCAGAATGACATCTATACTGATTACACAAATTTACAAAAAAAATGTCAACTTTTTAACCAGAGAAGATAGCAAACGATCCTCATGTATTTTCGGGCGCTGAGCTCAAATAAACTGTCAGCCTCATTAATTAGCTTATTTAAACCAATTTTGTTTCTACGTAGACTGAATTAAATAACGATCACGAAAAACGAAATCCAAAGTTTGGTTCTGGTTTTTAAGATACCATTATTTTGATTTAAACATGAAAAATATGAATTTTTCTGAGAAATTTCATTTTTTCTGCCAAATTAATCTGCCAATCGAAAAAAATCGCGAAATTAACTGACCAATAGACCATTTTTATACTCTGTACCAAAGGTACATAGAGTATAATAAGTTTGTGCAAAAGTATGTAACAGGCAGAAGGAAGTATCTCCGACCCCATAAAGTATATATATTCTTGATCAGCATCAACAGCCGAGTCGATATAGCCATGTCCGTCTGTCCGTCTGAATCTCGTAGTGGTAAGAGATAGAGGTTTGACATGTATGGGACTTATGCTTCTTATACTTGCAGGCAGATCAAGTTTATTTTCAATTTTTGCCACGCCCCCTCCCGCCCCCGCAAATTGGAAAAAACTTAATATCTCCCACAGTTTTATAGATAGAAGGTTCGTTCCTTCTGGACATATTTAGTAATCAGGATTATTTATCGATCCGCCAAAGGAATGGTAAAGATCGGATGAACGATAGTAAAAATATGTGCAAACGAAAATTCAATATATCTGGGCTGCTCCTGCAGCAGCAAAACACAAACGTATGTATGTAGATGTATGTATATATGAGCAACGACTACACAGCAAAGTGATAGCCAACAATATTTTAGGACAAATTTTTATTTAACGATTCATATTGGATCGTTGTGGGTGTGATGACCCCGCCCCGCCAAAAATTCCACCTTTTAAATGAATTAAACCTGCAAATATATTGTCTGAGTAATTCCAACAACGCAATTCCTATACAAAACCTAACAGCTATGGCTAGCTCATTAGATCCAATTGGATTCTTGCAGCTGACTGGGACGCTCTCATTTTCCCCCTTCCCTTTCCCACATACGAGGTGTGTTCAAAAAGTATCGCGAATTTTGAATTTGCGCAGGTTACGTATATTCGAATTTCGATTTTTTTGTGGCGTTATGTTGGTACTCATGTCTCTCACTTATGCCGACAAGCTCGGCCATTTTGAATGTTCACTTAATTGTTGACAGCTGCTTTGCTTGCACGTGTTTTGGATCGTCTTCGATTTTTACATATTAAAAAAAAATGGATCAAAGAACCTGTATCAAATTTTGTGTGAAAAACGAGTGCGCGGATGCATTCCGAATGTTGACTGTGGCATACGGAGAAGCTACCTTGGAACGAAGCAACGTTTATCGGTGGTACAAAATGTTCTCAGAAGGCCGAGGAGATGTGAACGACGAAAAGCGTGCCGGACGCCCGAGCACTTCAACAACAGACGAAACAATTAATGAAGTGGAGAAAATGGTATTGGCCAATCGTCGAATCACCGTTAGAGAAGTTGCTGAGGACCTAAACATATCGATTGGCTCGTGCCATTCGATTTTTATCAATGATTTGGGCATGAGACGGGTCGCCGCGAAATTCGTACCAAAATTGCTCAATTGCGACCAAAAACAGCATCGCATGAACATTGCTAATGAGATGTTAAACTCTGTCCGCGACGACCCAAATTTGCTCCAGAGGGTCATAACTGGTGACGAATCGTGGGTTTATGGTTATGACGTGGAAACCAAAGCTCAATCCTCTCAATGGAAGCTGCCGCACGAACCAAGACCGAAAAAAGCGCGCCAAGTTCGGTCGAATGTGAAAGTTTTGCTGACAGTTTTCTTCGATTGCAGGGGCGTGGTGCATCATGGAGTTCTTGCCACAGGGAAGAACGGTCAATAAGGAATATTACCTGCAAGTTATGCGCAATTTGCGCGAAGCAATCCGCCAGAAACGCCCGGATTTGTGGAAGAACAAAAATTGGCTTTTGCACCACGATAACGCCCCTGCTCACACATCGTTGCTTGTGCGCGACTTTTTGGCCAAAAACAACACACTAATGATGCCGCAGCCACCGTATTCCCCAGATCTGGCCCCCTGTGACTTTTTCTTGTTCCCTAAACTGAAGAGGCCCATGAAAGGACAACGTTACGCTACGCTTGACGAGATAAAGACGGCATCGAAGGAGGAGCTGAACAAGATAAAAAAAAAATTATTTTTTGAAGTGCTTCGAAGATTGGAAAAACCGTTGGCACAAGTGTATAATATCTCATGGGGATTACTTTGAAGGGGACAAAATAGATATTCATGAATAAATAAATAATTTTTGAAAAAAAAACAAAATTCGCGATACTTTTTGAACACACCTCGTACACAATATTGAGAGAGAGAAATTAGAGATAGTCGCGGGACAAATATATCGCCCGATACCCATCTGACTACTAAGGCGAGGATTGTTTAAATTGCAAATAATATAAAAATAGTCTAGTTCTTTAATTCTAACATAATATCAAGCAATCACAATGATGTTAAGTCATTCTGGTCACTCCGGAGTCCCGCGTAGTTTTTGATGTCTCTAGCTCTGGCAAATGCAAAGGTTTTTTTGTCTGCGGCGCGTGCCAATCCTCTCTCTCTCCTAATTATACTTTGTAGTAGGCCTAAAAAAGGTGATTTTTGGGAATTTTTATTAAAAAAACTACTTTATCAATTATTTCAAAATTTTAAGAATATATTTATACATGTTTCAAGAATATACAGTAAAATTTTTGAAGAAAAAAATTAAATATTTTTAAGTTATAGTCGATCTCAACGGCGCGAAAAAAAGCCTTCATGCTCAGTGATTCGGCCTCCGGGAGAAATTTAAAAAAACGTTAAACTAGAATATGGATACCACGATAAAAAAAAAAAAAATAAAAGGCGGCGTAAAAAAGTCGAATTTACCCAAAGTTTTGGTCGTTTGCCGCCAAAATTCGTTTTTTGATCAAATCAAAAACCATAGGTCATGTACGGAGAAAAAGAAATGTAAAAAATTGATAGTGATCGGATCATTTGTTTTTGAGTAATCACTGCAGCAAATTCGGAAAATGCTGTTTCGAGAAAAACGCGTTTAAAGATAAAATGATCGTTCCAGCTGCCGCGTTAATTGCTATAACCAAAAATATTTGAGATATCGATTTGAAATTTTTATATGTTATTTTTAAAGGTGTAACCCAAAATATAAAAAAAAGAAAAATCGATTTTTTTGAAATTTCACACTAGGTGTGCCCCTTAAGCAACTGAAGTCGACTCGTAGGTCTTTATTCATATATCGCCCTGGATACCGATTTTATATAGTATAATCGGGAACAAATGCGAGCGGCGACCCCAACTGGTACAGAGTATAATATAGTCGGGCTTGACCGACTTTCTTCCTTGTTTTATATGCTGTTTGACAGGAATCTTTAATTTTCGTAGTGCTACAGACCTTTACTTTAATCTGCTTGTAACAATAAAAGAACAACATAATTGGAAAACTCTGCGTTTTTAAATAAGATTTTTTTTTAAAGAGGTCCAAAAACAGCCTCGACATGGAGAATCCCCCTTAAAAAATCAATTTTAAACCAGCTCGAATGAGTTCTGATAATGGGCGCATTCAGCAGATAAATCCGATTTACGATTTGTGATTTACGATTGCCGATAAGTCTCTGCTGAATGGCATTGATTGATATTCAATGGCCTTTGTACTTTTTAACAAAAAAAAACCTTTTCCTTTTGCTTTTCGACTCGATCATGATTTTTAAATTTACCAATCGCAATCGGCAATCACTTCATTCAGCAGGTAAAATCGGCAATCATAAATCACAAATCGTAAAACGGATTTATCTGCTAAATGCGCCCATTGTCTTTGGTAGCCGAAACTTTGAAAAAACATGCTTAAGCCTCAAGTAATCCACCAGAGTTATTTTCATAAACCGATCAAAAAGAGAACAGACATAGGCTTTGAATATCTTTAAGATTCCCGAAAAACTTTCCAAACAAATTAATGACAAGGCTAGAACGTTATCTTTTATGATGGATTTTTAGGAATTCGGTTAAAAACAAAAATTCACATTTTATCCTATTTAATTATAAATAATAACATTTTAAATGTAAAACTGGCGTTCTATCCATTTTAAAGTATTAAAGTCTACTATGCAGCTAAACTAAACAGAACCATCGAGCCTGCTTTGTTCTTTTTCATATTAGGTCACCTGATCAACACACCGAACAATACCAAAGATATCGAAAAATACCAAAAAGTAAAACCAAAAGCAACAATACATAAAATAAAGTAACAAAGGCGTGTAATGTACATATAACTATCGCTTAGAAGAAGGTATTCGACATAGTCGTGACAAAGAATTAAGTATAATCTAAGTTAATTTGTTAGACGACACATACTATTTTTAGTACATTGTGGGAAATGCAAATGCAACGTATTTTTAAATGGTTTGCCATTTGATTGCAGGGACCAACAAAACAATGAAGATTTTTGATGTTGTTTAACAAGACGAATGGCAAATGTATAAATTTTGATTGGAAAAATGCAAAATGCTGCTGCGAACATTCTTTTGCACATACATAATTTGACTATCGTTGACCCGTTGGCGTTGACCTTTTGGCGGATGGATAAATAATCCTGATTACTGAATATGTTCAAAAGGTACGAACCTTCTATCTATAAAACTAACGGTTTTTCAAAATAGCGGGGGCGGGAGGGGGCGTGGCAAAAATTGAAAATAAACTTGATCTGCCTGCAAGTATTAGAAGCATATGCCCTATAAATGTCAAACCTCTATTGCTTACCATCTCTGAGATCTGTGCGTTTATCCGGACATGGCTAAATCGACTCGGCTGTTGATGCTAATCAAGAATATATATACTTTATAGGGTCGGAGATGCGACCTTCTGGCTGTTACATACATTTGCACAAACTTAATATACTCTGTGAACCTTTGGTACAGATCAGAGAACTGCAACGAGCCGCCACGAGTACACTCGCTCAGCGCTCAAGGCTTGTCAAACTCGTGTATTGCACGTACGAGTATACTATAAGTATATATAATTAGACTCAGATCTACAATGTAAGTTCTGCTGCGAGCCGTCATGAGTAAAGCTCGTTCAGTACAAATACTCGCGATGAGTCCTAGCTTCGGCCGCGAGTCTCCGCGAGTACTTGTTGCTAGCTGTTACAATCAACGCTTGTGCACAATCGCCACAAGCTCACAATACCAACAAATTGTGAGAGTAAAAGAGATAGCATGATGTCCTATTTTTATACTCTGTACCAGAGGTACACAGTGTATATTAAGTTTGTGCAAAAGTGTCCGTCTGTCCGTCCGTCTGTCGTCCGTCTGTCCGTATGAACAATCAGATCTCAGACATGGTAAAAGATAGAGGTTTGACATGTATGGAACATATGTTTCTTATATGTACTTGCAGGCAGATCAAGTTTATTTTCAATTTTGACCACGACCCCTCCCGCCCCCGCAATATCGAAAAAACGTCACATCTCCCACAGTTTTATACATAGAAGGTTCGAAGCTTCTGGACATATTTAGTATTCGGGATTCTTTATCGACCCGCTTAAGGAATCTTAAAGATCGGATGAACGATATTCGAATTATAAGGAAAATAAAAAATTATGGGCAGCACCGGTCGCAGCACTTCACAGGCACAGAGTAAATTATAGTCGGGCTTGACCAACTTTCTTTATTGGTTGCATTTGTATTTTGCATACGCTTTTTCTTACCTTCTTGTGTCATGTTGTTGTTTGATGTTTTTAAAACACAACAACAAATGCATAAGAGTCTTGTCAAAGCTCGCCATCAACAAGCAGAGTACGTGCGAGTAAATTTGGAAGCGAGTGCGAGTAAGCACGAGTGTAGATCGAAAACGCTTGGCCATTGCTGGCAAAAGGCTTGTTTAAGCTCGTGTTATGAAAAGTTTGTTCATATTATTACTCGCGCGAAGGAAAGAGTTTGCTCGTTCTGACTCAATGTGCTTGCGATCATTTCGAGTGTGTCGAACCAAGACGGCGAGCCCAACCAAGCCAAGTAAACGCACGAAAGTGATCGAACATTAGAGGCTTGTTGCAGGTCTCTGGTACAGAGTATACAAAAACACTTGTACGGGGACGTGAACTCTTGACCTCACCTACTACATGGACGTTTTAAAGTAATAAGAAACCACCACAGTTTAACAGGCCTTCTGTCTCACTTTGTGCCTAAATGCTTTTGGCATCAATTTGTAATATGAATTTGACGCTGCTCTGGGCATTCGAGTTGTGGTTCAGTTGGCTGAGATGCCGGTGTCAATAAGTGCAGTCTTTCAAGGTCCCGAGTTTAAGTCCCAGTAAGGTAAGTAAAAAATAAAATTTAAAATGGTACTTAAAAATTAATCACAACAAAATGAGAGGGGTGGAGTTGGGGTGTGTGTGTGTGTGTATGGTGTCACTCGTGCCACCGCGTCACCCCCACCCATTTAAAAGTTTTATTAAGTCTTTCAACGTTGAGCTCGAGAAGAAGGATTAGTTTTAATCCGGCAAGGCCAAAATTTTGATCCCTGTCGGGTTCAATTTAAGGCATTCCGGAATCAACCCATTATTATCACCGCTTTGGCTTGAGTTGATCATGAATGGCTTAATTTTTTTGGTTCAGTGTAGAGAACTTAAGGCATAGGTTTAATAAGAAATACGGGATAAAAAATAAGAAAAGGTCCGAGCCAAGCTTCGAGCTTTTCGAACTTAAATTCACAAGTTTATTTAAAGTCTTGCATAAGCCCCTCAAAACTGTGAGGGTGTAAATTTCCGATCAAGACGCAAATAGCCGACCAACTGCAGAAAGGAAAAGTCATCAAAATCAATCTACAACTTCCAAGACACAAAGACACTAAAATTCAAAACTTATTTGTGATTTTGGGACTAAAATTCAACAAAAAAAATAGCTTTTCAATGAGCTAAGTCTATAAACTGCTTAAAATGATCACTGGAATCCCATTAATATTTACTATTTAATTATAAATTTTGAAGAGATATAAGTAATTGAATTCTAAAAAGAGAAACCATTAAGCAGAGAGCTCAATAGGAGACTGACTTAAGATGAATTATTAAACATTGTTCAATTAGTATGCAAGCAATAATTAAATAAAACAAATCATATAATATAATAAAACTACAACCAAAGAAATTTAAAACGACATTAAGTATAAATTTAACACAGGGAGGGATATCGTTCAAGACCTTGGCTTATTAGGCATGAAACAGTACTAAAATCAGGACTGCAAACCTCTTAAAAATCGGGAGGGGTTCACTCCGGAGTTCGAAAGCACGAAATTCTTTGGGTTGTGGTTCACGGAGCGGGACAGGAACAGGTTCGAACCAGAGTTCAGCTATAATTTCGCTAATTTAAAAAAATTTATGTTAATTGAATTTTTGCTGTATTTTTATACACTTAAAAAGTGTACTATAATTTTGCCCAGAAGTTTGGAATGCATTGAAGGAATCATCTCCGACCACATAAATACTGGTTGGTCCACCTAGTATTTGAAATTTTGAACTAATTTGACTTTAAAAACGTCAAATGTCATTCGGAAAGCGACTAATATTTAGTAAAAGCTTTGTCATTTACAAAATGGGTCGCTATTCGCTTGAAGAAAGTTGGGAAATATTAAAAACATATTTCCAAAGTGGTCAGTCCTCGAGTCGAGCTGTGCAAAATTTAATAATATTAAATATTATATTCGGTAAAACATATTAAAAAATATTAAATATTACTATAATAGAATTCTTAACTTATAATTCGCCAACTAGCTTAAATAAATAGATATTTGCAAGCGGCTTGTTGGTAACTCACTGATTAGATGGATGGTAATTCATCGAAACAGCTGTCTGAGTATCCAAAGCTGCCCATACATATGTACAAGTTCTTTGTTGATTTCGTTGATTATTGAATTATATTCAATCCTTGACCTTGAGTTCGCTACACATATGTGCAATTCTACAGTGGCGAATGCGACATTCGTACATCTTTAAAGTTAAAAAAATAAAGAAAACTAAAAGATTTTTGTTCCAATTTTAATACTCTGTACCAGAGGTAAGTAAAAAATGTTGTAGAATGGCCTCAAAGGGCCAAAGCAGAGCTACTCTCAATCTCTTGGCTTGTGCGCTTCTAATTCTCGCACAAGAGAAAGGGACCTACAGTTGAACGCCGAATCCGAACGGCAGTTTGAGAAGCTTTTGTATGGCTAATTACTACAAAGCTGGCGCCAACCGCAGAGAGGGGTGACCGGGTGTAAAGTTTATTCAAAGAAAAAACTTTTTCATTAGATGTCATTAGACCTCTTGCACAGCGGTCGCGCACGCTAGCCGCTGAGCCACCCGGCCACCAGAGGTAAGTACACAAAGTATATTAAGTTTGTGTAAAATTATGTAAAAATATTCTTGATCAGCATCAACAGCCGAGTCGAATTAGCCATGTCCTTCCGTATGAACTAACAGATCTCAGAGATGGTAAGAGATAGAGGTTCGACTTGTATGGGACAAACATTTTTTATACTTGCAGGTAGATCGTTTATTTTCAATTTTGGCCACGCCCCTCCCGCCCCCATAAATTTCAAAAGCCTCATATCTCCCACAGTCTCATAGATAGAACGTTCGTACTTCTAGACATTTGTAGTAATCAAGATTACTTATCGATTACCAAAGGAATAGTAAAGATCGGATGAACGATAGTCGAGTTATAAGAAAAACAAAAAATTGTATGGGCAGCACCGGCCTCAACGACGATGGGCAGCACTTCACACACCTTGACACAAACTTTGACAGGTACAGAGTATATTATAGTCGGGCTTGAGCGACTTTCTTTCTTGTGTGGTAGTATTTTGGTATCAGTATATTTAGTGCAAAAGGTAGTTTTAGTCGATTTGCTGCTTGAAAGATATTTCCAAAAAATTACAGGATTTATCACGCGACAAAAATCGAAGTCGTTTTCGACTTCATCTAGAAAAATTCATATGTCCGCAAAAATCTAAAATTTTGTAAAGCAGTTAAATTTTAATTAAAAGGAATTAATGTAGCTTTTTATTGAATGTGTTCATACATTTTTTTTTTTACTCTGTACCAGAGGTACACAGAGTATATTAAGTTTGTGCAAATGTGTCCGTCTGTCCGTATGAGCAAACAAATCTCAGAGAGATAGTAAGAGATAGAGGTTTGACATGTATGGGACATTTGCTTCTTATACTTGCAGGCAGATCAATTTTATTTTCAATTTTTGCCAAAACCCCTCCCGCCATCCTCGTGGTAAAAACTTGGAAAAGCTGTAAATACATTATATTTATTTACATATTGTACACACAAAAAAAACGAGAGCGTAAGTTAAAGTCGGTCCTGCCCGACTTCGATATAACCGTTACTCAGGGCAATTAGTGTTT
The DNA here is from genome assembly GCA_018904265.1 of Lordiphosa collinella. Taxonomy (NCBI): domain Eukaryota; kingdom Metazoa; phylum Arthropoda; class Insecta; order Diptera; family Drosophilidae; genus Lordiphosa; species Lordiphosa collinella. The sequence goes on along the minus strand of JAEIFV010000424.1, from coordinate 139,349 downwards.
AAAAGCCTTCCCGATGTTGATTAACAGAGCATTAACATTAATGTGACCATTTCAACATTATGTGAGCAAAAAGTTCATGTAGCGTAAAAACGTATGCAACGTTTATAACTCTGCCATTTATTAACCGATCTTTATGAAACTTTCTGAGATTGTACATATTGGGCACATACACTACACTGCAAAATATGAGCTTGATATCTTTAAACTTGTTGAAATTTTTCAACATTTTTATAGTGGGGAGCGGGAGGGGGCGTGGCCAAAATTTGAAATAAACTTGATCTGCGTAGGGACAATAGGAGTCTACACACAAAATTTGGTGGCTCTAGCTCTTTTAGTCTCCGAGTCTGCACTTTTGATTTTAAAGAATTTTCCATTTTTGATTTTAAAATTTTTCCACTTTGAAATTAATACTTTACACTTTTGAATTTAAACGCTGACCATTTAATAAAAAATTATAAAAAAAATTAAAAAAAATTCCCAACCAACCACCACCTCTATGCAGAATTCCATCAGCCCCCCTCGGATTTGAAAAGCTATGACCCACCTCCATACGTTTGCTACTGAAAAACAACGAATTATATATATTTATTTAATTTCAACTTTTTAACTTACTTCTGCTGGGATTTGAACTCGGGGCCTTTGAACTTGACTCGATTGACCTTAGCCGACTGCGCCATTGCGAATGATGTTTTGTGCACGCCTAGTATGCTACTTGTATTGAATTGTATTGAACTGAATCTAGCATCTGCCTAAAATTTGTAATTCACAACTTTTAATTCCGTTGAAATGACAAATTATTTAACAATGTCACACTTTTGATTCTGCTGCGAAATCAAAAGCTGCATTGAACTGAACTTTTCATCGGCAGACTTCACTTTTTTTAAACCGGTTCACTTCAGCATTTCCAAAATGACTGCAGCTTGGTTCGCGCTTTAGTTTTCGACCTCAAATTAGCAATTCTGGGAGGAGCAGTTTCTGTTGCACCTCTGTATGAATGAAAGTGGACGTACGTTTGCATCGTTATCTTTATCTGCACCGATAAATGAATGTTTCACTTTTCGACGCCTATGCGATTTCCTTATGAACGTATGTATTTCGAACTAGAATTGTTTAGGCTCATATGTGCTGGTACAATTATATCTACGGTTATAAAATCAGGTGGGAGTAAATTGTAATTATCGGAGGTGTCACGGATATCTAAAATCTAAAAATTCTAGGTTCCATTAAAACCTGATAATTTTGCTACCCATCGAAAGTTTGGGAGAGCCAACACCGAAAAATATCGGAACATCTGTACTAAAAAAGGATTGACTTGAATACGGATTTTTCAATCCCAGAATTCTTGTCTTGATACCACCTTTAGCCCGGGAGAACTTGGATTATTTTAACATCACATGGGATTGATTGTTTTTCTAACATGACTTAATCCCTCAGAGGGATCAAATGAAGAAAAGACGGTTTTCGTTTTAGCTCGAAATTCGACCGACTTGGTGCAAGATTAAATTGAGCTTGATATTCGAACTACATTTAAACCGAAAAGGATTTCTTTCAAAACGCCCGAGATTGAATTAAGCTCGATACTCAAAATTGATTTGACCCCCAAAAGCTTCCCACATGAACACCATGTGACTTTTATCTATCCTCACCAAACTTTGCACAAATTCTTTTGGTACAAATACGCTGCACATTGTTCGGAACCGGCCGGATCGGATGACTATAGCATATAGCTGCCATAGGAACGATCGGTCGAAAAACTTGTTCTAGTAAGAAAAACTTTTTTGTTTTTAATGAAAACGTCCTTATCATTGGCATACACTTATTTTATATACTTTTACACAATTCTACAAAGTTTTATCAAAATCGTATGACTATAGCTTATAGCTGCAGTATGAATGATCGGTCGAAAAAGAAGTTCTAGTGAGAAAAACTTTTTTGTTTTAAATGGGATCGCCTTCAAATTTCGTAATTCACAGTGTATTATGCTTTTCCATGGTTAAAACCAGACATCTATATAGTATAGATCCCATAGAAAAGTACGGGCCAAAAAGTAGTCTTAGTTAGAAAAACTTTTGTGTTTTCAATGGAAGCTGCAAGGGTATCCAAAACTTCGGCCGAGCCGAAGTTAACTTTCCCCTATTTTTTGATTTTCTAACTATAAAGTTCTAGCTGGCTCAAGATCATTAGATGTTTGCACACTTTGCCCATTGACTCCAAATATTCAGATAGCTTCTCATGCCAGGAGTGCTATAACTGGCAGAAAATACCAAGATTCAGATTCTGTTTTTACTATAGGATGCATGACTTTTTCATTTTCATGATCCGTACTTGGAAAGAGTATTGTTCCAAGCCTTTCATACTTTCATCAAGTACTTGCCATTTCAATCCAAAGGTTAAGATTACATAAATTTTTTGTTAGCTCAATTTTATCTCGCCATTTTGGTTTCTGTGTAGGGTTTTAAAACGGATTTTTTGTTATAAATACTACCCTCGCCCATATAACCCAGAATGAGACCGAATTTAGCTCAATTTCAAGAACAAAATTGTTAAAATTATTTAAATTATTTGTTTTTGCTATTTTCTTAGGGTGTGGTATGACTTCATATAGATGATGTTATGGTCAGTGATGGGTGATGGTTAGACAATTCCATAAATTTTTTTCTATTTGATATAATTTATTTTAGTTAATCAGGGATTTCTTGGCACTAAGACGAAAATAAGCTTAATTAAGCTGACATCATGAAATATATTAATAGAAATTTCTAGAAATTCTCACTATTAGCCAAACAAAGCTGGAAAATTGTTTATAACAAAATGTGGGAAAATGTACTCTAAGCTAGATAACAACAATCATACGAACACATGCTCCTTTTAGGGGCGAAAGCCCTCTATCTTACTTTATCAAGCTTAATTCTTGCAAAGATCTCTGGCTCCGGCTTCAGTTCCAGTCTGGCGCTTAAAATTCGGTTTGCATTTGGGTTTTGAAATTCGGTCTGCCGGCAGCACACACACGATCACCCATACACACACACGAGGCTAGCGTCGAACTGATCGCTGAGCGGTCTTCGTATGTTTGGCGGCATTTGGACAATCAGTTGACGTTGAATGTTTCGTCTTGGCGGTCGTTGAATTTGTCGCTGAAAGCGCCTAACCAAAGCTTAAGAATCTTCGATCGAGTTCGAGTTGTTGGTCAATCGGTGGATAGTTCTATAAATAAAATTATATTTTTTTTCGCGTGTTTTGTCAGTGAGTTGTGTGATGAGCCAAACAAAAAGTTGAAAAAAACTATTACCAAAAAAAAAAAAAAAACGACAGTTACCAACCGCCAGGATGCTGCTTCCACTGTTGCTGATCGCCTCATTGGTTGGCAATAGCTTGGCGCTGGATGGAGCTGCTGCCGCCGTTGTGAACCCCACCTGCAATCTGAAAGACAATTGCAATTTGGGTGATAATCTGCTGGCCACACCAGAAAGTGCGGATGCGTCAAGTGATAAACTGGAGAGCCAAATTGCCTCCATATTTGAGGATAAAGTCAACTATAGTCTGAAGTTATTTGCCGATGATGCGGCAAGTACAACAACAGTGCTGGAATATAATGCCGCATTGACAACGGGGAATCTAAGTGACCTGCATACGGCAGCGGGAAATTTTACGATACGACATATGGAGGAGGTGGAGTACGAACAGGAGGATGATCCCTTGGAGGATGATGAACGTGGTAAGGATTTTTGTGATCAAAGTCTCAAAACTGAGCTTTTGATAAAATTAGGATAATGGCAGGAATAAAACTGGGTTTTAGGCGAGTCGCCTACCAATGCTATGTTTTTTTTTTTTTGCAAATTTAAACTGAAAAATTAAGAATTTTTTAGGAAATATTACAATGTGAACTTATTACATTGTAGTACTTAGACTATCGTGGCTTAAGTCTGTAGTTTAAAGAAACAACAGTTTTAGTTTGGATTTTGGGTTTTGGTTCCCAGTTTCATTCTCTTCTATACGAACATGTCTCTGGACAAAAGATAATCTTGTTGGTTGTAAGCCACCAAAAATAAAACATAATTTCGATATTTTTTTTTAAAGATTGTAAGAACTGGCCTTAACCTTTTGTTTATCCTTTCAAAGCTATGCAAGTTTTGATCTGAGGGATGCATTTCCAGGCCTCAATATCCGGTTTGAAAAAATTGCTACACAATAACAAATTGTGTCCAATTGGAAAGTCATAGCAACGTGGGCCTTAGGCCATATGAATAAATAAAACTCGTACATCGAAGTAATAAACAATATATGAAATTTAAATAGACAGAGGAATGAATTATAAATGCGAGAAAGCACAGGGAGAGGCTTTATTATTTTACTGCCAAAATGTCAGTCCATTTTTGATTGATTTCATTTTCCTCAACCACGGAAAAGTTTTTCACTATGGGTCTTTTCGAATATTTACCCTGATTATCAATTTTTGCAAAAAATAAAGCCCTTAACAAAACAATAAGTTTGACACTCTCTGGTCACACTACTGCAGCGATAGCAATTTATCGATATAGGAGGAACCTGACATTGAGAAAGACATAGCAGTATACTCCAGTTAAAGCAAGCAACAGGGTTCTCCAACTAACCTGAAGTTTACTTATACTGTGACCCAAACCCAAAGCACCAACCCCCAATTATCATATAGGAAGCAGCTTTACGGAAGTATCGCTCTGTCACCAGGGGTCACCTCAATGATACGACAATCTTGGACATCAATCTTTATTCAAGAAAGTCTTCAATTAAACAGAATTATAAACATTAAAGACGAACAATAAATCTTCTCGCAGTGACATTTATTTTGTGTCAAGCAAGGCTGCAAACAGGTGCGAGCCCCTGAGAACCGGTTCGGTTCGGTTTGGGTTTTTGGGTCTCTCCAACCAGACGATGAACCGGTCCTTTTATATTTTTGACTCCTCGAACCTGAACCGAGCCGAATCACCAAATGAAGTAATTTTTCCCCCTCACATAAAAAGAAATGTTGGAAATCTCTACACAATGTGCGAGTGCATATCTACTTTTAAAGGTTTTTGCATTCAGAGTTGTTTAAAAGAGCTTCATCTTAAATCATCAGAATGGAACGTAGTTCAAAATAATGTACTTTGCTGAATCCAATTTATAAAACTTTTTTCAAGCTGCAAGATTCGTAAGTGATTTTTATTAAGCTTGGTTTTCATGCCAAAACATTGGTTATAACTATATATAAGTGCCTCGACAGACGTTCTTTTATTCTGAGCTCAGTACCAACATTGCACACTGGGGCAGAATCGCCAAATAATTGGCATAAAGTCGATTTTTGAGATTTGAGAACACTCTAAGTATTTTAACAGAATTGTAAGTGACCACGCCTACCCCGACCGCCCATATATGGCAACATAGCGTATACGTGATCATAAGACAAAGTTTTGAGAGCTGTGAATAAAAAGCGAAAATTTGGAAGGGAATTGGCTTTTCTTTATTATTTTTTAAGTAAATAGTGGCGAATATGAAAATGTTTAGCAAATTTTTGTATAATGTATGGCTATTACAACTAAATTCTTACTAATTAATAGGCCTTACATCAATTTAAGACCCTCTTCTGGACTAGACGACTGAATTTTACCTGTTTTTTTTTTCAAAATTGTGGAAAGAAATCGGGAAAAGATTTTGTTATTCTGTTTTTTTTTTTTGTTGTATTTGGTTTGCTCAATTCATTAAAAACAATACAAAATGAAAAATGTGCGAATGCGAGGGCTGCTTAAAAAGTTTCCGGCCTCCAAAACGGGGTCTTCTAAAAAAGGTGTGTTGATAGTTCACACCTTTCCGGGAGTTCCCAATATCAGAAAGCAAAACGGAAGACAGGGAACTGTTAAGTATAAATACCTTTATGGCCCGAAGCAGAATCATGCAAAAAAAATTTAATTTGTAAAATTTGTGGCCTTTTAAAAATGAGATATCGGGTTTCGGGGTTGATTTTTATTTTTTTGCAGTCCAGTAAACAAAACGACAAAAGAGAGCATTCAAACTAACATCGTCTGTGCCGAAAGTTTGAATAAATACACTTAAAGCTTTTGTGACCACTAAGACTTAATTTTGTGACCAATGACTTAATTTATAAGCTTTATGTCTTGTGTCATCAAAAAAAATTAAATAAGAAAATTTTGCGTAGAAACAGACAGACGGACGGACAAAGCTCAATCGACTTAGCTCGTCATGCTGATCAAGAATATATATACTTTATGTGGTTGGAGATGATTCCTTCTATGCGTTCCAAACTTCTGGGCAAAACTATAATACACTTTTCAAGTGTATAAAAATAGTAAAAAAAAAATGTTTCTTTCGATGATTAAGGTTTGGGCGATACCCGCGTCAATTCGGCGGCCATTCAGCCCTACATCATCAAAATCGGTCCAGTAGAACTTGAGAAAAGGTGTGAACCATTTTGAAAAACGTGGTTTCGAGAAAAACGACTTTAAAGTTTGCAGTTGCTAGGATATTTGGGTCACCTTGGGTCACTACAATGGCTAAATAACCGAAAGTATTCCGAATTGTGAAATATCTTTTTTGGATACTATTTTTGTATATCTAATCTAAAAAACAAATAAAAAAAATCGAAAAAAAAAATTGTTCTAGACCAGAAGAAGGCCTTAAGCTAATCTAGAAGTTTAAAGTACCACAAGACCCGCAAAAACCCGCAGAATTATTGTTTACTTTTAATAGACGAGCACTTTGGTTAAGCTTTCTCTGTATATGAGACAACACTAAGCAAAACACAAAAGTAAAATATATCGAACATTATCAAAAATTGTTTCCATTTATATATTCGGCATACCCTGGTCCATTATTTGCAGTTTGTGCAAATTTAGATGATCCACAAAGTTTCCAAATAGTTGACGCCAATTTCAACAGCTGACCTTGAAAATTGATAACAATTTCAGGGTTTTGTAGTCCAGTCAAGTTAGAATTTTTCGAAATATAGACCAGCCAGATTTTTTATATGTGGTAGGGGACTGTCTAAAAGGCTTAAGGTCAATCTAGTGTCACTTTGTGGCATTGAGAACGGCCGCTTTATTGCAAAACGCGAATTGTTCAATATATCTGAAACTATTGCTGCCCGTTTTTGTCTAGCTTGACTGGACTATTGCCAAACAATCGAAAATGATATTCGATTCTTTGTATATAGACTAGGTAGTTCAAAGGTGTATTATCAAATTTGAGAGTTTTGTATCCATGAAATTTTCGACTTTATGTCAATTATTTGGTGATTCTGCCCAGTGTTGACACTGGCATTTTCACGTTAAAACCAGGGTTTGGAATCGCTCTTTGCTCCATAGAAATTTCGAGTTGGTGGCTGAGCTTAGAGCCGAGAGCTGTAGTTCACGAGCTAAGAGCTGTGGCTCACGAGCTGAGAGCCGGTTAAAGACTCATGGCTCTCGAGCTGTGGCTCTCAGCTCTGAGCCTGAAACTGTGGCTCACGAGCTGTGAGCCGTTTAGTGCTCCCGACTCTCGATCAGCGGTTTCAGCGAGAGCTAAAAAAGAGACAGAGCGCGCGCCTTGCTCGCGAGCATTGCCGAACCCTGTTCATGTCTGCTAATGGATTTGCTACGGATCGGCAAGGCTCAATCGACTTAGCTCGTCGCCGTGATCAAGAATATATATAGCTTATGGTGTTGAAAACTTCTGAGGAAAATTCTTTTACCCCTTGTAAGGGTACACAAAGACGAAAAAACAAATCAAATCAGCTTTTCGTAATTATGCGCACTGCGGCCATTGCAGTTTGTCTCCAGAGTCAAAAAAGTGCCCATCACTATTTTAGATAACTTAAGCACAATAATTGGGTTCAAACCTTGGGTTCGGTACGAAAGAGAGTACCAAGTGCTAAAGCGACCAACATATTGACCTATTTTCCACAAACCCAAAGCTGCGTGATGGTTCCAATGTGCACGTGCCTGATAATGGAATGTTTGCAATTTTTAAATTTGCGTTCCAATGAACTGTACGTTATATGTACGTAAGCATGCATGTTCAATAAGTGTAACCGTTTAAGGGGTATCAATTTCAACTTTCTCACGCCGCCCACCTGCGCTTTTGCCTGTGGCCTTCGGCAGTTTTTGATTTTATTTGATTATATTTCTTCAATTGTCAATTGTTAATGTTATTACTCCAGTCTGCGACTCCCCCTCACCCCGTTACAACTTGTTTTTCGTTTGTACTTTTGCACAACAAAATTCGACATTCGAATTTATGTGACCCACAGCGAAATGTTGCATAAGAAGCGCGTGCGTCAAATAAAATCAATTGCTGCGATCACTTTTGGTCAGGTCTTCATCATTGTCGCTTGACGTCGTTTTGTAATTTTATTTTTTTTAATGGTCACAAAGACCTCCGCTCGTACCGGGGGGTTTTACGTGACCAACAGCAAAGCCGAAACCCTTTTTGGTCAAAGAACAGCTGGACTTTGAGTTTTGAGTCATCTGTTGAGTGACGCGCACTTCCGGCTCGTTAACATGGCTCGCCCCTTTTTGACAGATCTCCTCCATTGTTGTGCACTTTATTCTTGCTAAAAGGTTTGGCCTTGTCGTTAGTTTTTTTTTTGGAACAAATATTGGCGAAATACTTTGCCAAGTTAAGGGGAGAGAGTGTTAAATGTTAAGTTAAGAAATCCCCTTCCGTTGGGCGTAGCCCAAATTAGAGGAAGAAGTTCAAGATGTGTGAAGTCGCACGTAACTACGAGTGTGTGAAATAGATAACGTTAGAAAGAAATTACAACTTAATGTCAAATATAACATAATTTTTAAAGAAAATAAGGTTAAATCAACTTTGAGACAATGACATAATGGAACCAAAGGCTAAACAAAGAGACATTTTTATAAGTACTTAGACGGAATCTTCCGGATATTGTTGGGTTGTGAATGTTTTGAATGCATTCCTCTTCCTATCTGCTTGTGCTGTATTAGTAATGCATCGCACAGTGGGCGAAATTGCCAAGTTTTTCAAAAAATTGTAAATATTTTATTCGCGCAAAAAGGTACTCTGATGTACAATCGACTGAAAATAGACCACAATGAGCAACAACAATAATAAGAACGATTCGAGTCGACTCCCAAAGCTCTACTTCACAAAAGTCTTCTGTATTTAAATATTTTATGGTTTGTTAGTTAGTGCCTTAAAATCTTAAAATCGATTTTAAAACATTGGATAATTCCTTTTGCGGGATTGTTTGTAATTGCTTTGCAAGGGCTTAAGAAAAATGAAAAGTAGTGAAATTTTCATCATTTCTTTTTTTTCATCTTTTAATCTTTAAAATGGTTTTTATTATCTTAAAGGACAACTTACCCACTACTTAATTTCGTTTTTCAGTTCAATACAATTACAGTTCAATACGTGGCGCAGTAGGCGGCTATTCCCTTTGACATCTCATTATATGTTCTTTCTGGTTTGCTTGGGCTTTTGCAGTTGTTTTCCTAATTTCAATTGCATATTTTTCGCTCGTGTGCTTTTATTATTGATTAGTGAAAACTTTTTGTGCGATTTATACAGTGATGATTATTTACAATTCAATATTTCTTACGATGAAGAGGTCATGGTAATATGAGTCGGCGTTCTCAGAATGCAACGCGACTTCGAAATGTCACGGTCCGTCGACCGTGCTAGTTAGAGGGATTCAACTCGAATCAAAACGATCAAAACTCATAGGCGACTGTCAGAAGAGATCAACGGAGTTAACAATGAATAAGAACGATTTAGAAGAAGAGAACTCACGTATGACAATACCAAGTACCTACAGTTGTTGTTGGTACAAATTTGCAATCGCTGGACGCGAAATTTGCAAAATTCTCATATAAGTTTTGCCTATCATGAAAACGGGTAAATAGGAGATGAAGAACGAACGTTCCCAAAAATCTCGAAATTTGCAAAATGGTTTATCTCTGTATATTATAGTAGATTATCATGGAGATTTGAAAGATGGAAATTTGAGATTTTTAGATGGTGAAAACGGACGGCGTGTTTCAGCTATATATAATGTATTAAGAATAGATAAGAGATATAAGCAAAAGAATATTTGCTGCATCAGCGCTAAGGACTTTTTTAATATTTATTATAAATAAAATCGGTGAAATTTTATATCTTGTATTTCGAATTTTTTTATTATTTATTAGGTATCAGAAGATACTGTATCCTTAATTCAAACATACAGTTTGGTTTCATTCACTTTGTTTTGGAAAAACCGAACGATAATTGGCATACTTGTACAAATATTTTCCATATTTTCAATTTATCTTATCTTTATTATATGTATAACTTACAGCACATGTGCCAATCAACATTTGCCATCGATTTTCACTCAAACAGCTGAGTTTGACTGCGCGCCAAAATTTAACTGTTGACCTTAAAAATTTTTGGAATATACATTTTTCTTATCTTGTGAATGTACAACTATTAAATCAATGTGATTCTGAGCTATAATACAATGGAAAAATGGTACTTAATGTCAAAATTTTGGGCATTCTGCACTATGCAATCCTTAAATTCTTGATAGAGCGGGCGGATCTTACATTGTGGTGTTTCCACAAACACATCTCCTTGGACTGGAAATCATGTTATCAAGCGTTCATAAGCTGCATTTATCCTATTTCTTATATACTCGTACAACTTCAACGCCACTCCGCCATTCACCTGTTTTGGTTCATTTGAATCACTCAAAAATAAAAAAAAAAAATTTATATCACACTTAGGACCTTTTTCACATGGAATGTAGTCTTATCCCACAGGTTTGCTGCTAAACATCTAAAATGCTACTTGTATTTTTCTGTACGGTGCACAGTGGGCGAAATGGTCGATCTAGCGTCGCTTAATTCAATTTTCAAAGTGTTTGTGTCGAAATTGAGTCTCTATCGATTACTAATATCGCACTGAGTTTATCGATAGGTTCTATTTCGATAGACATGCTGTAGTTGATAAGCTGTGAGCAGTCAAACACAACATATGTTTCAGCAGGTGCATCATTAGGCTCTTCCGCGCTTTTTATGTGCGTTGCCAAATTTGATCTAAAGTTCCCTTTGGTAAAATTAAGTGGAAGAAAAGTGTTATTATTTATAGCTAGAGGTATGTATTACTTAAAAATTTGTTGTTTGTGACCTGTGCTTAAGAGTTGCTTAAAAAAAATGTAGTTAAAGTTGACTACACCACTTGAAAACAGCGAACGTAACACTTCCGTGGACCAGTACTTCCGAGATTCGTGGGGATTCGCGCTAGAATTTTTTTTATTAAATTATTGTGTTGAATTAAATTGTGTTAGTGAAATGTCAAATATGAATCCTGCCCACAGCCAACTTTACAAGATATTACATTTTTCAGGCACAGAGGACGAAACGACCAATTTAGCGGAATTAAATTAATATCTTCCAAACTAAATGAGATATTCGCAATTTTTTTTTTAAGTAGGAAATAAAGATTTTAAAAAAAATTGAAAAATTTTTCAAAAAAAATATTTTTTTTAATTTTTAAATTTTAGATAAAATTTTTTTTATCTTAATCATGTTAGTCTGTTGAGTCTGAACTATCTTAAAATGCAATTTCAAACTGAAAATAATTGATTTCTAATTATAATTTATATAAGAAAAAACAAGACTGAAAAGGGCCGAAAAAAGCTATTTAAGCAGAAAAAAATTAATAAATAAAAAATTTAAGAATAAAAAAAATTGATTTTTATGTTATATTTAAGTATATTTTTGTCGAAAAAAAATATCAAACTCGAAATCCAGAATATGATAAAAAGTACAAACTTTGTCAAAAAAAAACTGTATACAAATAAATTTAAAAAATTTTTTGTTTTGTTTTACATTGTAGTTTAATCAAAAAAAAGTTGTACCCTACGAGCAATTAATTAAACGCCGCTAGATGAGCCATTTCGACCACTGTGCGGTGGTTGAGTGGAGTTAGAACAGTAGAACTCAATCTTTTGGAGAAAGTTTCTACCGGCAACTTTTTTTCGATTCGGAAAGGGAAACTTTGACTCTTTCCCGATTGAAATCAACATACTTACAATAAAAATTTCGTGAACATCGGTTTATTGTTGTAAACGCCTATAAGGAATAATCAAACAATCATTTATGCATATGTTTAGATATAAATACAAACTTTGGCAGGTTCAGTGTTTATGTCAGTCTGGCTTGAACGACTTTCTTGTTCAGAATGCGTAACCTGATTAATCTGAAATTTCAAGTGAAAGTATAAGCTCGTGTTATGTTTTGGTTATTTCTTCCAAAGAAAACACCTTTAATTGAGTTATTACTATTCTATATTAATAGTCGGATTGTTTAATAGCGACATGTTCAGCTTGGTAATTAACAAATCATTAATAGTTTTATTTTGACAAATTACATTTATTGTTTTGTAATTGCTGTTGACAGCGCGCTGAATGGTCGTTCAGTCAGTGCAACCTATACATTTTTTATCAGGCTATATCGACTAGGCTGTTGTTGCTGATCAAGAATATATATATATTATATACTTTATGGTCGGAGTTTCTTTCGTCTGGTTGCCCTAACTCATTAACTGGTTGCCCGCAAAAAAAAGCGAACCGATAGACTTAGACTCGCAGCATAAAAATGAAATTTTAAGTTGCGAGCCGAAGATGGCTCCCATTTCCCTGTTCTCAAGTTGGTGGCAGTGGCTCACGGGCCGAGAGTTGTGGCTGTGTTTCTTATAAATAAAATACCTTTAACTGAATTATTACTATTCTACATTTATAGTCAGATTGTTTAATAACGACGTGTTCAGCTTAGTAATTAACAAATCATTAGTAGTTTTTTTGAACAATTTACTTCTGTGATTTGTAATTATTGTTGACAGTGCACTAAATGTCCGTTTAACGAACACCTGTGAAGCTGGAACAGCCAGTGCAACCGCGAGCCGAAAGCTGATTGATAGCTCCCGGCTCCCGAGCTGCGGATCTGAGCTCAGAGCATAGAGCAGCAAGTCTAGAGCTGCATGCTATGAGCTGAGAGCAAGAGGTGAAACTCGAGAGCTGCGAGCAAAGAGCGATTCCAAACCCAGGTTGTAAACTATTTAGACTCGGATCTTAAGACTTAGTACACTCAGAAAAAAAGGAGACCTTTGTACTTGAATTAAGTACAAACGGCGTAAATAGTACGGAAAGTACGAAAATACCTAATTCAAGTACTAAATTTGTATTTCAAGTATTTTTTTTTAGTCCCGAAATTCTTGGTTTAAGACTGTTTCGGAATACATTTCAATTTATTTTAAAATTTTTTTGATCATACTTTTAGGTTGCAATGGTCTTAAGTCAAAATTTTAACTCTCAAAATAAGTACAAAATATTCTTTTTTAAAGTCCAGTTATATCTAATGTCAACTCAAAAACATTCTAAAAAGTAAAAAAGAGTATTTCAAACAAGTTCAAAATGTACTTGTTTTGAGCCCATAAAATTCTAAAGCTACTCCCAAGTTTTCTAAAACGAGTTCGCTTTATTGAACCAAAGAAGGGTGGAAATATCCGAGCACCATAGAATTACAAGAAGTTAGAAGTTTACCGTCGCTCCATAACAAAAGTGCTAGAACCAGTTGGAAATTTTAAGAACAGACTCGCTTAAAAATACAGCTAGAGCTACATCTAGAGCTTCAGTTATAGCTACAGCAAGAGTTACAGCTAGAGCAACAGCTAGAGCTACAGCTACAGCTAGAGCCACAGCTAGAGCAACATCTAGAGCAACATCTAGAGCTACATCTAGAACTACAGCTAGAGCTACAGCTAGAGCTTCAGGTAGAGCTACAGCTAGAGCAACAGCTACAGCTACAGCTAGAGGGTTTGGTTCGAACCTTGATTCAGCCCATATTTCACACAATATGTATTAATAACAATAAAAAAGCAATACTTTTATTTAGTAATCAATTTAAGCTCTTCAAATCGTTTTCGTCCTAAAAACAACACAATTCGTATGGGAATTGGGTCTTTTTGGATCGGAGCGATTTGAACAACACATGGAAATGTTCAAAATATTCTGTGAAGTAAAATTCCATTTCGTAGTCTACATATGAAAAATACTTCCAACGTAATGTTAAGCTCATCTTTTGTGATCACTTAATATGCTTTGGATTCAAGGATCTTTCAAAAGAGAGGTTATTATGGGTGGAGAGTTTCTATAAGCCCAGCAAGTCCCCCAAATCTGATCAAATAACTGAAGAAATCGCTAGACTGTGAGTCAAATTTTGTCATGTCTATAATATTTGTTGAGCCGAAAGGTTCACAGCAAAATAAAAAAACGCAGTTCCGGGTTCAAACCGGTTCGGCTCAAAATCGGTTTGCAGCCCTGAATTTAAGTACACCCAAGAACGAACCATTTTTTGAAATTTTAAATACAAAAAGGTAAAAATTCTATCCCGTTTGGTCTAGAACGCCAGAAGCCGTTTTTTCCTGATTGTACGTTATTGTTTCTCTAGAAGAAAATAGGTTTTTTGATGTGAAACATCTTTAATTTCGGTACGGAAGATTTTAGTTAAAGTTAAATTTGATTACAGCGTCACGCGTCACGCTGACATGGTAAGTTAATGGTATCGTTGTTACCCCGCACACAGACCCGCACACATACTCACACACCCGCACCGAGTACTTAGAATGGAGTACTGACTATCGAATACTGAGTATCGAGTAACTAGTATCGAGCACTAAGAATCGAGTACTTAATATAGAGTACTTAAAATCGAGAGCTGAATATCAAGTATCGAGCACTTAGAATCTAGTACTGAGTATCGAATACTGAATATCGAGTTCTTAGTTTCAAGTAATTAGTATTGAGTACTTTGTAGCGAGCAATTAGTATCGAGTAGTTAGTAACAATTACTTAGCTGTGATTACTTAGGATTGAACACTGAGTATAGCGCATTTAGTATAGAGTATTTAGTAGCGAGTACTTAGCATCGAGTACTTAGTATAAAGTACGAAGTATCCAGGTCTGAGTATCGAGTATATAGGGATAGACACTCTAAAGCAGTGGTGTCCAAACTCACACACAATCACGAAACTTGCCAGCCACGCGTGGCCGCCTTTTTCAAATTTTGGACATCGATGCTCTAAAGCAGGGTTCCTCAAGCAGAGAGGAGAGAAAATGTGTGAATGTATTGTGTGCCTTGCACTGCGCAAAATTGGGAGCAAGTCAGGAATTAGTAGGCGATTGTGGGACTTGCGGCAAAATGAGTTATTGTTTTAAAAATGTTTTTGTTTATCGGTTTTTGTGTGAATGGCACTACGCAAAATTATGAGTAAGAGCGTGATTAGTGGGCTATTGTTGAATTTGCGCTAAAATGGGTTATTGTTGTAAAAATATTTAGGCTTATCCTGGACTATTTATAGACTTCAATATTGCATCTATTTCTTTATCTCCCGGATAACATTTAAACGTAAAAGATCTTCTAAATGGCTGTTACTTAGCCTATTTCACATCGAGTGCTTAATTATTTTCATGGTAGAAAATGTAGATTCACAAATATAAGTCGTTGTGAACATCGAACAAAGTTTTAACATTGCCTTTTTTGTGGATGGATATATTTGTATTGAGATTTCTTTCCAAAAATCAATTCCGGTACCTAGGGGCAACATTATATCATCTTTCATTGCGTTAATTTCTTTTTTAATAACCTCGGGAAATGAAGAGTTTTCAATTTCAAGGGGATTATTGAAAATTGAAATTAGCCAGTCGATTTGGTTTAAATCCTCAAATCTTTCATCAATTTCGGTTGGAAGTGTATTAACTGCATCTGCATACTCTTCCCATCGGCTATTGTTGGGGTGTAGTTTAAAATGATGTTCGGTTCTATTAAGATTTGACAGATCTTTATTTTTTACTTGTGATTTAACCAATTTTCTTTCTCTAAGAAAGACTTAACTTCTTCTCGAAGATTATAAAGACGTTCTAGACTTTAAAAAAATAAATTAATCATAAAAATATAAACAAATTGCAGAGTAGCCATAGTAGTTTTTTGCAGTGTAGCCCGTAGGCAAAGCGCCGTCAATGTGCTCGACTCGACGCACAGACTGCGACTGACAAATTTTGTTCTCTCTGCCAGTCAGTAAGACGACTTCGGCATGCCTTCGGCTGCCTATACATGTGAGTTGCCGAAAGTGTTCGGCCCCCCGGGGCATGGCTGGGGAACACTGCTCTAAAGTATTCGAAAGTCGGAGCATATCGTATACAACATGTTTCACTTCAAGGCCTTGTGAGTGTTAGCTAGTATTCATATATACCAAATGATTCTGTTCAGATACGGGCAGCAAGACCCTACAATTCTGACAAAGGCTATGTAATAAAGTTTAAAGTGTTTGAGCATTGAATACAAGGTCTTGGTATGTTGCTTATTCACAAAGAGAAAAACTAGGGAATTTAACATTTGTCAGAAGAACGGTAAGATTACATATTCTTGGTCCAAGAGCGAATTTCCGGAATCCTGCATGAACTTTAGACACCGAATTTCTCATCCATAGTAAATGTTGCACGACACAGCTCTTTGGCAATTATTTTGATCGTGAACTTGTTAAAAATAATCCGGCATGTTCTCATGCCTGAGTGTCATTAGAAAAACCGAGTGTTTTTTTTTTACAAGAAAGGGGACATCCGCATAGCTCAAGGTGAAATACTGGTTTGCTTCTCAGGATATTGTGGTTTTTACCAGTGATATTACTTGAATTTGATTATATGTTTGAATTAATTGGCTTTGCCTTTCTACTTTCTATTTTAATGAAAATTCAACTGAAACTCCTTAAGTCCGCCATCTTGTTATATGCTTTATGCTTCCTTTATCATTTTCGTTTAACAATCGATCATGTTGATCAACTGTTATTAATGCGGAATCGAAATGTGCAATAACTGCACATTTTAAAAAAGAATTTAATTCCAGGCTCTGTGATTACAATTTTTTAATATCTTTTCCATACATACCAGTTGGCAACAGTCGCTTTATAAACTGCCTGCATCTTAACCGGACTATGCGTCTGACCCACTTGGGCGACTAGCGAATGCCTCCAGCTGTCAGGCTAAAGTCATGACTGGCGGCGGACTCATTGCCCAATTCCGCGCAGTCTTAAAAATACACAAAACAGATATTGCCAAACTTCCACAGAGGTGTTCTACTTCACGGTAACAAGATTGTTGTTGTTTCACAATTCCTTCGATAACTCCCGCCTAAAGATTCGGGCCACCAATTAGCGCCATCCAGCAGAATCTTAGATATACATATGCATATTTACCCAACTTAGCTGCGGCAATCGAGCAAAAAAAACTAAACGAACAAAAATCACTTTCAATATTTGCCTAGCAAATTGTCAGTTCGGCAGCCAACTTGCTTTTTGTTGTTATTTGTGTAATTTGCCACCGTTTCAAGTTTATTGATCATCTGCCCGACAATTCTGGCTATCTAAATGCTAGATTATCTAATAACAATTCCAATTGTAATTGAGTCGAGTGGGTGATGCGAGTACTTTAGGCACTTTTCGTCATCATCATCATCATCATCATCGTCATTCTCATCATGACTCGATTAATTTCTGGCTGTTGTTGTATGCTTTTCGGCTTTGCCTCTTGAAATGGCAAAAATAAAAACAAGTTTTCTACTTTGTTTTACGACACATTTAACGGTACATGGGTTGGTCAACTGGCGAAGATCAATTGCAAATCAACAAGCCGAAGCTGTCAACTGAACAAACACTTTAGATACCTACGAGGGATTGACGAAGCGATAAAAATAAAACAACCAAATGAAATAAAGCAGAAAAGTATGATTTTATGCAGAAGACCAAATTGAATTCCCACCGTTTTGATTGAGAGTTTGTTTGGCTTTATATTGAAATTGCCGAAAAATGTTTTTGGTTCGCCGATACCGGTTATCATTTCTAAAACTAACAAACGAGAGAGACGTTCCAGTTATGTATATATCTTGGAAAACAATCTTTTACGTATTTTAGAATGTCGTCTTATCTTTTAAGTATTGCTGCTACCCTCAGAAATAATCGACCACCAAGGGGTAAGAATTTATACCGTTTTGTACCTAAAATTTTAAGTATGTTTTTTTGATCTTCAAAGTACTTAAACTAAGTACGTAACATTCCAAAACCGAAAAACGACCGTTAATATTATTGAAACGAGAACAAACATGCTTAAATCAAGTACTTTTCGTCCTTACGATAAGCCGAAGAACAAAGCCCCGCTCTTAATTCCAAAGACCAAAAAGTGAGCAACAGGAAACGCAAGTTGTTTTAAGGCGAATCTCTTTTTAATATTTCCAACTGGCTCTAACACTTTTTTTATGGATCTTGTTATACCATCATGGTCTTTGGATCTTTCCAGCCTTCACTGATTTAAGGTCTTTGCCTTTTTAAGAACGAATGCGGAATAGCTTTAGTATTTTATGCGAACATTTTGTAATTGTTTGATATGCATTGAGATTGACTTTAGAATTTATAAGTCTTCAACCAAGAATAATTTGATCTTATTTTAAGATTTAAACAGGTGTGTCTTAAGAATATTCCAATCTAAAAGTAAGATCAAATAAATTTCGATTTTAAATAGTTTGAAAATTTCTTAAAATATCCTGAAAAAGTCTTAAATCAAGAAATGAAAGAGACGAAATCGGACTTAAAATGAGAATTTTGTACTTGAATCAACCATTTTCGTACTGAAACTGTTTTTACTTAATTAAAATACAAAGTTCTTGATTTTTTTCTTGAAAAATGTTCAAATTAACAAAACTGGTGTTTAAAATTTCGAAAAAATTTATAAGTAATAAGTTTAAGAAAACGAATTCACATTTTCAGTGATCAAATGGTTCTTACGTTAAATGCAAAAACATTAGAAACAAGAAAGAAAGTCGGTCAAGCCCGACTTAAGCCCATAATTGTTTGTTTTCCTTATAATTCAAGTATCGTACATTCGATCTTTAAAATTCCTTCAGAGGATCGATAAGGAATCCAGAATACTAAATATGTCCAGAAGCTTCGAACCATCATCTATCTATAAAACTGTGGGAGATATGACGTTTTTTATACCCTGTTCCAATTTAAAATGGGAAAAGGGGGATCATGAAGTTGTGCAAAAGTATGTAACAGGTAGAAGGAAACATTTGCGACCCTATAAAGTATATATATTCTTGATCAGCATCAACAGCCGAGTCGATTTAGGCATGTCCGTCTGTCGATCTCAGAGACTATAAGAGCTAGAGCCACAAATTTTTGCATGTAGGTAGGTGTATACCCGATGCAAATCGAGTTTGTTTCAGATTTGGAAAATTCCTCTCCCTCCCCCCTTTAAGCGCAAAAAACTGTCAGGACACTTTTGCACAAACTTAATATACTCTATGTACCTCTGGTACACAGTATAAAAATTGAATAAAAAATCTAATGGGGTATCAATTTATTAGTTTTTGGGTGCTCAGATTTCATTTTCGGCAATATTTTTCTAATTGGTGGAGAGGGAGCCGACTTTTCGGGGTACAATTAAGCAAAAAATCAAATGGGGTATCGTTTTATAGGTTTTCGGGTGCTCCGATTTCATTTCTGGCAATATTTTTCTGATCAGGAGATCGATGTGCAACCCAAGAAAGAGAAGCGAGCGAGGTTTTCGTACAATTTCACTCATAACAAACTCCATTCCATATGGGATACTCCTAAAGCTAGTCTTACGTTAAGCCTAACATTCGGTCAGATCGGTGAATTTTTAGTTCTAGCTCCCATACAAAGTGAATAACTATAAACTAGTGGTCGAAGTTCGACCATTTAACAAATTATCACTTAACAAAAAATAAGAATCAATTTTAAGTAACAACATTTAACGGTGTGCACTTTTCATTCTAAAATAATATGTCAAAAATATCTTATACTTTTTTATACGGGGGTGACACAGAAATCTCTAGTGATTTTCGTATAAACGTTTACATTTTAATTTTATATGTAAAGTGACAAATATATCTTTGGTTGCTAGATCAGAAGACGAATGTAAAGCGATTTGGAAACTACTACCTTAATCTACTTGGCATTGAACAGTCGCTCAATTTTTGTCATTTTATTTAGTAACCAAAGATTTTTCTACCACTTCACATATAAATGCAAGCAGTTTTAGTTCGAAATACAAGCGTTTATACGAAAATCACTAGAGATTTCTGTGTCATTCCCAATAGTTTTGGTCTAAACCGGTTTGAAACCCTGGAAAACCTGATTATGATAATTCCAATTTTGAAAAGTTAGCCAAAATTTGGTTAAGGGGGGACACCAGTTTAGGAGGCCGAAATTCGAGTGTTTTTGTGATTTTTTTTAACTGAGAAAGAATAATTAGAATTCGTTTAAACTTGGAGGGTAGTTTATTCCTATTTTGAACTATTTGGATGCCATTTCCGCCGGAAGTGGTGGAGTTAGAGGCTGGTGTCCATTGACGATCGCCATCAGAGTTGACTGCTGGCGGGACACCTGGAGGTCGCAGTTTTGATCTGAAATCACTACACTTTTTTTCTTTCGTTAGTAACATATTTTCTAAGAATATGAACCAAACTCTGACCAAAAGAGTTGAAAATTGAATGTTTTGTAGGTGTAATATATTTTACTTAATATTATTCCAGAGTTTGGTTCATATTTTTCGGACTTGAATAAAGAATATTCACACAAATTTTCAGATCGATTCGTCAATAACTTTTCGAGCTAGGATTCCGGCAAGTTGAAAAAAAGTAGATTCGAGAAAAACGCATTTGAAACCGCGCTCTTCGACCAGAACTGAAGTGACCGGTGTTTACCTTAGTGCTCATATCATCGGAACTAATTGGAATTTCGTTTTGAAACTTAGGCAACATATTCTTGAATAGTTGTACTAACAGTTTATGCAATAAAAAAAATCGATTTTTTGAATCATCTAAACTGGTTTCCCCCCTTAACTAACTTGGCTTAGTTTGGTCTTTTTTGTACTACCCACAAAGCCATGAGCAGCGTTTCTTTCTTTTCTTGGTCTTTTGTAAAAGTTTTGGTAAACTGTAAGTCTTAACCCATTTTTTAATAAGAATTCGTTTTTTTTTTTTTTGTATAGGGGGGAAATCATTGAAAGCCGGTTAGTGTGGGACTTGGGACTGCCTCACCCACTAAAACCACCCCTAATTTCCGTTTCCCTCTCGCGGTTCCACCGCAAAGTATTACTTCACGAGGGGGAGCTGGCATGAAAGCCTCCACTAGATTCCTATCTAGGATTTGAAGTCATTCTGCGCTGTCTTTCAGCGCGACGCAAGGATATGATTATTTGGGCTGCATAGTTGCTAAAAGCAGACCAGTTGTTTTGCGAGCTAAGTAGAATACCCATCAAGTCATGGACTATGAATGGTCTCCCAATCTCTAACCTTAGCTCTTCCCGTTCAGCAGCAAATCTAGGAGAGACAAAAAGGACATGTTCAGCGTCTTCTGGGATCCCTGCACAGTGTGTGCAAAAAGGATCCGTCTGATGCTTAAACCTAAACAAGTAGGACTTGAAGCATCCATGTCCCGTCAGTGCTTGCGTCATGTAAAAGTCGATTTGCCCGTGCGTCCTGCAAACCCACGGTCGTAAGTCCGGTATTATCCGTCTTGTCCATTGACCGTTTGTAGCAGTTCTCCATCTTCTCTCCCAGTGTGCGAGAGTCTCTTCCCGGCGATCAGGGGGCGCATCTCTTCTGCAGGCTTCTCTTGCGAGTAGGTCTAACGGGGCCATGCCTGCTAGGACAAGCGCAGCGTCCTCAGAGACGGTGCGGAAAGCACACAACACCCTGAGTGCGCTCCTGCGGTATGCAGACTTGCACTCCCGGCTGTACGAGGGTACCTCCAATGCAGCTGCCCATATCGGTGCTCCGTAGAGTATGACCGACCTCACCACGTTTGCGATCAGCATCCTACTTCGCTGACGAGGTCCGCCAACATTGGACATCATTCCCGCTAAAGCAGTTGAGATCCGGGCTGCTTTCTCTCCGACATACTCAAGATGTTGCTTGAAGGTTAACCTGTGGTCCAATATTAGGCCCAGGTACTTGATGGCAGGTTTCGATCTTATCAAGCAGCTTCCAACTTCAATGGTGGCGGACTCCACTTTTTTCCTGCTACTGACCAGCATCGTTTCCGTCTTGTGGGCTGCCAAACTTAACCCGTTTTCCCCGAGCCATGAGATAACCTCGCGGATGGCTGCGTTTGTATTGGCTTCGACTTCTCCCACATGTTTAGCGACTGAGATGACTGCAATGTCATCAGCGAATCCCACTATTGTACAGCCATCAGGTAGCGGCAGGCGCAACACTGCGTCGTACATGACGTTCCATAGTGTTGGACCTAGCACCGATCCTTGCGGTACGCCTCCAGAAATCCTGCGTTGCCGTTCTCCTGCTGCAGTATCATACAAGAGTACTCTGTTCCTGAAGTAGTCGCATATGATCCTGATGAGGTACTCGGATACTCGAAGCTGCTGCAACGCTTAAAGAATACTGTGCCAGCTAGCCGTATTAAAGGCATTCTTGACATCCAACGTGGTAATAAGGCAGTACTTTTTGCCTTCGATAGCTTTTCGCGCTATGCCTACGACTGTCGAAACTGCGTCAGTAGTGCTCAGCTTCTTTCTGAATCCGAATTGGCGATCAGAAAGGCCTTCCCGTTCAACAAGCTCCGTCTCTAAGGTTGCAAATTACGCGTTCGAACAGTTTCCCAACTACGTCCAGCATTGAAAGTAGTCTGTATGCATAGGGATTCTCTAATTGAGAGCTGCTTTTGGGGATCAAGACCAGCCTCTGGAGTTTCCATCTGTCCGGGAAGCGGCATTGTTCAATGCACATATTGTAGAGCCTTACGAACTCCGTGGGATGCGCCGCAATAACCATCTTTATCACCCTGGTGGGCACACCATCAGGTCCAGGTGCCTTATCACCTTGCATTCTGCGTAGGGCACCTAACACCTCAGCTTCGTCAGTGAGGTGCACAGCTGTAGGTAGAGGTTGTGCATGGGCTTCACGCAGTGAGTCAATTGGCTGATGGGGGAATAGTGTCTCAACTATATCTGTCAACTGTTCTGGGCAGGTAGGCATAGGTTTTTTGGCCAGCTTCCCCATGAGGCAGTGCCAAAAGGTTGGCTCTTTCCAGCACCGCAGCCTTGCTTCTTTTGATGGCGGCTTTGAGCAGGGCACGCTTGCTACGGAAGTCAGCCAACAATGGTTCGTTGAAGCCTTCGCTTCGCCTATTCCGTTGCTGCAGCCTTCTAGCAGCAAAACAAGCACTGCAGGCTTCCTCTATCTAACCATTCCACCAGTGAACTGGCCTGCGAGCAGTAGTTCCTCTTTTTTTGCGCAGCATTGAAGCTTCGCACGCTTGCTGAAGGGTATCGGCAAAGCAGTTTGCGCAGTCGTTGGCTTCCTCTTGTAGGTTATTTTGCAGTCTGTCTAACATTAGCATAAGTGCATCGTTATTGAGCGTTTCGTGTCCAGCTCCAGCTGATCCGTGTGCTAGGTCCCAGACTAGGTTGGATACGTCTCGGGGCTGTAATCTGGCATATAAGTAGGCGTAGTCTGTGTGCTTTCTTAAAACTCCAATTGTATATTAAATTAAATGTTTAGCGTAATTGTGTGAAAGCAACGATGACAAGTTGCTAACGCTTACATTGTCTTCAAAGCATCGTCTGGGGTGTGTCCGACCAGAATAGCTCATTTTCTACCATAATTTTCTCTGTTCGAGTTACTGATGTGTTCAGTCTACACTCACAACACTTAATATTACATACAAAGCATCGACGTGCTTGACATTTTGAACTAACATTTGTTGACATTGGAAATGTTTATTTTCAGATTGATGCTTATTAAAAGGCTAAGGATCAAATTAATACCCAAAATATCATTTCGACAACTTCGAGTATTATTTTGATACTGGTTTTAGTTTCTATTTGAGACAACGCGTATCAAATTGATAACGATACAAATTATTTTGAGTTAAAGATCGAGTCGTTACTGTAAAAGAAACAGGATTTCTAGGTATTCGATATTTTTATTAGTTCATATCTTAAATACCAGAACGTCCAGCGCTATTAAAAGGTTCAAGGTGATTGGAGGACATAAGCCTGTGACTTCCAAAAATACCACAAAACTAATTCAAGAGTGGGCAAGTTTGTTAAAAAATCAATTATTCCTCGTTCTTGTACTGTATTAAGGGGGTCTTCTCATTCAAAACCCCTTTTTTGGACCCTTTTTAAAAAAATTCTTATTTGAAAACGCAAAGAATAATTGAAAACTTTTTTTATTTATTGTATTACAAAAGGTTCAAAGTAAATAAAAAAATTTTTTTTGCCTCGATACGAGGGCTGTTCAAAAAGTAATGAGACTTCAAAGTTGGTGGTGAAAAAAAAGGTGTCGTCACGGCGGCCACGATTCCGGGTCTCCGGAGCGTCCGAAATGAAAAAAAAAACGGGGTTATAATCAGTATAGATGTAATTCTCGGGTGAACCTCAAACTTAATTTTGTGATTTTTTTGACAAAATGGCGGCCATTCAAAAAAAAAATTTCAATTTCGGGCTTTTTTTTTTGTAGTTTAGTGTAAAAAAAAAATAGTAAAAAATTTTTTTAAATTATGGTCGAGGTTCACCCGAGAATGGTGACAATTCTGCGTCGATTCCACTTTGTTTCATGAAAATCGGTTCAGTTGAACTGGAGATATCATGGCCGCCAGTTCGAAAAACGTGGTTTCGAGATAAACGCGCTTCAAGTTTTCAGTTGCTTGGGAATTTAGGTTACATTGGGTCCTAATTCTAATTCGAGTTTTCGAAAATCCTTTTGGGGGGATATTTTTGAATATCCAAGCTATAAATAAATGCAAAAAAAAAAGTCGAAAAAAAAGTTGCTCAATGAGAAGACCCCCTTAAAGTTAAATTTATATTTGCAAGATAGATTTTGTAAACAAACCCCTACCGTAGAAGGCGGCTTTAGGGGTGTTTTTATGTTTACTATTCATTCCACCTAGAATCTACCAAAACGCCTCTGCTCCCTGCCATTCATTCTACTCATAATTTATCACCTGCTGTTTACTGATTTTTCCAAGGTCAGCCATTTGACATCCAGGAAGTCATATTTTTATTGACTTCTCACCAAAATGTCTGTCAAATAAATTTCGAACGCCTGCGTACCGCTGCACTTCAATATGGCTTAAATCGTTATCAAAAATGGTCTGACCAAATTGTAATGGCTTCTATGCACACACTTATCGATCGGTACACATGTCGCCGTACTTTTGGTATGGCACACGTGCTGTTTGGGGCCAGGGCTAGAGCGGCAAGCATCATCAGCATGCAGGAGATGAGCTCGTTAGCTACTGCTTTGTTCTTATTAACATTAACATTATCATTGTTGGACTGTCGCTTGTCTCTTTTTATGCTGAAGCGAAAATCTTCAAAGTTGCTAATTTTTTATTTGAAATTCTGAGCGCGTTTCGTACAGGCGGCAAGCACTTGGGGCTTACGCTTCATTGCCTGCATCCGTCTGGCAGCTGTCAGTGGCAGTGGAGGGGGGTTGGTGGTGGACAGCTTTGGATGGGCAGTCCCCAAAGTGCTAAAATGCGTCAGAGAGAGAGAGAGACGCGACAAGCATTGACTGCGGAATTTAGACCTGTCGTCATTTTCTATATATATTTGTATGTACAAACTTATATATGGTAAAAGATATAGAAAGGTTGCTAATCGATGAGGAAGAAGTGTGCGATTCAATGTTGTAAATCTTCGATTTTTTTTGGGGGATTCAATCACTTAGTATGCCCGGCATGATCGCTGGGAAAACCCCACAAAATAAGTACACAACATATTAGCAAGAATAAAGTCCATGCGAAATACTAATAAGAAACCCTTCGTTCGCTCATTGTGGAGTCTCTGAACTGGCTGTCAGAAATCTAAATTTTGTTGACTTAAAAACGATTAGCACCATTAATAAATTTATAAATCTGCATTTTGTATGAATAATTAAGGAGCTACGAGTAACTAACTAGCAAAATTTTGGAGAGTTCTTAGTTCTTTAAGTTGGAATTCAAGCAAAATTATTGTTATTTCTTTATTTCTGTAGTCTTAAGCAGTTAGATGAATTTCTGTGTTCGTGACTAGCGCGATAATTTATAAGTTTACTCTGACTTGTAGCGTTTGTATGATAAAATAAATACAATAATCAGCGACGCTGAGACTGACACAGCTTCCTGAAGAAATTGAAGCCGTTTTCGACTTTGATTTAATAGTTTACTATTGGAACAGTTACCAATTTTTGTTTAGTTGCCAGACTAAAGAAATTAACGAAAATATTTTATAGAGAGAATCAAAAGATACTTACTAAATGTCAAACACTGAATTGTAATCAAATAAATTGTGAGAACTTTTATGAATTTTTGAATAGAACATTTTTAATTGAATCCAAATTTGGATTCGTTCGGTGTTTTGCTTTTGTACTAACCAGTTCCGGTATTCACATTAAGCAAAATCGAATAATAATAAGCAATTGAGGTAATCGGTATCAAACCTTACAAAAATAAACTGAATTTTTATTACAACAACGAAAAGAACCACATCCGAACTCGTCTTGTCACAAATAATTCTTAAACTCAAGGAATTCATCTGTCATCAGGGGTCTATGCCGAGTCAGTGGCTGATCGATAATAGGCCAACTATTTGTAAGGGTTCAAAAATGAATGCTTTGTATTTTCAAGTGTAGATATCAAGCCTGCAAACAGGTTAATAGCCGAACCGAGCATGTTCGGGTCGGTTTGTGTTTTTGAATCCTTCGAACTTGACCATGACCCTAACCTTCTCAACCTGAAGCAAAACCAACACCGGAGCCCCATTGTTTGAATATAGGTTAGGTTTAAAAATGACCTAACTAACCTTATGTTAAAACTTATAAAATTTTTTGGAATATATTGAAAAATTTTTTTAAATGGATCAGCCCGCTATACTACTTAGTAAAGATGCGTTTTCGAGAAATAAAAATATTATAGTCAAGTTTATGGAAAGACTAACAGACGCTTATAATTTATTTTTGGACGACGGAAGGGTCGCGATTGGATTTCAGAAGGCGATTATATTTCCTATCTATAAGAAAGGCGATCCAAAAGACGTGTGCAACTACAGGGGAATCTCGTTCCAAAATGCATTTACCAAAGGCATTGGAGGAAACTAGCCCTAAATGAAAACTGGGACCTATAGGATCCTATAGGATCGACTGAGTTGCTAGTAGTCAAAACCTACAAGTATCTGGGAATTTGAATATATCATAGCGCGGAACTTAAATATCCTTTGCAATAGAAGCTTGAAGATGCGAAAGTGGCTCTAAACTGTGCATGGAGATCTCTACTAAGTGGAAAAGATGTGCCAATCAGCACTAAGTATCAACTCTTTGAAGCAGCAGTTAGGCCCAAGTTTGGGGTATTATGGAATACGACGATGTCGAAAGTCTGCTGCGATATTTCGTTAAAAAATTGTTTCGTCTGCCAAGCTTCACGACTAAAAGGATGCTCTATCTTGAAACGGGATTGTCTAAGCTACATGTTAATACCACAGGCATGCATTTTAAATACGTTCAAAAAGTTTTCAGTATGCCAGACCATAGATTGCCCAACAAATTGGCCCGGTCTTTACTACGCGAACGTCAGCAATTTTGTATCCAATGAGAACCATGCATGGAGTGGAGCTTTCCTTAGACGACCACACTTGCTGGAGATCCTGGGCGATGCAAATACTTTGTAACAGACAGACATGCATGCACAGAAAATCTTAGAGAAGCGCTGAGCGGCTAATTTACAAAGAGTCACTTTTTGACCTTGGAGAAAGGAACTATTTCAAAGACACTTTCACAGGGGATCAAATCCGTACCATAATTAAGGCTAGAGGAGAGATTCTTGAATTAAACTTTGTCCTCAATATGCAATCTCGGAGAAATAGAGAATATTTGGCACTTCATCGGAGCTGTCCCATTTTTAAGGGAATACCGTTTATAATTTATATAACTTTATAATTTTATTGGTCAGCCTTTGAGGTATAGAAAACAAATTATCGAAGGACAGTTTTGAAAAATAGCAACACGGCTATTTGAGTTCAATCTGGTATCTGGGGAAGACGTGGGAAACCAGGTGTATTAGTCGATTCGATTAAAATATATTTTAAATGTAATCAGTATATTTACAAAATGTTTTAAATAAAGAATCACCTACTATTATTACTACTACTACTTACCCTGAAAACATTTTGTCGTGTTGCTTATCTCTCTCTCTTCAAAAGGAGACTTTGGCGATAATTTGGCGATTTACACAAACAAATTACATTAGGCGTCGCATTTCCATAATTCAAGGGATAAAAAAGCGATATGTGGTATCACATTTTTTTCATCCAATCGGGAAATTGTCGATACATCTCTAAGAAGGCCCAAAATTTTATATTAAGAGACAACGGAATAAAAATTAAGAACTACAAGTGGTGTTATCTTTGCAATATGCCAGAAATAAATTGGTGAATACTTTTAGGCAATTCAATATAAGTATTATTTTAGCCGTGTAGCAAACAACGAGTGCAACTGGCTGAAACGGCATTCCAATCGTCGTGTACAGTCCGAGGGTCCAGGGTTAATGTTAATGTTAGGAAGAAGCGTATTCTTGATTCCAGGAAAGAAACGCATTCCTAACTCCAGGAGGGGGGAAAACGCCTTTTTCAGAAGACACCCCCTTCTTTTGTTGTAATTACCATTTATACCATTTACCATTTAAAAATTTTTTTTTTACTTACTGGGACTTGAATTCAGTACCTGGAAAGACTGCACTGGGACACTGACTTGAATTCACCACACTGGAAAGACTGGCTCACTGAGCAGCGTCAAACTCATATTATAAATTGACGGGGGAAGACAATCTCGTTTCGGATCAATTCAAGCTTATTCGTACTTAAAATTTTATTCCCAGTGCTGGGATCAAATCATACTTTGTGAGCTTAAAATTACTTCAAATTTCATTCTAATCATTTTTAAATCAAAAATCGCTTGTAATATTATTTTAATGGGAACAAATAATCTGAAATCACTTTTCTAATGGAGCGTTGGTAGACTTCTGCACTACAGTAACTGCGTTTTGATATTTAGTTAACTTATGGCCCTTTCCAGCCTTTTTTGATTCTTTGTATTGAACTCATTTCAGAATCAAATTGGGAAAATCTTTAGAATTTATGGGCTCAATCCAAGAACATTTTGTACTTAATTGATGAACTTTTATTCTGTTTCAAGTAGGGTTGGGTAAAGGTTGTTCATTTCACTGAATATGTTCACTTGTTCTTTTTTTTCGAAGTAAGTCTTTGTTCAGTAAGTAAGTCACTTGTTCAGTTGTTCAGCTGCTGTGTTCACCTGGGCATTGTGGCGATTAGCGATCACTCGAACTAATTTTAATTATTCATTATTCGTTGCTGGTTCCACTGCGGAATGTTGCCTATTTGTAAGCCATGTCTTAAATGGTTGAGCATTTTTATTAAAGAATTTTAATGAAAAAACGGTTGGGACTGCCACGCCAGCATGTTGCTAACATTGAACAATCAGACACGCGGACAAAAAACAGCTGAAGAGTCACCAAATTGAGAGTACAATTCACTGAAAAACTCTTAATGAACAACTAACAGGACAAGAGCGGCTGAACATGAAAAAGTGAACAACTCTGACTGAACACCTCACAGAACAAGAGATGCTAACCAAGAACAACTGAACAACTCTGACTAAACAAGAACAACTCGCAGAACAAGAGCGAGTGAACAAGAACAACTGAACAACTCTGACTGAACAAAAATTAACAATAAATGAAGAACATGTTAACTTGCTCAGCTTAGTAAATTACTCAATTTTGTTTACTCACTCATGAACAACCCCACACTAGTTTCAAGGATGTATTGTGGTTGACTCTAGGTTAAATTCAACAAACAACATTCACAGAGATAAAGAGAAACCAAGATAATCGAAAAAAATATGTTAAAGATTTACTTTAAGCCGAGTCGCCATACATCCAGAACATACAGACAAAAGTTTACAACATACAGACAAGTCACTGAACAAGAGTGACTCAACAAAAGTCCCCA
Organism: Lordiphosa collinella; assembly: GCA_018904265.1. NCBI lineage: Eukaryota > Metazoa > Arthropoda > Insecta > Diptera > Drosophilidae > Lordiphosa > Lordiphosa collinella. The sequence continues at coordinate 109,237 of JAEIFV010000424.1, read as the reverse complement.
ATAAAGATTGACTGATATAAAGCCACTAAACAACATTTTATACATATTCACTTCAGTTAAGTAATGAACTCATTTTGTGCGTGCACGCATTCAAGAACAGCCCAGCCCTATCCAATATTTATTCCACACAGAGAAAAAACAGATCGAATTCATTTATATACAGCCATGCCCCCATTTTCTCATTCGCAAAAATTTTGCGATTTGGAGTCAAATTTTGGTCGAAAAACCGGTTTCTAATCGCCAAACTTTTGCGAATGCGAAAATAGGAGCATAGCTGAAATTCTCGGGCTAAATTGAACTTTTTAAATATTTCAGTTTTTACATTTCATTTGCATAGAATATAATAACTTTCTGGTTCATTTACTTGAATTGATATTGTTAAGTTTCACAAAGATACTAAATGTTTAATAATGATATTGAAAAACTTACCGTTTGACATTTTTTAACATATTAAATAATCAGATCGGTGTTAAATTGATCTGAAAAGTATACATTTTTTCTTGGTGTATTAAAAACGAGTAGATCAAAGCTCTCCGAAACTCATTTTTATAAATATACACTTATTTTTAAATTGGAATATTTTTGCAATTGATTTTCCTAATTGATTTAATAAATACAAAAAAATTCCGTGTTCCAAGCTCCATCGTTCCAATGCGACGCTATTTTGGCGCACATTGTCGAATCAACGAAACAGCTGTTCAGAAAAATCATGTGATTGTACATTGTTCTTACAGTACTTTAAGACTTGAAATAACAATTGTAATTGATATATCAATGATTAAAAGATCGAATTGCTACTCCCTAATGAGCTCTTGTGTGGACATTATTGAATTTTTTTCAACTGGACTGTGATTAAAAGGGAAAATGTTTTAACTAATGTTTCAATTTCCCTTTTTAACATTTCCCCCTTTCTTTTCTTTCAGCCTACTTGTACAACATTGGCCAACGTTTTCTGGCCATCTCACAGCCGTTTGATGTCGCACGGAATCCCAACGCCTCGCCCCTGTGTCGCGCCCAGATGCGCCAATATCTGGATGCCTTGAACAATTTCGATCTGTGGGCACTAAAAAGTGAGTACCTACATATGTCTTCAATGACCAGGCAGTACAGAACAGTTTCAAATTAGCCGGGACAGGTTCTAGTTCTGCAAATGATAGCCAATTCGCTTGAAGCGAGGCTTAATATTCGAGTCATTGCCAACTGGCAGCAAGTTGAAGCCGCAGCATGACCGCCAGACGAGTCGACATGAATTGCAAGAGTGCAAAGTCAAATGCATCAAATCAAGCGAGTTCTGAAAAGTGTACGTATGTGCAATGCATTTGTCTGAATGTATGTGTGTGTGTGCATGTTCGTGCATGTGAATTGAAGGTCAAACGTCGAACTTTACCCACATTTTGCAGTCACAATGCCAACCTGATGGCAACAATTTGAAATTTTTGCCAACTGCGAACTTGGCACAAAACTAACTAACTGCCACTGCCAGTGGTTGACCGACACACACCCGACCGACCAGCTGTGGCCGGCTGCTGAGCTCAGAGAATCAGAACGAACAACGTCGCGCACACTCACAGTCAAGGTCATCGTGTTGCGTTGCATGCATTGCTGCGCACGCCCCATCACGCCCCCGCCCCGATTAACCGACCGAAATTGAATCTTAAAACTCAGCCAATGCTAACCAGGAATGAAAATTCTTAAATTTTTACATACAAAATTATAGAGAAGAAGAAATTCTACATACTTGAAAAGTTTAACAAATCAAGGATAATATTTTGTTTACTTTTAAGCTGAGAAAATCCAAAGAGAAGATCCTCTGAACCGGAACTATTCTGATACAATGTTTCGATTCTTCCGGTTCAGAGTTTTGATTGGATCTTGAGGTCCGAAATACCGATTGACTTAAAACTTACATTGTTTTAAGATTTGTACAAAAAACTAACATTTACATTTCAAGTTTTATTTGTCCTAGTTGGCTTTGATCTACATATGTACACATATGCGGTTGTGACACGGAAATCTCTAATGATTTTCGCATAAACTTTTGAATATCAATTTTAAATTCTTTACCTTTATACATATGTAAAGTGACAAGTATATCTTCGGTTGCTAGATCAGATGGTCAATGTTAAACGATTTGGACCTCCAGAGCCCAACAATCTTAGTTCACCAAATTTATCCGATACATCTGCAGTAAACAAGAACAATATTTCGAGTTTTGCAAAAGCTATCAGAAGTGAAAAGAATATTATGAACAATTGTTGAAAATTGTGTTGGATATTTAAAATAATTCAGATTAGCAGTCTTAATGTGCCAAAATGTTGTGCGAAGATGCTTTCTTATCGATTCTTATCGTAACGCTAGATATATCTTGATAAGGTGAAAGATATCATCAGCTTCTGCTCGCTAATGTGATTGACTAGAAACTTAAAACAAGAAAAAATCAAAAAAAATTTTATCTAAATTTTGAAATTTTTTTGAGAATTGCTAACAAAATGGGATTTGAGTTAAAAATTTTCTCAAAAAAAAAGAGCTCTTATTTTTGCACAGAGAATACGACGCTTTTGGAATCCGTTAACAGGATAAAAAACCCATTTTTGCTATAGCATTAGTTTTATGTTTTGGAATGGTAATCTCGAAAATCGATTTCAAAATTTTTTATGAGAATGATTTCATACTCTGTACCAGAGGTACACAGAGTATAATAAGTTTGTGCAAACATGTCAGTCTGTCCGTATGAGCAAATAGATCTCAGAGATGTTAAGTGATAGAGGTTCCACATGTATGGGAGAAAAACTTGCAGGCAGATCGAGTTTATTTTCAATTTTGGCCACGCCCCCTCCCGCCCCCGCAATATCGAAAAAACGTCAAATCTCACCCAGTTTTATAGATAGAAGGTTCGTACCTTCTGGACATATTTTGTAATCGGGATTCTTTATCGATCCGCCAAAAGAATTGTAAAGATCGGATGATCGATAGTCGAGTTATAAGGAAATCAAATAATTATGGGCAGCACCGGTCGCAACGGTGATGGGCAGCACTTCACAGGTACAGAGTATGTTATAGTCGGGCTTGACCGACTATCTTTTTTGTTTATATCTGGCAAGTTTACTTTTTATTCCATTTCTCAATTTGGGCATGTCGAGGTCTAATTTTGAAAATGATTGAAATCAAAAATGGTGAAAGCAGTCCATTTAGAAAAGAATAACCATATGTGTATTTAAGATGACCTTAAAATGTAAAGAGGATTTGTAAGTAAAAGTAAAAGGGGCCAAAGCCGAGCCTCTCTCAATCTCTTGGCTTGTGCGCTTCTAATTTTAGCACAAGAGAAAGGGACCTACAGTTTAACGCCGAATCGAACCCACGACCTCATGCTCAGCAGTCGCGCACACTAACCGCTGAGCCACTCCGGCCACAAAGAGGATTTGCCTGGGATATTAATTCATTCTTTGTGAAATTTTCTTAGAGTTTTACGTAGATTTCGTTTTTGATGAACTGACCTTTTTTACAGTGCCACAATTTTCTACCCTTTATTGAATTTATTTCTATTCTGATTTGGAGACTCATTCTCAAAATCTGACTCTAGAAGATTTGATTCCAGAACATCCTACCAAGCAAATGTGGAAAAATTTATAAGGACGACGTGAACTATTGCAGAGAAGCCGAGCTGAAATTAGAAATAATTTTGTTGCTCAAGAACTGAGAGAACTTAGACTGCACTTGACGCACTAAGGTCGTCAAATCAAATTCAATTAATTTTTCCGAATTTTACGTAATTGTTCTCGACGATCCTTGTCACTTCGGCAACAGCTCAACGAACGTTTTCTCTGATAAAAAATAGGGGAAAGCTAACTTCGGCTCGGCCGAAGTTTTGTATACCCTTGCAGTTTGTTTTTCTAAATAAGACTTCTTTTCGGACCTTACTTTTCTATGGGAGCTATACTTTATATCGACCAAACTTGGTGAAATCATGGAAAAGCATAATACACTGTTAATTACGAAATTTGGAGTCGATCCCATTTAAAACAAAAAGATTTTCTCACTAGAACTTCTTTTTCGACCGATCATTTATACTGCAGCTATATGCTATAGTCATCTGATTTCGATAAAACTTTGTAGAAATGTGTTAAAGTATATAAAATAAGAATATGCCAATAAAAAGGACGTTTTCATTATAAAACAAAAAAGTTTTTCTCACTAGAACTAGTTTTTCGACCGATCGTTCCTATGGCAGCTATATGCTATAGTCATCCGATTTCGACCAAACTTTGTAGAATTGTGTAGAAGTATATAAATTAAGTGTATGCCAATGAAAAGGACGTTTTCATTAAAAACAAAACGGAATTGGCTCGCCGTGATGTTTGTTATAAAACCTTAACGGTTCCCTATTAAACAAACAATAAGAATACCTTGGTATTTATACAAAAAGGGAAGCATACCCCCTTTAATAAATGCACACAGGAAAATCGTGGCACACTTTAATCACACTCTGAGACGAATTTCCGAATTAAAATAGTGGCCATAAACAACAGAGATACATTGAACAACCTTCAATGCCAATGCATATACCTTTATATACCCTAAAAAAGCGGAGCTTAAAGCTAGTTGAAAGTTCGTGCAAGTTTGTGCACTGATTCTAGCTTAAAAGTAGTTGAAAGTTCGGCAAATTTGTGCACTGGAATTCTCAACAATTTATTCGCCGCCGGAGTATAAATAGGATTTGCAAATGGCTGTTGGTGTGACAGCAACTGAAAGTGTACTGACGAAGGCTTTGCCATGGCGGCAGCCGACGGCGTAACAGAAGCTACGCATGTTAAATATTCTGTTGATTTTCTGGTGATTATTGACATAATCAAACCCGACTGAGCTGTAACATTCACTTTGACTAAAAACAAAAAAAGTTTTTCTCACTAGAACTAGTTTTTCGACCGATCGTTCCTATGGCAGCTATATGCTATAGTCATCCGATTTCGACCAAACTTAGTGAACTTATGGGAAAAGATAGTAAACTAAGAAATACGTAGTTTGAAGGCGTTTTCTCGTTAAAAACAAAAAAGTTTTTCCCTTTAAGAATAGTTTTTCAACCGATCGTTCCTATGGCAGCTATATGCTACAGTCATCCGATCCGGCCGGTTTCGACATATGTGCAGCATATTTGTACTAAAAGTCTTCGTGCAAAGTTTGGTGGGATAGCTTTAAAACTGACGGAGGAGATAGCATAGAAACAAGAAATAAAAACTATGTACTACAAGAATATATCTTTATGTGGTCGGGATGCTTCCTTCTATCGTACAAACTCCGGACAATTTTATAATCCCTCGAGGGGTTGTGTGGTTAACCTGAAAAAATGTTGTGAATTTTTCAGACCAAAATGGTGACAATTCTGCGTCGATTGCATTTAGTTTCATCAAAATCGATTCAGTGAAACTAAAGATATCATGGCCGCCAGTTCGAAAAACGTGGTTTCGAGATAAATGCGTTTAAAGTTTGAAGTAACACAAAAATGACTCATCTAAGCGAAGACATTGTTCGACAAAATAGGCTATATCTTCTAAAGTATTTCGAATTTCAAAAAATCCTTTTTTGGGCGATATTTTTGCACATAGGGAATCACCCCTTAATGATCTCATAAAAAGTTTAAAGGAATTTACATAATCTTTTCCACTAAGGAATAGTTTAAGTGCGATCGTACTTGAAAAATTTTGGATTCGTTCCTGGTTTTTTAGGAATTATATCTTATAATCGAGACTAATTCGTTCTCGCACCAGATGACATTTTCTGTTTCACCTCTGTCTGTAATACTCCAATAAATTATCATTTTTTCGTTCTAAAAAAAATGTTCTTGAGCTTCCATAGCCTCCCCAAAGTCGATTTCTAAATCCGCGCCTGACTACCTAAATCTACTTGGCTTTGAACAGTCGTTTTCAATTCCCCATCTGATATAGTAGCCTTGCATTTTGGAGACACTTCAGATATAAATGCAAGCAGTTTTGGTTTGAAATACAAGCGTTTATTCGAAAATCACTGGAGATTTCCGTGTCACACTCGAAAATCCAAGCTAAATTTTATGGTTGATAAATAATCCGTACTTTGAACAGTAAGTTTGAACAACGCCCAAAAACCATTCAAACTTGTTTAAAACCAATTTCTATCTATATTCAATTCTAATTCTAAACTTTTCTCTTATATTCTAGTGCACGATGCCAGCGGAAAATTAAACTCTGGCCTATTGAATGGCAATATCAATCAACCTGGTGACTTCGATCAATGCCTGGCCATTCAACAGCGTATGTCACCGCACGAGAACTCCATTCCACTACGTGGACAGTATTGTCTGGCTTATGCCCAGCCCGTGTTGCCACACAAATCGAAGCGGTTGCAAGCATTCTTTAAGCTGCTACAATCGCACGGTCCCTTCAAAAGCGAATTCAATGATGTGAGTAAAGAGTCGTGACAGCGGAGATGACAATCATCATATGACTAAGCTCCATTAAGTAAATCATAAAAAAAACTCTCGAAATATCACATGTGAAAGTTGTACACACTCACACGTAGTATACAGAGGCACATCTTCTCCCAAAGTGTTCGACATTGAACTTGACGAAAAATGCGAGCAAAACGAAACATTCAATAGATTTGGCCACAATATGCTAATCATGAGTTTTGATTAACCAAAAAATAGAAACGAAAAAAAGAAACAAAGCTCTGCTAACTGAGAGCATTGAACTCAGATATCAAACATAGTTGGAATTTTTAAGGCACGTGTAGTCAAGAAATTATGTCAAAAGATAAATAAGAAACTAATGACTTGTTGTTTATGCTCGGATTTAAAAGAATTGAAAATACTTTATATACAAAAGTAAAACTTTAGTTTGCTATAATTTGTATATCGTTACGTTATTCGATTAAAGCCGGACTTCTTTCAAGCACTAAAGATAAGAACCTATAGTTTTAGAAGCCTTTTTTAAGACAAGTTTCTTCAGTAGAAATCATCGGATTTGATTCTCTGATATTAGTGTTGGGCCTATATTGAAAATAAGTGAACAGGACTATTCTCGTTTCCGAATTCGATCGATCGATCGGGACTGTTGAAGGTACCTACTGAATTTCCAAAAAACCACTGGAGAATTGGGTTTAGCCATCAAGATAGTCAAATGAAGATAAATATTTTTAAAGCAAAAACCACAAGAAAAAGAGAAATCCAATTAATACCTTTTGATGTGTTTGTGAGTCGCCAGCAACACAATCTTAATTAAAGTCAACTCATATAAATTTGTTGTTGCAATCTGCAAGAAGCATAGAAGTGAAAAAGAAAACATCCTAAGATATTGGTGCAATTGTGAACTGCTTGAGTCTCTATGCGCGTGGCAAATAGGGTCCGCTCGCATAGGCTGTGGGCGCTCCTGTTTTAACAAATCCACATCCTACCCAGAAGGCAAAAGTTTTCTAATCTAAATTTTTAACAAAAGCTTCTCTAAACTAAAACGGTTAAAACCAAGGCTGCAAACCTCTAAAACTCTGCAGGAGGTTCGGTCCGAGGGTTCGAACCCATTGTAAAATCCAAGGTTCCTGAAACCCCTGATCCCAAGATTTTGGTTCGAACCTTGGTTCGCTTGAATTTATATACCTTTAGATTCTTATACTTAATCATAATATTTAAGTTATTGTAAAGATCAAATCCATTGACTGACATTAACAATTTTTGGGAATTGCTTAGTTTAAGTTAATAAGCATTATATCTTCCTGAAGCTGTTAATCTATACTAGCTCTTAAATCGGAAGATCAAACCTAAGTGTTAAAAACGCTAGTTTAACTGATATCCGAGTTGCTGGAATAGATAGCAATATTTTTATACTCTGTACCAGAGGTACACAGAGAATATTAAGTTTGTGCAAAAGAGTGCGTCTGTTCGTCCGTCTGTCTGTCCGTATGAACAAACAAATCTCAGAGATGGTAAGAGATAGAGGTTTGACATGTATGGAACATATGTTTCTTAGATTGCAGGCAGATCAAGTTTTTATACCCTTGCAGAAGGGTATTATAAAATTGTGCGGATGTTTGTAACGCATTAAAGGAAGCATCTCCGACCACATAAAGTATATATATTCTTGATCAGCATGACGAGCTGAGTTGATTTAGCCTTGTCCGTCTGTCCGTCCGTCCGTCTGTCTGTTTCTATGCTATCTCCTCCGTCAGTTTGAAAGCTATCCTCACCAAACTTTGCACGAAGTCATTTGGTACAAATACGCTGCACATTTGTCGGAACCGGCCGGATCGGATGACTATAGCATATAGCTGTCATAGGAACGATCGGTCGAAAAACTTGTCTTAGTGAGAAAAACTTTTTTGTTTTTAATGGAAACGCCTCCAAAGTACGTATTTCTTAGTTTACTATCCTTTCCCATGATTTCACTAAGTTTGGTCGAAATCGGATGACTATAGCATATAGCCCCCATAGGAACGAACGGTCGAAAAACTAGTTCTAGTGAGAAAAACTTTTTTGTTTTTAATGAAAACGTCCCTTAGGTTGGCAAATATTTATTTTATATACTTTTACATAACTCTACAAAGTTTTGTCAAAATCGTATGACTACTTTTTTGTTTTTAACGAAAACGTCGTTATCATCGGCATACACTTATTCTATATATTTTTACACAATTCTACAAAGTTTGGTCGAAATCGGATGACTGTAGCATATAGCTCCCATAGGAACGATCGGTCGAAAAACTAGTTCGAGTGAGGAAAACTTTTTGTTTTTAATGAAAACGTCATTTTTATTGGCATATTATTATTTTATATACTTTAACACATTTCAACCAAGTTTTATCAAAATCGGTTGACTATAGCATATAGCTGCAGTATAAATGATCGGTCGAAAAATAAGTTTTAGTGAGATAAACTTTTTTGTTTTAAATGGGATCGCCTAGTGTATTATGCTTTTCCATGATTCCATATATAGTATAGATCCCATAGAAAAGTAAGGTCCAAAAAGTAGTCTTACTTAGAAAAACTTTTTTGTTTTCAAAGGAAGCTGCAAGGGTATACAAAACTTCGGCCGAGCCGAAGTTAACTTTCCCCTATTTTTTTTTTTTTAATTTTTGTCTGTGCTTCTTTTTTTTTAAATTTTTTTTGCTTGCGGCGCATTCTCAATTGCTCGCATACATACCTATATATTTTTTCAGAATTTTTGGAGTAGGGGTAACTCAATTCACAAAGTTTGTTTTAAATGCTTAAATAAAATGGTAGAAAATTCCAATAATAAAAATTCGCTATTGCTCTGCCCCTATTGCATACCAATAATCGAAAATAATCTGTATCCTATTCCATTAAAAACGAGTCAGGGAGCTGCAGTCGAGTGCCCCGACTACAAAATACCCTGTTCCCTTGATTTCGTGTGTTTTTTCTTTACATACACACACACTCACACATACACACACTCCAACATACACACAAACGCATAACTGACAATGCAAGACCACCCCCCTCTCTCCCACAAGCAAAATTGATTCGTGCTTCGGTGTTACGGAAGAATATATATACTTTATAGGGTCGCAAATGCTTCCTTCTACCTGTTACATACTTTTGCACAACCCATTTTCAATGGGAACAGGGTATAAAAATCATGAATAATATTAAAAATATAACTTAAAAAGTAACTTTTGAAATCTGGTTTATTCATTAAATTGACAACTTCTTTTCGCTTAATATCTGAGTTATAAGGTCTGAGCTAAGAAAAATAATTTGGGAGCATTCCACTGCTCAAGCATTCGCCAAGTATTTTAGGAACTATTTTAATTCCTGCGTCCTTTTCGAGCTCCGATCTTTTACAGAGTTGCATGCTGTGATTTCGATAGCAGATTTGTCTGAAAACATGTAATACAAATAATGGCCGAGTTTAGGAACGCAAAAACGAAAACCAAAAAGTTTTTGTCACTGAAACCCATATTCCGACCTATCATCCAAAATAGACATCCGATCGGCACTCTATTTAAAATTTTAGCTCGATAGTTTTAAAACTAAGAGCCTGTTGGCGTAGAAACAGACAGACTGAAGTAAAGAATATACATACCAGAGAACTGCATGCCGTGATGTTTTTTTTACTTTTGGTATACTTATCGAAATTGCTGTATGAGTAAAAAAGTACTTACAACGCAAAACACTGCAATGATTGCTTTTCAATATCGTACCACCGTATACTACCGCATTTGAATATCTTAAACACTGCATTGTTTATATATTAAGTTTTCCCCAAACTGGTTGTCAATGTGAGTACGTAGCTCAGTGGGTATGTGTATGAAATAAAAATCAAATTATACAAATCTTTGGGTGTTCAAATCCGCAAGAGGTTTTTTTTGTGAGTATAAGTGGCCTTTTGCGGTGCAGCGGGTAGTGGATGTGTCTGGTGCGCAAGAGGTTCGTGGGGTCCGCCTCGGAATATAAAAATATGTTTTTCCTTCAAAATCTTTTACACAGCCGGTTACCTTCACCAACAATTGCCGCCAGCAGTGAAGTAACTAGCCATGAAAAAGATTGTCAAACTTTGCCGTTCGGATGTGGCTGTCAAGAGGTTGAGGGAAGCTCGGTTTTGGCCCTTTTGGCTGCTGTCCAGGGCCGATTTTTTTATTTTTTTTTTGTTCAGCCTTAGTCGATCGAGTTTTGTACGTTCGCTCTTCTCTTTCTATGCAATCAGGTCGCTCAGTTTAGAAGATATCGAGCAGAATATTTTCACTGACCCTTGGTTTTACTGCAAGCTGATCAGATGTCAAAGCGACCTGGAACGGTAAGGTTCTTAAAAAATGAGTCTTAATGCCTATTCTCAGATCTAGTAAAAATTATTTTTGTCACAGTACTTCTTCAATAGAACACCACCTTTAATGACAAAAATATATTTTATTGTTTCTGAAAACAGGCCTTTACTAAATAAAATATTAATGGTAGAGTTTTCAGTTTAGTTTTTATTTTTTTTTTTATTCCTTAAGTGTTACTTAAGTTTTTTTGATAGGAGTGCAGAAATATTGTGCTGTCTACAGTCTTCGGGTCGAGTCTATTCCTCTTCTCTATGATAATGTTTCTTGCTCAAGAAACTCACGCCTGCTGCCGCACTAGTTGCTGGTATTGTGTGCGCTTTGAAAGCTTAGATAATTTCTCTCAATTTGTGTCCACCAAGCGACCACGTCGAAGTCCTCCCGTCATTCGTACGATGTCTCGCGCATAGCGATTTATTTCTTCTCGAGAAGTTTCTGATGTGGTTATCGAAGTCTCCTAAAGCAGACCTGAGAAAAAAGTGCTATCTTTGTGACGAGGATTTGGCGAATCCACAGAAAAACGATCAAAAGAATCTACCGTCGATATGGGGCCTGATACATCTATCTCCATGTTACATATGCCAGCAATGCAAAATTCTTTGATGCTATCTAAGTCTTCTTATTGCATATTTGCTGCTGGCGGATATAAAAAAACCACAACACTCAAATTTTGTACCCAAATGATGTTAATATTCTTAACTATTTTTGTTTTGAGAGTTGAAATCGCTGGTATCTCCAGGCGCACGAAGGCATTTGATTTTCAAAATGGACGGTATTACAAAACCAATTGAGGGGGAGCTGCAGACTTGCATTTTCTTGAAAATAATTTTAAAGCCTTCGCAAAGTTCAACTAATGCGTTTTGTATTGAAACATTGGATGTGTTCAATTATACATTTTCACAATAATCTTCCTGCTGAACTCCATGATAGCCAATTTGACGTATCTTGGTATAGGTGCATGAATCGGGGAAATAGTGTGCTCCTTTTAAGTGATACTGCTACCACCAGCTGCTATTGTATATCGATTGGCTTCTTTTCAGTGTCCATAACGTTTACTGATTCGTACACATACCCAGTGAGCTACATTTTCACATTGACAACTCGTTTCGGAAAACTAAATGTATAAAAAATGCGTTACTAATGCGGTGTTTACGATATTGAAATGCGGTAGTAGGCGGCATTACGACATTGAAATGCGGTAGTAGGCGGTGATTCGATATTGATAATAAAATATTAAATTGTTAGCATAAACAAAATATGATTTTGGCCCTTCTTAAATGTGATTGTGTTAAATTTTGCGGGACTGTATATTAGATTAATTCACCTAATAAGTTAATGCATTTCAGGTGGAACAAAAAATCTCGATACACCGATGCAGTTCTTTGATACATACACTTTATCGGGTCAAAAATGATACCTTCTATGAGTTGCAAACTTCTCTGCAAAATTATAATACTCTTTTCAAGTGTATAAACAACCCATCAAAATCGTAGTTGGTGCCATAAAAAGGGTTAACAAAAACCGAAAGTAAAACTGAAGAGAATTTGGACGGCTAAAGTAGGAAGTTGCTGTTAGCTAGTTTAATTAACCAATTAATCAACTAATTAACCATGAACTCAAACTTGAACGGTAGCTCATTTTTGACTCTCTTGCCATTTTAGCCCGGTCATCGCGTGCCGCGTTATTCACTAGTCAATTGGGGCATCTGTGTGCCCTCTGGTTGTTCAGCTCGTGATGTGGAGTACAGTGTGGCGGAGTATCTGAAGAATCAAACGGCATTTACCGGCATTAGCTTCAATGTGCGTGTAGAGCCGCAAATGTGCCAGGTGCGAGATCAACAGCCATGGGATCGTAACACCACCTGGGCGGTGCGTTTCTTTGTACTAATCCTGTCATTGGCTGTTCTCTCTACCATCTATGATCGTGGCACTAAGGCACAAAGCGGACAACAAAGTGAGTCGGTATTTTTAACATAAAGATTGCAATCTGACCCTTTTGTGTTTTTTTGGCCCACAGATGCCTGGTGTACGGCCTTCTCGTTGGACAAAAATCTACGTTGGCTCTTCAGCACCAGCAGTGCACCGGGCGACATCGAAGCCGTGCACGGCATACGATTTCTTAATGCATTGATGTTGATATTCTCACATAAATCCATGGCCATGTTCTTTAATCCTTATAACAATCGTACGGCCATGTCGGAGAGTTTGGGACAACCCTGGACGGTAATCGGACGTGCCGCTTCACTGTATACGGATCCATTTTTACTATTTAGTGGCATGTTGACCTCATACTCTCTGTTTGGACGCCTAATGAAACAGCAGCCTATCCGACTGAAGAATGAGTATATCAGTCGATTGATGCGGTAAGTCAGAGGTAATATAAAATCCAAACATTTTCTATTTCCGTTTCCGTTTTTTCCCACCCCCAGCATTGTACCTCCTCTGGCCGCTTTGATCCTGTTCTGCACCTATGTGCTTCCCCTGTGGGGTTCGGGACCACAATGGAATCTGGTGGTGGGCCATCATGCGGATATATGCAAAAAACACTGGTGGCGCAATCTGCTCTTCATTCACAACTATTTTGGATTCAGTGAGATGTGTCTGACACATACACATCATTTGGGTATCGATACGGAACTCTTTGCGGTGGCTCCTCTGTTTATATTGGGTCTGTGGCGCTGGCCCCGACGTGGTCTGTTTGCTCTGTTATTGCTGTGCACCGTGGGAACGGCGGCTCGCTATTATACGACCATAGTGAATCAGTTATCCAACTATATCTATTTTGGCACCAAGTAAGTGTGGTTGTATTTTGTGAAGCAGCAGTGGAACTCACTTCTCTTTCCCACAGCATTCAACGTCTCTTCCGCACCGCAGACTACATGTACTCGTTCCCACCACATCGCTCCACGGTTTATATCATGGGCATACTGCTGGGTTATGTTTTGCGTAAATTCCAGGGGGCACGACTGAGTAGCTTGCAGCTACATTTAGGCTGGTTGGGAGCCACCGTTTGTGTGCTGGCCTCCCTGCTGGGTCCCGCTCCCATGGGTGACATCAACTATGTGTACAATTCCACGCACGCGGCCATCTATGCAGCCTTTGCACCCATTGCCTGGTGTTTGTTCTTCTCCTGGATAGTTTTTGTCTCACACAATGGCTACAAGAGTAAGTTTGGTTTCATTAATCGCGTCACCCGTCTTATGTTCTTTTCTGTCTGCAGACAAACTCACCCGGTTGTTCTCCTGGCGCGGATTTCAGGTGTCCACCAAATTGTCATATGCCATTTACCTGACACAGTTCCCCGTGTTCTTCTTCAATGTGGGACGTCGACGTCATGTGCATCATTATTACAACTTTGTATCGATAATTGTAAGTCTTCATGCCCCATAAATCCTCAGCCAATCTTTGTTAATATCTGGTTTTCATTTCCAGCTTGATACCAATGAATTTATTTCGATATTCCTGGCCTCTGTGGCCCTGACAGTGCTCTTCGATGCGCCCTTTCAGAATCTAAAGAAGTTGCTGATAAAGCGAACACCCGCTAAGGAGGCGTCTACAACGCCCACAAAGCCCTCAACGACGACGACGACGACGTCGAATGGTACTGCCCGTTCTCTTCCACATTCGCACGCCGATTAGTCCTTAATTGTATAATTCTTTTTTGTGCATATCTGTTAGCATTTAGAGTGGCAATGTATTTAAATTAGTGCCTGCCTACCGTACCCCTCCCTCCCTTAGTTTTTAGTGGAACGCTTTATACATTGTAAATTGTATTGTTAGTCAAATCGAGCGAAAATGAAGCCGTTTCGTAGTCAAACCAATCACTGCTTGTTGTACGATATTTTCTTGCTTGCTATCGCAATGGGTTCGTTCCTGGAACGACCTCTTGTTTTACCATATTATACTTACCTACTACTTTAATGTTACCTACTCTAAGCCAGGTCGAATGTGAAAACTTTTTTTTTGCGTAATTTAAATATATTGATAGTTTTATGAATGAAATGTGGGTTTACCTTTGAATGGAACAGGGGAAAAGGTAATCATGAAAGGATCAAGTCTCGATTAGAGAAAACGGGTATTGACTTGAAGCTGCCGTAAGAAAACTTTCATTCGTTTCTTAACTCCATCTTTCACTTTTCACTAGAGCTGAGTCTGGGACAAAATATTGGATCCCGACCTCTAGCTCTCCGAGGATCCCTGTTTCGGTTATTTTTGTGAAGAAGACAAGAGCTCCTGGGGTTAATGATGCTTTCATCTAAGGCCAAAAGCTGTTCGGTTCGGTTGCGTAGAGCAAGAGAAAGAAAATTTTAAAGCATACTCCAATGAGATCCATATTATGATCATGCAGTCATCATCCCAAAAAATATTGCATACTCTTAGGCTTCGATCGATGTTTCATTTAGTGATGAGACGTAAGTGGGTTTCCGCATGTGCACGAAATAAAATGTTCGAGACATGAGACACATATTTTAAGGTGTTACATAGGCTTTGACGCACAGTGGATCAATTAAGCGGAATTCAATTAATATCTTCCAAAGTAAATATTGGGCCGTTCACTAAGTAATTCCGTTTGATGACAACAGCTGATCTTATTGAATTTTTTCGTTATATATTTGAACAACTGACATAAGAGGGCTTGTTTATAAAAAATGTTGATAAATTTTTTGGAATAGTTTTAGTTTGGTGCCCTATTAAAGGTGGAAAATCGAAAACAGCATTTTCGGCATATTTTACTGTTTTACTATCAAAAGGGTAAAAATGCAGTTGAAGCAAGGCGAAAATGATGTAATGTGTACGGAGAAGATGTGTTAACTGAAGGCCAATGCCAAAATTGGTTTGCAAAATTTCGTGCCGGCTATTTCGTCCTTGAGGCTGCTCGATCGAAAAAACAACTCGAGAGATTGTTGAAAGATTAAATTAAATCTAGGATTAATATCGAAGCTGGACATATACGTTCCTCATGTTCTTAAAGAACGAAATATGCACCTCATACAAGTTTGATGACTTGCCAAAAGCATTTGCAGCTTGAATGGGATGTGCTACCACAACCACCATATTTTCCAGACTTGACACCTTTGGACTATTACTTGTTCCGGTCTCTGCAAAATTTTTTGGACCAGTTTATTGCCTGTAAGGATCGAAAATTTTATGAGCGTGGAATCAATCTTTTTCCCGAAAGATGGCAAAAAGTATTGAATCAAAATGGAGTATATATAATTTATAAAATGTTTTACAAAAAAAAATCGAAATTTCTTAGTGAAGCGCAGTAGATATTCGCAATCTTTTTTGTTATTTTAGAGATGGAAAATAATCAAATAAACGAAACCCCGCAGCTTCCAATAAAAAAAAAGTTTTAAAGACTACTTTTTGGACATTACTTTTCTATGGGATCTATACTATAAAGATGTCTGATTTCTATTAAACTTGTTGAAATCATGGAAAAGCATAATACACTGTAATTTGCGAAATTTGGAGGCGATGTCATTTAAGACAAAAAATTTTTCTCACTTCTTTCGCCGCATCTACTGCGCTTTGCTATAGCCCGTGCTAAAGCTTTGTAAATGTTCAGTAAATAAGTACGACGTTTTCTTAAAAGTTCTCACGATCATTCCGATACTGTTCAGCTATGCTAAGTCATCCGATTTCTACAAAACTTTGTAGAAATGTGTCAAAGTATATAAAATAAGTGTATGCCAATGATAAGGACGTTTTCATTAAAAAAAAAAAGTTTTTCTCACTAGAACTAGTTTTTCGACCGATCGTTCCTATGGGAGCTATATGCTATAGTCATCCGATTTCAACCAAACTTTGTAGAATTGTGTAAAAGTATATAAAATAAATGTATGCCAATGATAAGGACGTTTTCATTAAAAACAAAAAAGTTTTTCTCTTTAAGACTAGTTTTTCGACCGATCGTTCCTATGGCAGCTATATGCTATAGTCATCCGATCCGGCCGGTTCCGACAAATGTGCAGCGTATTTGTACCAAAAGACTTCGTGCAAAGTTTGGTGAGGATAGCTTTAAAACTGACGGAGGAGATAGCATAGAAACAGACAGACGGACGGGGACAGAGGACAAGGCTAAATCAACTCAGCTCGTCGTGCTGATCAAGAATATATATACTTTATGTGGTCGGAGATGCTTCCTTCAATGCGTTACAAACATCCGCACAATTTTATAATACCCTCTGCAAGGGTATACAAATGGAGGGAAGCTAACTTCGGCTCGGCCGAAGTTTATATACCCTTGAAGCTCATGATAAATTTTCAGGACTGCTACTAAGACTGTTTTTCAAACCTAACTTTTCTATGGCAGCTGTACTATACAGTCTTCCGGTTTTGACCAAACATAGTGAAATCATGAAAAAGCATAGAAAACGTATAAATACGAAGTCAAAAAAAATTAAAGATTTGCTCACTAAAACTAGTTTTTCGATCGATCGTTTTTATGGCAGCTATATGCTATAGTCATCCGGTCCGGTTCGTTTTCATACTTGTACAGCGTATTTGTACTACAAGACTTCGTAGAAAGTTTCGTGAAGATAGCTTCCAAACTGACAGAAGAAAGAACTGCTATGGCTAAATTAACTCAGCTCGTCATGCTGATCAAGAATATATATACTTTATGTGGTCGGAAATGCTTCCTTCTATGCGTTACAAACATTCAGACAATTTTAATATACTCTCTTCAAGGGTATAATAGCTTGGAGCAATTTTGTTAAACCAGTGGGGTTTAAAATAGAAATTTCTCCAAAAAAGTTCAAAATACCAGATCTGTAACTTGCATTTACCAGCCATCGCATTACTTCTCTAAATCCATTGATGTTGCAGCCTCTTCGATGAAAGATTCTGGTCCAGTTTTGTCCTCTGAGCTTTTGTTTTAAAGATATGAGCGAAAAATGTATTTTGCATGTTTTTTTTTGTTTTGAAAAATTATGGAGGTCATACTGAGCAAAAAATTCTGGGTTTATGGATCTTATGCGACAGAACACATATCAATGTAGCCCAAAAAAATCAAGCGAGCAGCATCTGCATGCCCGAAGGCGCCCAAAGTGGCCTTTGAAGAGAGTTATTCCACAGTTTTGAAGATAGTCGGTTCGTATCTTTTACATATATTGACTAATCAATATTAGCGATAGCGATCCGCCAAAGAGTTGGTAAAGATCGGATGAACGATAGTCGTGTTACTCGCTTGATTTTTTGGGCTGCATTGATATGTGTTCTGTCGCATACGACTCTTAAACCAAGAATTTTTTGCTCAGTGTGACATCAAAAAATTTTTAAAATCAAAAAAAAACAAAAACACATGGAGCAAACCCGAGACCAGTTTTGTAATCAGTGGACAAAACTGGGTCGGGATTTCTCATCAAAGAGGCTGCAACAATATGGCTGTTCCCCTGTGTTATTGTTCAATGTGTAAAAAAAATACTTATATATAAAAAAGAATTTATTTCTGGTTGATTATTGAACTATAATCAAACCTCGACCTTGAGCCTGCTAACATTCACTTTGACTAAAATCAAAATAGGTCGTTAAACCCATATTCAGATAAAAAGAATTTATTAATTTACGGGAGATTGCTTTCAGAAATTACTGTCTTGAGGGTGAAGCATTATTTGCTTAAAAAAAATTTACCCCGAGGCTTTGCAGTTGCTAGATAACGCACCCTACCGGTATACAAGATACGTTTGGAACCTTTATGGGTTTATTTATCCATGTTCACGTTTAATATTTCAAATTGACAAATGTTTCCCTTTTCAAAACATTGATGAGTTCCTACGAACAGTTCTTAAGGAACGAAATTAATATGCTTAAAAGACTTATTGCATCTAAGTCCCATTGAACACAAGCTAGCACAGGAAAACCACGATATTGTTGTATCGTTGTGAGTAATTAAGGAAGGTTTGAATTATTCAAGTACAATGAAAAGCACCACCAGGCCAGAGCTAGGTCAGAAATTAGAACACAATTTTAATGAATAATAAAGAAGCTGGATATAGTGAATCTATAGACTGCTAGGAGGAACATTTTGAACATCAAAGTTAAGCAGCATGAAGTTAGGAGTCTAGATAAAGACATTCTAGAAGGGTAAAAGTAGTTCTTGGCATGATTAATTCTGTCTGGTGGGTATTTATAGATTTTCTTAATTTTTCGTGAGGACGGAAGCTGAGACTGTTTGAGTCTATGGTATTTGAGTCTAAGTTGCGATTTCAAACACATTTTTGAGTGGGAACTATACTGAAGCCAAACAGCCCGTGCAGCTATGTAGTCCAACATCACCTCTAGCTTTGTTACCGGCATTCCCAAGAGAAAATACTTCGATTTTAGACCTCAATAACAATTAGAATAGCCATAAAAAATTCAATTATAACAGGAGCTAGTAGACATTGAGTGAAAAAGGGAACATACACTGGGAACTCTGCTACTGAATTCTGGCATTTTGTTTGCGCACTCTCCAATTCCAGCTTAAAACATTAAGAAACAAACTGGGTGTAGCGATCAGGAGGGAACAAGAAGTGATTCAAGGAATTAAGGAATTGTATATTAAGAGCTTATTGCAATGAATTGTAAAAGGAGGTAGAACCCTTTGTAAGGAAGCGGCTTACTTTAAATTCGTCGCCTAGGATCTATCATAATGCAATTGGTCATACATAAATTGAATTCTAATTGTGCTTTCCTTTACTCTACGAACTTGAACTTCTGGCAACTACTTTAAGCTTCCTCTATGATTGGACGCACACTACCTGGCTGCATGCCCGTTTGTTAAATGTTGAATCGATGTGGATTTAACTTTCCATTTCACATTAAAAAAAATTCGATTTAGCACATTTTCGCTTGCTGTTCACTTTCAGCTATTCTCAGCTGCGATGGCGGCCGCACACTTTTCACTCGAAACAATAAAAAAAATAAGCACCACCATTCACTTAATCAAAAAAAAATTAAATTTATTAACTCCTTTTTGGCCACAACAGACAGAGAGTTAGGAGCACACATTCATTTGTTGCTGGATTTCTTTGAATGCTCATGTCGGGATCATGTTGTTGCAGCCGGGAATCAATAGATTATGCCAATCTATTTGCCGGCCTGGGCGGTTTTCCTGGGCTTAGCCTGGGTGCCCTCACGGAAGCCGTTGCGGAAACGGCGGCGCACCACCTTCAGGTAACGCATGCGGCCGGTTCCAGTGGTCTTCCTCCTCTTGGCCTTCACCGACCAGTTGTCTGTGGGGAAAACATTCATTTCAGTTGTGGCACACAAATTGCGGAAGGGGGTCGGGGGGTTAACACTTACACGAACGCAACTTGGCAGCTGGATAGCCGCACTGGGCGCAAGTCGATTTCTGGATGTGGTAAGAGGAGCGTCCACAACGACGGCACAAGGTGTGCGTCTTGTTATGACGTTTACCAAAGCTCGAGGTACCCTTCGTCTGTTCATCGGTGGATGGAGGGGGGCGAAGGGCGAGAAAAAAAAAAACAAATCACAGATTAGGCGAAATTGTTAATATAAAACAGGAAATTTTTGTTGAAACAATTGCAGCTGTGCACGCTGTAAGCTATTTTGCCATTTTCCCAACAAAATCTCCATTGATGTCACAGAATTTTAACGATTTAATTTTTGTTGAAAATTTTCCGTACCATCTTGTATGGCGAACGCTCGTAGAAGAAAGAGCGAAAAGGAATTTGACAGCTGCTGTCACAATATGGCGTCTTGGCAGGGTTGCTGGGAGATATCGATAGATGGTCATACTGCCAAGTGATTTTACATTCTACATCATATCTACATAGGCAAGTAGTGTCAGTTAGTGTTGGCAAAATTTTAGAGCCAAGAGCTTATATATGTAGTAGTCTTTATTAGTTTATTTTTGTTTGAAATATTGTTAGATTTTCTTTGTTGGGCTTCCTTAGTTGTTAATCCTTTTTTATGACGTGTTCATAATTTCCTGACAGACATTTTTGTCAACATTTTTAAATTATGTAAATAAATAATGAAAAAATTATTTTTTTTAGCCATTTTTAACAATTTTATGTTTAAAATGTTTCTAACATTGTTTTTTAAAACTTATTTTAAATAAGTAAAAACGATTAGTTTGGCTGTAAAAAGATGTCTAACGATTGATTATATTTGCAAGTGTGTATGGTATGTATGTTAGCATTATATATTATTTTTAACTACCTGATTTTGTAATTTGTGAATTTTCCCGCTAAGAGAAAATGGTTAAAAATAGCTAGACTTAACAAATTTGTAAACAAATTGTTAATGTTTTATACGAGATTTGGAGGCCCAAATCTATAAAAAAAAATCACATTTTCAACACTCTGCATTTTGGCTGTGACATAGTGTAATCAGGCCACTTCCCGATTTAGATCTAAATAAACAAGCGTAGACTTATAGACTTTTCCTTTATTTTTATTTATAGATATTTTAAGCGCTTAGCGACTAAAAATTTATGATCTCTGCAGACTTGAAGTTATTCTGTAGCCTTATAAAAAATATCTAAAACTATTAAATCGACCCGTTTTGCGCGAAATTTTCATATCTGCCAATGCCCAAATTTTCCAGGAGAGCGTTTTTCTACTTTTTGTTGCGATGGCAAATTTTCGATATGCTTCAATAATAAAATGCATTTCACATTCTAATTTGTTTATTGTTTCCGATTTGTTCCTCATCAAATTGTTTGTAAGCCAATACAGTCAAACGTCTCTATTACGATCTTCTGTACAACAAAAATTTCTTTTTAGCGAATTAATTTCCATAATACTGCAATTTCGTTCCCTTTTGTACGCTTGAGATTGGCTATATAGAAGCTCGACTGAAACAGCTGGAGAAAAGTGTGGTCGTACCTATAAAAAAGAATTTTCACATTTTTCGGCTATCTCAGCACACTATTTTGTTTTTAGGATCCTCTCGCAAAAAAGTGTTTTAGCTGAAGAAGGAACGTGCTTGTGAGCGTTTTCGCTGAGTTCAAAGGTAACCCGACTAAAAGAGGTCTTGGGAAAACGTAAGTTTCAAATGCGAGCTTCTATATAAGAGCAGTTTAAGTAAAAAATAAATAGAGGTAAGTTAACTTCGGAGTTTTGTCCAAATCGAGTGACTATAGAATAGAGCTGCAGTACGAATGATCAGTCGAAAAAAGAAGTTCTAGTGAGAAAAACTTTTTTGTTTCAAATGGAATTGCCTCCAAATTTTGTAATTGTTAGTTTGTTATGTTTTTCCATAATTCCACTAAGTTTGGTCGAAATCGGACATCTATATAGTATAGCTTCCTAAAAGAAGAAAGGTCCGAAAAGTAGTCTTAATTAGAAAAACTTTTTTTGTTTTCAAGGGTGTACAAAACTTCGGCCGAGCCGAAAATAACTTCCCCTTTATTTCTAACTACGTTCTAGACTCTTCATTTCTATAAAAACTACGAAATTCTAAGTTGGGAGGCGTTTCCATTGAAAACAAAAAAGGTCTCACTAAAACTAGTTTTTCGACCGATCGTTCCTATGGCAGCTAAAATGCTATAGTCATCCGACCCGCCGTTTCCGACAAATGTTGCAGCATATTTGTACTAAGAGACATCTTCTTTTAAGAAAGCTTTCAAATTGACGGAGGAGACTACGAACGGACTGACGGACATAGCCAAATCAATTCAGCTCGTCATGCTGATCAAGAATATATATACATTATGGCTGGTATTTACAAAAATAAAATTTTTAGAAAATTTAAAAACAATTTCTTTACCGCCTGCAGACACTCGCTTTGATGGACGTGAACCTTTTTAGAATATTTGCGTCGAAATGGGGAAAAAAGAGTTGTAAAAATCAGGGATGCGCTTCTAAAAAGCAAGTTAAATGCCGAAAATGCAGTATAAGTCTTTGTTTCTCCCAGCAAAAAGATTGCTTCTTTGATTTCTATCATAAATAAACTGTACTTGAAGTACAGTACTTCATAACTTTCTTGTATAATACTTTACTTAAAGTTGAAACTATTTTTGCAAAAAAAAATTGGGAACTAGGCAGGTTTCCAGAATGCACGAAAATAATTTTGAATGTCGAACTTCACATGGTTGGAGATGTTATCAACAGGCCGGCCGCCATATACCTTGACAGGCTACCACAACAAACTGTCTAAAAACTTGCTAAGAAGACGCAGAATCCAAAAAGTTCTTCAAAGGAGAAGGTTAAAGACTCACGGCGACTCTAGCAGAACACCATTCAAACCAAATTTTTATTACTATACATTTATTATACATTATCGGTAAGCCCAAATGGACACTGCCAATTACTGTTAATACCTAATATAAAAAAAAAAAAAGGGAAATTTCTATCACGTCATGTGTTTTCTGTTACTTGTGTTCGGTTGAGCAAAACAAACGAGTCGGTCATCCGACAACCTCCGAAAGCAACTGTTTTGAGCAAGCGCTCACTAAACAACTGTCTTCAAATGAGCAGAACACAATAAGTGTCAGCGAAAAGTGTTTTTTTTTTGTTTTTGTTTTGTGCGTTTAGTAGGCTGTATGTATGTGTGTATTTTGAATGTACATAGTTAAGGGGGTCTTCTGCCTTTGATTGCCGAATTTGACCTATTTTTAAATCGTGGAAAGAAAATGCGTAAAGATTTTCTTAATCTGTTTTTTGTATTTGGTAGGGCAGCTTAATATATCCAGAATTTTTTGTTTGATGTACAGCCCAGTATGCGACTGCCATAGCTGTATCATCCCTAAAGTCCTTACGACGATCTCGCTTTTAGAGTAAGCTGAGTGAATCATTTTCAGATTTACACCTAGAATAGATTTGTCCATTCTAGTGGCTTTAATGTTGTTCTTGATAGACTGCTCTTTAATTTGCACAAAACCCATTATATTTCGCGAGTTTATAGGGTTCATCGAAAGCGCATTATAAATCGGGTTCACAATCTCACGAAACCCTTCGCTGTCCAACACCAAAAATGGGACGCCGTCTGTGGTGACAATTTTAACAATTGACGAAATAAATTCCGCTTCATTAGCTTCATACGAAATTTTTCGCTTTTTCGCATTTTTTTGCAAGTCATTATTGATGTTGCAGTCCATATTTTCAAGATTTTCCGCATGTTTTGTCGTCAAATGCCGCCTCAAATTTGTTATGTGCCTTCCAGTCAATTTTAGACCACATATGTTGCAAACTGACTTATTATTTGCAAAGTCAAATTTAAAACAATTATGAACTTTTTTACTGTCTTCACGACCCATTTTACGAACGATTAAAATTAGTCCAAACGCATTAAAATCACACAGCCAAGTGACTCTCGTTATACAAAGACACACACAGCGCAACACACAACCACATTTACATACGCAAAAAACACTTCGGAAGTATGCTCTCGGCAAAAGTGTCTGTGAATGACAGGAGAGAAACAGGAACGAAAAAAAAGTGTCTTTGCTCTGAGAGCAACAGAAATGAACAAAAACAGAACTGAACAGAAACTCTTTCGCTTGCTTTGTTTCGTTGTGTCCGTAACCTAACTGTTTTTTGTTGACGCGCTAAAAGTGTTGTGAGTTTTTTGCGAGCTCTGCTTTTTTATATGTGCAAGCTAGAATTTAAAATAAAAGGTTTTTGTACAATATGCTGTGACATAAAAATATGAAAGACTTGGATTTTTTAAAAAGTGTTTTGTATATTTACAGAGCAATTAAGTAGCACTACAATCAGAAAAAACATCAATCTACCACAAGTCCTAAAGATAAAAACATATAAGTAAAGGGGGTTTTGACTTGAATTAAAAAATGGACAAACTCTGGAAATGGGAAAAACTTTTTAAAAAAAATTTTTTTTAGCAGTATTTGTTTTAAATAACATACGATTATTTTCCAATTTAACATATTCATATTCGTTATAAAAAATATTAGAGCGCAAAAAAAATATAAATTGCAGCTATTAAATATTATTAATTTTAAGTCCAAATAAAAATTAAACGTTTTATTGATAAACTTCTTGTGCTTGTGTAAACAAATTTCTTAGTCCAATATATATTTTATTTGGGGTGTTCATTTAGTGTTGTATCATTGCACATTGCACGTTGTGCAAGCCGCTCCAACAACAATTTGTACTGAGTCAAGTTTGCACTTTATGCTGGTATTCTTTGCAAAATTTTCTGGTATTTTTTGGTGTAATTTAGTGCTTTATGTGCTAAATCAAAACATCCCGCCAACTAACAGACTTTGGCACATTTGACAGGGGGTAAGCAGAGTCGCCCGCAATCCACTCTTCTCCGGTAAAAAACCGGGCACTATGCTTCCCGATAGTGCTGTTTTTGAACACTTTCGAATCGTGGTAGCTGCCTGGATTTCCAACAACAGCATCCCTAATTCTTAGCTTGTGGTCGCATATAACCTGCAGCTTCACAGAATATATTCGCTGCCGTGAAAAGTATACTTCATGATTGCTTGGAGGCTTCTCAATCAATTTAAGTTCCGTGCCGTGAATATAGCCAATGCAATGTGGCAATTCATGAAACGTTTGTTCCACAAGCTGTTGGCGCTCTGCTGCGTTGGGCCAATAAATATATTTGGGCATCAGCCGCAAAAATGCAGAAAAAACTCTTTTTGTAATTAAATCCAACGAGCCTCCATCGCCAATTCCAAATATTATGCAAGTTTTTCGCACCGACGCACTGCTTCTAGAGGATCCCAGTCTGAACAAAACAACAGCCAATTGCAAGTCAATCGGCAACTGTTTTGAGAAGCCTGGTGCTTTGAACACTTCATCCTCTTTTATTAATTCAAAAAGCATGCCAAATTGTGGTTGAGACACACGCAGCATTTGCTTAAGACGGCTATTGTCGAAACAGCAAAGGATGTTATCCCGCCAACTAGCGGACTTTGGCACATTTGCTATGTCGCCTCTGCAGATCGCATAAATGCAAATTGCATCATCAACAAAATCATCCATAATTTCGTCAAATTCAGAAGCGGCCACAACATGGTCAGCTACACCTGCAATATATATTACCTAATGTACTTAAATTACCACATAATGCATTCCAACCAACATATATACCTTCAATTGCATCAATTTTGTGAATTGCTTGGGATGCTCTCCATTTCAGAAGTGATGCTTTCAAGCTTTTAAATGGCATTTTTAAATTTATATTTTTAGCAGCAACTCAAACTTCACTCCCAATAACAAACTCAGCGATAACGATAGCGACAGCTGATTGCGTTAACTTACAAGACTTACAACACTCAAATCGTTCAATTGGGTGTTCACGATAGCTCTGCTGCAAAGTTGCACATATACAATGATACAACACTTAATGAACACCTCTATTGTAATGACAATATTAATAATCACTATTTTACGATTCATAGAACTTGACTCAATTTATTAGATACATATATTGTGATAAGAACGGTTTATAAAAGTGTTACCTCAGGGAAAGAATTATATGTGCATAGATGTTTTTAAGAAATTTGTTATGTTAAAGGAATATAATGAGCTTTAAGATATTTTTAGTTTATAGTCAGGTCTGTCGAGAGGGATTCCGGGACCGAGGGTTTTTTCTCATGTTGTACATAGTTTATTTAAGTTTTCGCCAAAAATCGCAGAAGTCCGGGCCCGGAGAGAAACACCCCCGGCCCCATCCCTCTCGACGGGCCTGTTTATAGTACTTATGAAAATAATACAAAAAATGGCAAAAACTACTCCAATTGCTTAATGCTTTTAAATATATCTAGTTAATTTAAAAAAAATAATGTGTATTTTGCATTTGTCTGATTTTTATACCCTTGCAGAGGGTATTATAAAATTGTCCGGATGTTTGTAACGCATAGAAGGAAGCATCTCCGACCACATAAAGTATATATATTCTTGATCAGCACGACGAGCTGAGTTGATTTAGCCCTGTCCGTCTGTCTGTTTCTATGCTATCTCCTCCGTCAGTTTTAAAGCTATCCTCACCAAACTTTGCACGAAGTCTTCTGGTACATATACGCTGCATATTTGTCGGAACCGGCCGGATCGGATGGCTATAGCATATAGCTGCCATAGGAACGATCGGTCAAAAAACTAGTTTTAGTGAGAAAAACTTTTTTGTTTTTAATGGAAACGCCTCCAAAGTACGTATTTCTCAGTTTACTATCCATTCCCATGATTCTACTAAGTTTGGTCGAAATCGGATGACTATAGCATATAGCTGCCATAGGAACGATCTGTCGAAAAACTAGTTCTAGTGAGAAAAACTTTTTTGATTTTAATGAAAACGTCCTTATCATTGGCACACACTCGCTTTATATCCTTTTACACAATTCTACAAAGTTTGGTCGAAATCGGATGACTATAGCATATAGCTCCCATAGAAACGATCGGTCGAAAAACTAGTTGGAGCGAGGAAAACTTTTTTGTTTTTAATGAAAACGTCATTTTTATTGGCATACAATTATTTTATATACTTTGGACACATTTCTACAAAGTTTTATCAAAATCGGATGACTATAGCATATAGCTGCAGTATGAATAATCGGTCAAAAAAGAAGTTCTAGTGAGAAAAACTTTTTGTTTTAAATGGGATCGCCTCCAAATTTTGCAATAAACAGTGTATTATGCTTTTCCATGATTTCACCAAGTTTAATCGAAATCAGACATCTTTAAAGTATGAATCCCATAGAAAAGCTATGTCCAAAAAGTAGTCTCAGAAAAACTTTTTTGTTTTCAATGGAAGCTGCAAGGGTATACAAAACTTCGGGCTCCGAGCCGAAGTTAACTTTCCCCTATTTTTTTGCTTACGTTATTAAAATTTATAAGAATTTTACACTTTTGACTATTATTGAATAGTTAATGTGCTTTTAATTTACCTTTTAAACCTCCTTAAGCCGATCAGGCAGTTTTTGAAAAGTTAAATTTCTGAATTGTTCCCACTCTGCGACTCGTCCTTAAGTTGCTTGAGTGTCTCAAACTGTCGACCATTCACCAGAAGTCCCAAATGGGGCTCAAGTACGGATTAATCGCTGGCTACCCCAGAACCGAAATGCTTTTGGATGAAAGAAAAGCCTTTGTAGTGGGTGCATTGTGAATCGGGGTGTTGTCTTGTTGAAAAATTCAAATATCCACATAAAGGTTATCTGAAAATTGAAAAAATTTGCTCTCCCACAACTGTACTTTGATCTCGGCATTAGTTTTAGTTGAAATTAAACACTTCCGAGACTTTTTAGAATAACAAAAGGCAGCCCAAAACATTAGGGATCAGCCAACGTATTTCCCCTTATGACGGGATTCACCTGGTTGCCGTAACTGTCTAAATTAAGCTGATTCTGTTCGAAAAAAACACATTGTGGAAATCAGTTGACCAAAATTTGAATCTTTCAGCAATTGCAGAACGATCCTTAAGGTGACAAGAAAGTAGTTTAAGTATAGGCACTCTGGAAGTCTATGAAACATTATTGTTTTCATTTAAAACTTAATGAACTCGTCTTTTAGTTGTATTAAGATAAAAATGACACTTTGTCTCGTTGCAAGACATGTCCTTACGTACAAATGCAAGACACCAAATTTCCCGTCTACAAATGTCCTCCTTTGATTTCACCACAACAATGGAGGTTTTTCAAAAAATTTGTATTCGCGTTTTTATGCTAGTTGACTCTCGCAGCTATATCAGTCATTTTAGTGTCACTTTCCTTGAGACCCATTATTAATCTACGCTCATCAGCTGAGAAATGCATTCTACGAGGCGCGCTAGAATAAAAGCCACTTTTAGAATATTTGTTTCATGTTATAAGTGCATGCACTATTTAAATTTAGATTTTTTTATTGAAGTTATACAATAATTGAAGCAAAATATACCAAATTATCGGGTCGCTCACCGCTTTGCACGTATACTTATTTCTTAGGAAAACTCTGTCACATTACACAAAAGTCAAGATAATGCACTAAGAATGGTGCCCAAAGAAGGATTTTGCATAGGCATTCTAAAAATAGAATACAAGAAGACACTTTTATATATCAACATCAAATGTACCGTTGCTTTTATTGCAAAGATAGAGAAAAACATTTATGCACATAAACTTAATTCCCTGGAGTGACGTGACACACTGGAAATTGAAAGAAAAATTTACTTTTTGTTTAAAAACAGATTTTTTTATTATAAGTTTAGTTTATAAAACTAAGGAAAGCTTTGAACTCTATTGTTTACTAAATTTTTGAAGATTTCTCTTTAATAAACCAAGAAAGAAAAGCCGACAGATTAACTTTTTATTTTTGGTTCTGGGTGCATTTTCTGTGGAAATGCCTAGGCTCAAATCGGGCCCAATTGTAGCAATGAATTTCTTTTAACTTTGTGTTTTGAATTTTGTCTTTAACTTTTTATGAATTCAAATCTACTGGCACGCGCGGACATTTTTTAAGTCCAGCTAATAATTGTTAATTAGGAAAAATATAGGAGCTTAAAAAATTGTATTTTAATATGAATTAATATTTTTTTCTAGTTTACCAATTCGTGTTTTACAGGGTAAATAATAAAGTCTCTAGGGGTTTCTCAGCTCTATCATAACGCCAAATTTTCGCATCTTCGTTTACGGCTAGAAATATAGCTAAAAAGGCCACACTGATGTATAAAAACATTTTACGTCTTATCTACTTACATTCGATCACATATCTACTTTACCAAAAAAACTATCGATACAACTTATCGATATGGCTGGCACTGCGCACATTTTATTTTGCAAGTACGTCGAACAGCCGCTAGAGAGCGCTAGCAGTCACATCACTTTGGCGGTCGAATTCAAAAACAAACACATTTCCATTTTGCTTGTTTAGTAAAAATGTTCATTATGTTTATTTATGAAATAAATTATTATTATTTACATTTGGAAAATAATGCACAAAATACAAATGATATTGCCCACCATTTCTACATTTGTCTACAAATTATTTAATTTAAAAAAAAAAAGAGAATGAAGAAATTTTTTGTTTTTTTTTTTTGGAGGGGAACAAAAATTCGGTTGCCTTTAATGGCACGCGCGTACTACTCGGCCTTTTGTTGTGTGTGTGTGTTTGTTGTATATATTTAAATGATTTACGTAACTAAAATTGTGACTATGAGCAAGTCGATTTGGCCTGGCTGGGTGGAAATTGACTCCTCAACGCTTCAACTCAGGCTAAACCAAGTTGCACATAATTTGACTGCTGCTGGGGATGTAGGAGGTAGGGGGGAGTTGGGAGGCAGGGTAATGGTATTGAAATTGTGCTGGCATACATTTTAACTAGACTTCGGCTAGGGCCGAAGCTGATCTACCCTTGCAAAAGGCGAAATTTAAAGTAATTATGCAAAACAATTTTGTTTTTGGCACTCACAAAAGTAAAAAGCAGTCCGATCTCTCGGGTCTGAATCTTTTGCAAGAATATCAAAGTAAAACCTCGCCTGTCCACATACAACTAATTCATAAAAAGATTTAACTAATAAACAAAAAGCCACTTGATTTCTCTTTTCATTGTTTTTTTTTCGGTTTGTTTGCAATAAATATTCGAGGAAAAGAGGCCGAAAAAAATCTAAGTACGATTGTGCGTAAGTCCTATTTCCTAAATGTACGGTACGGTACGTACGATTATGCGTATAGCTAAGACGTATTGACTTGCAAGGGGGGGAGGGGAAGGGGGAAAATCGCTAAAATTAGACAAAAAAGTTTCGTTGTTGCTTGCGCTCCTCTCCAGGCTGAAACACTTTGCTATTGCTGTTGCTCCACATTGATGGTGATGACCATGGTTGGTCAATAGTGTCCACCGGCCGCACCTCCGCCGCCGCCGCCGCCACCACCACCGCCGCCTCCGCTATGTCTGTGATGATCACGCCTGCCGGCTGACTGATCCCGATCACGATAGTCACCATTGCGGGAGCTACTCTTGTGATGGTGATGATGATGACGCTTCTTCTCACCCTTCAGGCACACATCGGATACCACCATCTCGGAATCATCACGCATGCCGTAATTATCGCGACCGCATCTGCTGGAGTAAAATGTAAATAGTTTTGGAGGATTGTGGAATGTTTTGTGGGGCTGTTTCGACTCACCTGTCCAAATTCTCACGCGAACGTTGCATATTGTCACGCAGATTGTCACGAGAGCGGGTCATGCTGGGCGGATCCAGGGTCTCCTTGCGACGCAGGGCATTGTGGGAGCTATTCTTAGAAGCGGACTCGTGCAGATTCTCCCAGGCTTGGCGATAGTATCTGAAAGAGAGGATTCGAAAGTTGAAAAAAGAACATTGATAGGTTACGTTTCGTCCATCTATATAAAAGTGAAATTACTATATGTATGGTTGTTGTTTATTTTTAAAAAATTAATTCCCCATTAAAAAAAATTATTTTTGTGTATTTTAAAACCTATTTTTTTTTAAACCAAATTTTAAAATTAGGTTGTTTAAATGGAGTTGGATATTTTATGGGTTCAGAACCAGTTTCAAGAACGGGTGTTCAAGTCGTTAAAGAGAAAATCAAGATTGTTCCGATAAAGAAGAAGTGTTCTGGTTCAATTATATTCCTTGCTTTGCGTCGTTTCGTTTGGCGTTTTTTCGAAGTTGCGTCGCTTCTTATTTTGGAACTAATTTCATTGTGCGTCGTTAGATTTTCGATGTTGCGTTATCGGTTTGGGATGAAGTCGTTAATATGTTTTTAAGGGTGGCAACACCTAAATTAATTAAAACGCGTGAATCCTTTTTTGTTTCGGCTCACTTATTAATTTGCTTGATGTAGTGTCAATTGTAAGCGTCACTTGGGAGAAACGCGCTCGAAATAAAAGTTCTTGATAAAATCAAATCCACGCCTGAGTCTACAAAATAAGGTAAATATTTTTCCATTTTTTATAGCTATTTAATTGCTATAATCTTTTTTTAAAGCAGGAAATGAGTGAAAAGAACACTGCTGGTAGAACCCAAAATAAAAAAAAAAACTATCAGCTTGGAGACAAAATTAGATATTCTGAGGCGATTTAATAAAAGGGAAAGAGCTGTGTAGGCAAAGGCTGTTGGCCTGGCTCCAACAACTGTCAGAACTATTAGAGATCGAGATGGGGATAAAATAAAAGAGGCTGCAAATCACCTTATTAGATGCTAAAACGATGATTCGTACAGAAGTTTTTTTTGATGATCAAAATGGAGTCCTTGCTTTCTATTTGGAGCGAAAATCAAGTCGCACAGAGAAAACCATTGAGTACAAAATTCAGACGAAAGCGAAAGCATATTTGATGACAGTAAGAAAGTCAAGCAGTACCAGCGATAATGCTAGTGATAGTAACAAAACAAGAATGAAACATTTGAAGCTAGTCAGGGCTGGTTTGAGAGATTAAGGTTCGAGCAAATCTGCACAGCAATGTTTTAAAGGTGAAGCAGCAAGCGCTGACATAGCAAGAACTCTCAAAAGAGTTAAAACATTAATTCATGAAGGTGGCTATGTTCCAAAAACATATACACATTTCTAAGTACTTTTATATGTAAACCATTTAATATTTTATTCATTGGCGTGCAAACTAAGTTGAAAGCATTGATGACACACATACTCAAAGCTGGGTTTCAACAAAACATTCAAAGCTTTTTTCAACAAAAAACTTAACTTCAGTTTTTTGAGCCTATGGATCAGGGAGTAATTTCAGACTTTTAAAAGTTATTACTTTTTTACTTATAAGTTTTATTATTGAATAGAGTAAACCTACATGGTTAGTTTGGAAAAAGTTTAACATTATGAAAGTCATAAAAATTTTTCCGAATTCAATGAGGGGTTAAACCATCTTGCATGAATGGTGTTTGACAAATATGACTATGGTTAGCGAAAATGCACTGTAGAAGTGGATGAAACACCAGCTGTTCGTCATGAAATTTCTAATTTAGTAGGATAAGTCTGATTTTGAAGGTATGGAGACAGACTGACATAAATTGCTAATTTGCCACAACAACAAAATTCTCTCATCATTTAAAGTTCTTTTGCAATCTGTGCAAATTGCTAATGAAGAAGATGACTCTGACTGTTCAATAGGAAATCTTAAAGAATTTCGGAAAAAAATTAACCTCCCAACTTAAATTTTCAAAGCGATGTGTTTGATTGACGAAGGTTTTGGATATTTTATTAAAAACGATCCCGACAGCGAAATTGAGTCTTAAAGTGTCCCAGACGGTAGCTACGACTTTTATTGCAAGTTTCAGAAATGTATTTTACGCTTAAAAAAAAATGTTCAGCAAACATTGGACCAATTTTTTTAAAGAAACGGTCTACGACAACGTGATTCTCTATAGAAAGCAAATAATTAACTTTTTTATTCCAAATTTTTTTGATTTTTTTTTTCAACTCTATTTTATTTAACTTTCTTTGTGTTCTTCGTTCAAATACTTATACTCGCTTACTAATTCCGGAATAAGAGCTAATTAAGCTCGATTACAAGAACCGAATCTCTTAACATTTTATCAGTTGCGTTTGCACTCAAATTATTCCTTAGTGTATAAAACTTCGTGCACATTTCTTTAAACTTTAAACAGAGAAATCGTTCGGTCAGCAGTTGCCTAAGTGACAAGGATCGTCTAAAACAATTACAACAAAATTGCAAAAATCGGGAAAAATAATAGAATTTCTTCGAATTTGTGTCCTTATTGCCTCAAGTGTAGCATTGGTTTGTTTTTTAACCCTGAGTTTTCGCAATTCTTGTGCCACAAAACTATTTCTTGTTTTAGCTCGTTTTCGCTGCAATTGTTTTCGTCCTTCTCATATATTTTAGCACCTTCCACAATTTTCAAACTGTGTTCTTTGTAGGATGTTCAAATCTCTGGATTTAGAATATTCAAAAATTGTCCACAGAATCTTAATCTCAGAAAAGAAATACCAATAAATGGTAGTAAATTGTGCACTGTAAAACAGTTCAGTATGGCATTAGGCCATTTATTAGATTTTCCCTTTTCCCTCCCTCATTAAGAGCTTGTAAAGGGTGATTTTTTAGCAATTATCTTTTTGGCAACACTGGTTTAAACAGCTCACGCACGTTTCCTTTTTTTGTTTCACTGTCAAACATCTTCAGTTTGGTCTATAATTTAACTATGAATCGTCTTACAAACGAACAACGCTTGCAAATTATTGAATTTTATTATCAAAATGCGTGCTCTGTTAAGAAAGTTCATCGCGCGCTTCTTCCATTTTATGGTCAGTTTAATCGACCCACTGAAGCGGCTATTCGGGCTATTGTGACTAAATTTCGCACCAAATTTACATTGTTGGACACTAAACCACAAACACGCTTACGTAGAGTGCGAACTGAAGAAAATATCGCAGCTGTATCGGCCAGTGTTAATGATGACCATCAATTACCGATTCGTCGCAATTGGGCCTCTGTTACTCAACAACGTGTAAAATTTTGCGGAAGGATTTTGGTGTGAAGCCTTTCAAAATACAGCTGGTGCAATAATTGAAGCCGAACGACCTACCGCAACGTAGAATTTTTGGAGAATGGGCTCTTGGAAAGTTGACCGAAGATCCACTTTTTTACCGAAAAATTGTGTTCAGCGACAAAGCTCATTTTTGGCTCAATGGGTACGTAAATAAGCAGAATTGTCGATTTTGGAGTGAATATCAGCCAGAAGCATTGCAAGAGCTACCAATACATCCAGAAAAAGTCACAGTTTGGTGCGGTTTATGGGCTGGTGGCATCATTGGACCGTACTCCTTCAAATATGATGCGAATCGTAACGTAACTGTGAATGGTGAGCGCCACCGTGGGATGATATCCAACTTTTTTTGCCCAAAATGCAAGAGCTTAACTTGCATGACATGTGGCTTCAACAAGACGGTGCCACATGAAAGAAGGGGAAAAAATGGACTTATTGAGAGGCGAGTTCGGTGAACATTTTATTTCACGTTCGGGACCGGTCAATTGGCCGCCTAGATCGTGCGATTTAACGCCTTTAGACTATTTTTTGTGGGGCTATGTTAAAGCTCATGACTATGAAGCAATTTTCATGCAACTTTCTCAGTAGTCGAGAGAATTTGGTAAGATCTATACTTTTCGTTTATATTTTCCATTAATTTTCTCTCGAATTTGCCGCCTTCTAAGAAAACTGTATGAAAACTGAAGTTTGTTTCATCGTGTAAATCCCGACTTAATGTTATTTTTTGAACTGAACCTTGGCTTGGCTTATGTTACGGTTCAAGAGACCCAAAATGAGTTTAAGCGATAGGGGTTTAGGAGGTGTAGGTTCATGATCGTCTTTGATTTGAGAGCAGGTCTTCCCCTATATGTAAAATTCCGGGGCATTAAGAACCCGAGCAGAAACAGTTGCAATGCAATTTCTGGCGAATTCGTTAGTTCAGTATTATCATAATTAATCCAGATCTTACAACCTCGGGACAGGTCATTAGGTGATCAGTCAGAAACTTGCGTTTGATTGCTTCGATTGTGGAATTTGTACCAACCTGTTGAGTCCATTGCGGCTGCCTGAGGTGGAGCTATCAAAGCTGGCTACGGTGTTACAGTCGGGTGAGGCGCGATGGCGATAATGTTGCGTGGTTCGATTTCTAGGAGAGAGAGAATGGGTACGAAAAATTAGCAAAAAATTTGACAAATCAGGAAAAAACAGCTCAAAGAGAAAAGGGTTTGTTAGTCACACAAGGGTTAAGTACAAAGAC
This sequence comes from Lordiphosa collinella, assembly GCA_018904265.1. Lineage (NCBI taxonomy): Eukaryota > Metazoa > Arthropoda > Insecta > Diptera > Drosophilidae > Lordiphosa > Lordiphosa collinella. The sequence goes on along the minus strand of JAEIFV010000424.1, from coordinate 73,832 downwards.
ACACAGACAGAGAGAGAGAGAGAGAGTGAGGACAGAGAGAGAGAAGAAGAGGGGGGAGCAAAAGAGAGCCCAGACGTGCAGGAGAGTGTATGTGTGTGTGTGTGTGTGTGTGTGTGATGGATGGCAGTGAACCGGCAGAGAGAAGGAGGCGACGTTGGCCCACAGCATTCAAGGATTAATTAGTTGATATCATGTTGTCGCAGCTTTTGGTATCTGACTGATGGATGTGGTGGTCTGTGTTGTTGGTGGGTGTGGTGATTGGTTTTGGCTTTTTGCTGCTTACATTTGTTACATTCTTTCTTTTGCGTTTCGTTTTTGGCTTTGGAGTTGGTTTCGTGGTTCATCTTTGGCACACAATTGGTTTCTCTTTGAGCAGGTAGTGTCGGTTCGTTCGTCCTTTCTACATTTACATCTCTCTCTCTCACATATGCGTGTTACTAAAGAGACCCGCTCGGGCCCGATAGCCTCGCCCGTAGCTGCTAAACTCCCGTCGGCCCAGCTTTTGATCGTCAAACGGCAGGGCCAGCACACTGTACCACAGGGAGGGGGCTGGCTCACAGCGTACGCTGGAGCTGAGGCTGCCGCCACCACCGTCGGCACTGCCGAAGAGCCGCATGCCCTTGCCACTACAGCGGGTCAGCTGGGCCGTGGAGGCATAGCTGGTGGCACTGGTGGCCGTCGCTGTGGCATAGCTGGGCAGGCGACTGGGTCGCGCCGGTGGGGGGGCGTGCTTGTGGTGTGTGTACCTCTGGGAGAACTGCTCCTGATACTGCTGCTTCAGATGAGGTTGTGGATGTTGATGCTGATGAGGATGGTTGTGGTGGTGGTGGTGGTGGTGTGGCAGATGATGCGGATGATGCAAATGTTTGGCTATGTGCCGCCGTTTGCTGTTCGGATTGCTGCCGAATGATTTGCCGAGGCGAGAGAGAGAAGAAAACAGAGAGTTGTACAACCAGAGAAAGAGAAAGGCTTTCGATGTGTCTGGGTGTGTGTGTGTGAGTGTCTGGTGTGTGTGTGTGTGTGTGAGTGAAGGGTCGAGAGGCTCTCTTAGAAAAGGGGGCGGGGGTGTTGGTGGTCAGGGGGCACGGCAAATAGAAAACTGGCATGGCAAATCTTTAAAAACAAAAAAAAAAATCTATTCGTTCTTTTCCCGGACTTACCTTCGCACTAGAATCACTATCGTGGTGATGACAGCGGCCAGGAACACAAAACCGCCAAAGGCACCCAAGGCCACAATTGCTCCCAGATTGAGCTTAGCCTCCTTGGTCTCCTTCCTATCGGGATTGTCCACCGCGAAGGGCACATTGACATTGGGCGACTGATTCTGCCTGATATTGACACTGTCTGCAATCTCATTATCCTGCGGATGGGAGTTCTGTATGATCTGCTGCGTATTCCTGGTGGTGGTCTCCACAGTGGGAGCACTGGGGCGACTGCGTGGCGGTGTCGGTGCATAGGTGGAGGGCGGTGGCACCACATGCTGCGTGGTGGGCACTGAGGGAGTGCTGCTGGGTTTCTTGGGTATGAGCACGGGACGTACGGTGCGGCGTGGTGGGAACTCTTCTCGCACAGTTCCCGGCACTGGCACATTGATTTCTTCCTCGGAGTCGGCTGAAATCACAGGGAAAGCTGAGTCAGGCCTGCAAATGGCTAGCTCTGGGGGCAAACTACTCACCTTCTCCATTGATCTCCACCTGGGGTGTGCTGATGCTGGGATAGGTACCCACCGTGCTACTGCTACTGGCCGTAGAGACTGGCCGGTAGGGTGTACGACTGGTGCTGGTGGTAAGCTTGGGTCTAAATGGTGGCGGTGTGGCCACTGAGGAGGGTGCCGTGGGTGCGACGGTGGGCTGAGTGGAGGGTTCCAGCTTAATGCAACGTGGCAGAGCACTGCTCCATTGTCCAGTGGCTAGACAGCTTAGCTGACGAGGTCCTTCCATGCGATAGCCGGGAGGACAGCTGATTTCTGCCTTGGAGCCATAGTAGGTGCCATTGGGAGCATGAATAATGGTGCTGTAGTAGTTGCCCGGCAGGGTGTCGCATTCCACAACTAGGGGAGCAGAAGGGTTAGTGAAACGACTGTGCTAGCTAGCTTGGCTAGAACTTACTCTCGCAGCGAGGTGGCGGTCCATTCCAGCGCTCATCAAAGTCGCAGGTTAACAGCGCACGTCCTATCATCTCGTAGCCCTCATCACAGGCATACTTCACCAGACTGAGGTAGCCCACCGTGTTGTTGAGCAAACCATACGAGCCATGGGCTATGCTGGCCGGCAAACCGCACTCAATGTCTAGAGAAGATGGCATTGTCTTAAACCCTCATCTCATTGCTCCTCCTCCCACTCTACTTACATTTGCACACCGGTGGAAACTCATTGTAGAATCCCGTTTCCAGGCAGGTACGCGTTGCCGGACCCACCAGCAAATGATTCGCATCGCAGCTGTACTTAATCTGTGCACCCACTTCGTAACCATTCAGCGCCACCATCGTCGAGTTCGGTGGCTGTTCGGGACGTCCGCAGGTCTTGGGCTGATGCTGGCAGATGAAGTTCAGCAGCGTGTTGCAATTCGTATCGCTCCACAGCCAACCCTTGGAGCCATCGAAACGTGCACAGTCCTCATCACCGCCCGGATGACTCCAGAACGATACGGTCAACTCATCACCATTCACCCATTTCCAGCTGCTGCGATCGCTGCCATCACGCACCGCCCCCATCCAGTACTGGGAGCTTACATCGCTGCGATGGCGACGCCACAGTTCCCAGCTGATGAAACCCTGCAGGGCGGGATTACTCTCACTGATCAGGGTGCCGCCGCGCGAGCGACAGAAGGACAGTGCATCGAGGAAGTTCAATGGCTGACGATTGTAGAAGATGTAGCATTTGCCATTGTATGAGGCCAGAGCACCAGGCGGCTGATCTCTGAATGTGGGACACCGTTCGATGGGCAGGGCCTGATCTGTGTACACAAATGCCTCACAAATGGACAAAGGATTGGGTGTGTTATTCTCCAGATGTACACTGACAAAGGCACCCGGCATGGGTGGGTTGCAGGGCAGGAAAAGCGGTTGACCGGCCTCCAGCAGACCCGTAAAGCGATTACAAATGGGATTTGTGCCCAAATCTGGACGATTGTTGCCCACGCGTACCACAATTGTGGCGGGTTTGTTGCCTGTAAGGGAAGAAAGTTTGTTGAAGAATTAAGAAAACAATTGAAAAGCTCTAAGACTCCCGCTCTCTCGATCTGGAAACTAAATTTAAAAAGAATGGCAAGGAAGACATCAATCCAAACTGCAAATTGTTTTATCAGAAAGAAAACCTGGAAAATGATCCCCTACGCTGTGATCATTTCAATTAGACGTGCTGCGGAATCACTTTACACCGATTGAATATGGCCTGCTCAGACTCAAACTAATTGTAATGAAAATAAAGCTCTATGATGGGTTTGATGGGCTAGAGAAGTGCGTGAGTAGAGCTGGCAAACTATCGATAGTACTATCGATAAGGGTATCCAATCGAATCGAAATTCGGTTTCAGTCAAGGCATTTATAATGACCAAAAGCTTTTTCTAACAGTAACCGTTTCCAATAATTTATCCGTAACCGAAATATATCTAGGGCCCGAGATAGACTTCCCAACCAATAACGTAAATCGTTCGATTGGATACCCTTATCGATAGTGCCATCGATAGTTTGCCAGCTCTATGCGTGTGTACCGGGACTCAAAAGAGTCGGGAAACGATTAAGGCCGTATTCTCTTCAGCAAAAAATTTTTTCGATTTTTTTGCATTTATTTATAGCTTGGATATTCAAAAATATCCCCCAAAAGTTTTCGACCCAATTATTTAAAAGATATAGCCTTTTAGTGACCCAATGTGACCTAAATTCTCAAGCAACTGCAAACTTAAAGCGCGTTTATCTCGAAACCACGTTTTTCGAACTGGCGGCCCGATTCCGCCAGTTCTACTGAACCGATGAGAAACAAAGTTTAACGACGTAGGAATATCCCGTAGAAAATAAAAATTTGCTTTTTTTACTATTTTTTTACACTAAACACAAAAATGGTCAAATTCGATTTGTCAATTTCGGGCCGCCATTTTGTCAAAAAAATCAAATTCGGAAAACATCCACCCAATTTTTTCAAGCTCGAGGGCCGCGCCGCCACTTTTTTTTGAGGGCCAACTTTGACGGTGCCATCATATGGACAGCCCCTATATCCGGCGAAAAATTTTTTTTTTTTTTCATTCATTACTAATTCAATAAAAAAACAAAATTCAAATATTTTTTGCGTTTTCAAATGAGAATTTTTTCAAAAAGGTCCAAAAACAAAGCTGAAGGAGAATAGGGCCTTAAGATAATGTATAGCACGAACATAAATCTTGCCCCTAAGGCGAAAATAATCTGTGTAATTCAAGTAAATCTAAAAACAATACAATTTATTGCCTCATTTTAAAGGAAATACGGAATCGGCCCCGCATCGGACATGTTATCCGATGAGTGAAGAGGTTGTTTCCACCTAGAATAGAATCTTAGGGGCGCACAGTGGTCGCTCCCATAGGCCAAAAATAAAAAAAACAATGTCAAAATGTTGACTTTAAATGTACCAATTCTTATTTATAATTGGTCTAGCTATTTGAATTTATTCATCTTTTTGTTTTGCTCTATCTGTCCTCTTCAAGAATAGCATCGAAAGAGAGCATGATATTCATTGGGTATTGGTAAGCAATCGTGCAAGCGAAGCTCTCCGTAAAAAATTTGTTAAACTTATTTAAAACAAGTGTTTGTGCAATGGAAGTGATTAATATTTTAAATAAAGGTATTAACTTTCTTTTTACAACAAAAAGTATATGTAGTATATGTTGTGTTTTGTGTAAATCATTATTGTATTTAGTACATAATTGTGAACGTTCTTAGTTTGTCTTTTCTGTGTTTGGTTAGAGTTTTAGTTGTGAAGGGATTCTTGGGGATGAACAAATCTTTTTGTATAATAGTCTTAAGCATTTTAAGAACATAAGAAAGTTTAATTCAAGTGCCGTAAGGTGCCGTGCGGCTTGCAATATACGAAAAGGTAACCTAACCTCAATTTTAAAAAAGCACGTGCTTCTGCTGTGTGTTGTTATTTTATTCACTTATCGTACAGATTAGACGAAAAAAATGGCAAATTCGATCACAAGAGGCTAAAGATAAGACTTCATAACGAAAAACATTTATCCAAAATGAGTTCAGGGCCAAAATGGGTCTAATAGTAGATAAACCAAGAGCTGGAGGAAGTGGAACTTCGAATGATGGGAACACAGCCAGAAAATTCTTCAATAATCCTGATATATCTGCCGACATTACGGGAATTGAAAAAGACTTAATAATCAGAGTCTCAACTTTGTTGCAAGCGTTATCTTCGGGCTACAAGATAAATCCAGTAAAATTTGGTGACTATGCTCTTCAAACAGCAAAGCAGCTGATTGACAAGTACCCCTGGTTTTATCTCCCCCCATCGGTTCATAAAGTTTTACTTCATGCTCCTGACATTATAAAACATCCTTTGCTTTCGATTGGAGAGCTTTCAGAAGAAGCCGCTAAAGCAAGAATTAAGGACATTAAAAAATTCCGACTGCAACATACACGCAAAATTTCAAGGATCTCCTCAAATACAGACTTATTTAACAGACTGCTTTTAAGTTCTGATCCATTTATTAGTGGACTAAGAACACTTAAGTATAAGGAAAAGTCAACTCTACTAGAGTCAACTCTTTCGTTACTTGATGAAACCATTTAAATATTATATAATTTTTTATTATTGTTCGTTTTGTTTGTTATAACTTTTTTTTGGGAAGGTGGGCGTGGGGGGTGGAGTGAGTAATCACTCCCACACTTTTATATTACAGGTCCAAGTTTGTAAATAACTTACAATAAAAAGATCAGCCTGTTATGATTACAAGAAATGAATTTATGACCACTGAAAAAATCGTTCCTATGGAAGCTATAGGATATAGTGGTACGATCTGGCCAATTTTTGTAACATATATTTATAATTTTTTTTATAGATTTTTGGTAAAAGTTTCATAGCGATAGCACATCTAGAAGTATTTATGGCCGCGGCTCCATACAAGCACGACCACTGTGGGGCGGTAAAAGACGTCAAGAGAATACTTTTAAAAATGCTGCGTTTCAAATCTGACGTATATTATAAAAGTGAAAGTTCGTATATTTGTTACCCAATCTTGCATAAATATGTGAACGGATTTGTATGAACTTTTGCACACTGACAGTTGATACCTGTAGCAGTTTCTTTTAATCGTAAGAACACCATGAAATTAAAAAAAAATTCATCTTTCATATGAGCATAAAAGGCGTAGATTGGAGGTTAAACTCCCCCGAACAGAAAATATATTTATATGTTAGGTACAAGACTAAGACAGAAGCGAAAAATCCTGCATACACCATTGACTCAAAAAATGCAAGAGGCATAAGTGTAATGAGAAGTCAAGAAACTTCTACGCAAGCGAAGCTCAGGAGAATGCAACAGTTAAGCCGTCAAGCGGATCGGAGAGCTGCCGAAATGTCAGAACAGGAGAGCAATCGACGGCCGCAATTTGCTAAACACATTGCATTCCAGAGTGCTTCTGAGACCCAGGAACAACCAGGAGCGGCGCGTTGAAAAGCCAGTTTGAGTTCTGCAGAGTAGAAGACCAAATTCACGCCATCAAGTTGCAATAGACATCGCATCTTAGAGAGCTGCTAAGACAGTAGTGGAAGCAGAATCTCGGTGGCAGAGTGTTGCTGAAAGGGTGACCCAGCGAAGTTTTGCAAAAATTATATTACAGTTTTGATTATCATGAAGACGGGTAAATAGACGAATAGAGTAAATTCTCATTTATGTTTGGCTTATGAAGAAGATTTACTGGATGATAAATAGGAGGTGTAGGTTGAATGGTTAAAAAAATCGCGCTCGATAGCTCGAAACAGGCTCATTATTTTAAGTATTGCCCATTAGAACAATTGATCAGTAGGTCATAAACAACAACATATTCCAATTTCAGTCAAAGTGTGCGGGGTCCATTGCTCTATTTTCATGTGAGTTCAGATTATTATGCAGTCTATACGCGCGGCTCGAGTTCGTTCTTGTTTTACGCAAAGATAATACCGCATAGAGCAGGGACCGAAAAAAAACTATCACATTTTTGCATTGGTGTGTGTGAGAGCAGCGCAAAAACTGATTCAATTTGCTCTCAATTTCAGTAGCAACAACTGCGTCGCAATGCAGCTAAACAAGAGCCGAACAGGCAGCGCAGCGAGCATATACTGTGCTTGTGCGACTGCGCTGCTTTTGAGAGTCTGCCTACGCCCAGTACATAGCGACGTGCCGGCCTCTGGCAAAGAGACTCACGCACAGGACAATTGCAACAACAACTTCAAATGTGTTCTCTGCTATGCCTGTTACACAACTGAACGCAGCAACAAACACGTTTGGGTTGTTTTTAGGTAGAATTTTTTGTTGCCGACGAATAATTTCGTGTGCATCAGACAGCCACGAGCACACACACACAACACCAGGCAGTAATCCGTGTTCTGCTGGATTATTGTGAAGATTTGATAGACGGCATTTTCGGACGGGTAAATAGGAAGTATTAACCAAACGGTAAAAATAGTCACAAAATTTGCAAAATATTCATGATTTTAGATTATCATGAAGACGTTTATATAGAGAAAAGATCGAACGGTCCAAAATGCTTATACCGTCATGCAGCCTGCACTAGATTGAATATAATCGCTCTCTTTAGAATCGTAAGAACCCAGGCGACGCCGGGTATTCAGATAGTATATTATAATTATAGCATTAAAAAATACATAATTAATATGTTAAGCCATGCGCCTTTTTCATAAGCTTTTTTCCCCTCTCCGTCCCGTCAAAAACGGCTTTTTTCTCGGCAAAAGATGGCAACACTGCTTTTAACGCAACAACAATAAAAAAGAAACTTTGGATCGCTTTGCTCAGTTGCTGAGAGCCAAACAAAATATTCCCCTTCAAGCTGTTATCGTGTGTTTCTCTCATCAAGAAAAATAAAACAGAAAACACGAGAGAGCCAAAAATAAGGCTTTCGTTCAAAGAGTAAGGGAGTCTGTTTAAATTGTACCCGTCATTTTGGTGAGCAGACAGCACCAAAATAATTGGTTAATCATACTTTGCGAGCTCTGGCGAAAAGTGAATTTCGGGCTACTGAAATAAATTCCTATTTATCGGCACATTGTGACATTATTTTAATACAGATGTCATAACAAACTAATGGAACTACCAGCAAAAATCGTGCTTAATCATTCTATTACAGGGAATTTTTGGTAGGTCAACACCTACTTTAACGATATTCCAAGGTAGCGATCCAGACGAACAGACCAAAGCTTGTGTAGAACATTTTATTGGCATTTTCATTCAGTAATGTAAACGAAAAGCAATTGAAAAAGAAGCTATAGCTTTTTGGGCATGTTTTCCTAGTTATAATTGTTTGGGTGAGCTGTCAACAGGTCAGGCGGGTTCACCCAAGTGAAAGTAATCATAAATTTTCAGGCTGCCCGTCCACACTGAGTCACTGACGACGACGATGTTGTCGTCACATAATATCAACGAGCAAAGACGAAGGCGACGACTTCGATAGCGACTTCAGGTTGCTGGTTGCTGGTTGCAAGTGAAAGCATTAGGGAAAACTGGCTGGCAGTTGTTTGTTGTTATTTTTTTTTTGTTTTTGGCAACCCTTTTGCATTGAAGCTCGTGGCCAGGTGAGTTTCGTGCAGCGCTTGCCATTTCAATTTAGCGATTGGCAGCCTGGGAAAAAGGTGCATTGAACTTGCACAGATCCAGACTTGGAGATGGGGGCCACTAGGCGAGAGTTTGGCTTACAAACAGACAAAAAGAAGACAATGAAAAGGTAAACGAGTTCCCATGGCATATCAAAAGGATGTGGGGTGTCTTTAACACATGCCGTGTAAGACCATAAAATTATCTAACTTGCTCAGCACTTTTTGCTTTCTCTCCAGCTCTGAGCATCCGATTCTCGTTGAGTGGGTACTTACCACAGCAGGACTTTCCAAAATCCAAACGCACCAGCTGCACCATGTATGGCTCCAACAGATTCACATACCACCAGGGTGAACGCTCCGACTTGGTAAGCGAGCAAGTTTCCGGCGTAAAGAAGGCCGATGTGGAACCATCAATGGCCTTCTGTGGGGCACCAGCGCCCTCGGTTGATATCTGCATGGGCGCCTTGCCAGCGGCCACATTGAGCACTGTAAAAGAAAAAAGTTGAGAGGCAATGAATAGTTTATTGCAAGATTTTCTTGTCTGTTCTTTTGTCATTCAATTCAGTTTCCCAGCACCAAACCTCAAGGTCTCTTGGCTAATTGGCCAAACTGTGTCTAAGCCCTGACATGCTTCTTTTTTTTTGTTTGTCGGTAAAACCTTCGGCATTTAAATGCTGGCACGAGAATCTCCGGCAGATAAACTCCAAATATGAAAAGCAAAAGTGAAATTTCTCATTGCTTTTACTTGACATGGGCCTTAATTACATTGCTACGCATTGAGATTCATTAATCAGATGCATCTGTCGGATAAACCAAGCCAAGTCTGTCTGGTTCAGCTCAGCGGCTCATGACGCTCAAGAGATCGCATCGTAAAGCTGCTTTCTCCTGCTCTCAGTCGTCAGCAGGTGGCGCACATCTGTCCGCACTTTCGTTCTTCTGCTGGTGGTCGGTCGGTCGCTGGGTCGGGCGCTGTGACAAATGCCTTTAATTGCCTTTTAATTAAATTTCTATATAGATTTCGAAATTCTATGGCCCGCTGTGTCATGGACCAATTTCAAACACGAATCTCAGTCATAATCATTCAATTTTGTTTTCCTCACCTCGGGGCTGTGGGTTAGAGCCGCTCCCAGGCACATTCCACACCGGTAGCCATCAACTGCAGTTGAAAATAGTTTTTTTGGGGGGCTATTTTTTGTTTTTGTTGTGTGTGAACAATAAAGAGCAAAGGGCAATTTTGAAACGAGAGTGAGAAATTGTTTAGGAAAATTTTCGATTCAGTTTAGCTAAGGTGGAAATCTTGTCTTGTCAACATCAGTTACAAAAAACCCACCCTATACAGGCGTTGGTGGAGGTGATGGTAATGTTATCAGCTGAGCCCTTCAGATTTGGCGTTCATATTGTTACCGTCATTCACACACTAGGTCTAATCAGCTGCACCGAAGGCATTATAAGGTCGTACTTTTTGAAATGGACGACCGCTACCTTCAACAGGATGGTGCAATACGCCAAAACACAAGTAACTTATACAATAAAGTTATGGCGCACGAAGTTCGGTGGTCGTGCACGTCTTAAGTCGCTTTTGAGTATATTAATTGAACCTATTTTTCACCTAAATTGTAACACGTCAATCCATGGGCGCAATTGAGCTGAGGGAAGGGGGGAAATGGGGCAAATACTTAATTTAAGGACAAAATTCTACTTTCAAGTAAACCCAAAAAATGTAGTATCTTTATCAATTTGAAACGCTTTTCTAGCGTGGATTCCACTTGTTTCATGAATCGGTTCGTGCTGGGTTATGGGTGAAGTGGTCTGTTGGCAGGGGTGGCTGGGTCTGGTTTTGTGTGGTTTTTGGGCAGTGAAAAAAAGCTCAATGAGAACGAATAAAACTCGATTATAAGAACAGAATACCTAAAAAACCGGTAACTAATAAACATTTCTTTAAGTGCGATCATTCAAATTATTTCTTGGTGGTAAACTTTTTATGTGATCATTAATAGAAAAATTGCTATTGTATAGCATAGTAGTTAAATCTCATATGTACTTGATCAGCAATCGTCTATAGCCCAGTCCAATGTTGCAATACTCCGTCATTTGAAATTTTGATTTCTTAGTGATTGATTCCCACAGCTAATCCGTATATGTTAACACGAAGGTGGCAAGGAACGTCGAAAACAAATTCGACTAATTGGAAAAATAATTGAATTTCTTTGATTTTAAGACCTTATCGCGTAAAGTGCAGTCTGGTCTAAATTTTTAACCCTGAAATCTCGCAGTTTTGCAGCTTCCACAATTTTTTACACTTTGTTTGCTAGGATGTCCTTTCAATCTCAAAATCAGAAAAAAATAATTAAAGTCAATTACGACTAGTAAATTGTGGAACTGTTAAAAGTTCAGTATGTTATTTTGTCGCACAAAGCCTGGACCGGACAATGTCCCCAGTAGTGTACTCAAATATTGTGCTGATTCCCTCTGCTCCCCCCTTCTAAAGCTGTTTAACCTATCCCTAGAGCTTGGTGACTTTCCCCTATTGTGGAAGGAATCTTTTATTATTCCGATTCATAAAAAGGGGTCCAGGTCGGACATAGCAAATTATAGAGGAATCTGTAAACTTTCTTCCATACCTAAACTTTTTGAGCACATAATTACTTCACAATTACAGCACTTTTGCCAACCCATTCTATGTCCATCCCAGCACGGTTTTATTCGTCGGCGTTCTGTTTCCACTAATCTACTTGAATTATCATCAATAGTACATCAGAGATTTCTTAATCGAAAACAAACAGATGTCATCTATACTGATTTCAGCAAAGCCTTTGATTCTGTTAATCATAACTTACTTCTACAAAAACTATGCCTAATAGGTCTCCCAATCAACTTTCTCGGCTGGGTTAGATCTTACCTCACCAATCGGTCCCAGAGGGTGCGTTTTCAGTCTGCTGTATCCGAAACTGTTCACGTTACCTCGGGTGTCCCACAGGGCAGTCATCTTGGTCCCTTGTTATTTAACCTGTTCATCAATGATATTCCTCAAGTGCTTTCGTTTTCAACTGCCCTTATGTACGCTGACGATCTCAAGCTATGTGCCTCATTCAACGATCCAGCTTCTCCACTTCTATTACAAAGTGATCTAAATTCTCTGAGTGCCTGGTGCCTACTGAATCGCCTCCCCCTTAATATTACCAAGTGTAATATTATGACTTTTCATAGAACCAAGCCGTATCTATACGAATACGCCATTAAAAGGGATTCGTTAAACCGTATTTATAAAGTCGATGATTTGGGTATACTGTTTGAACCCAATTTTAGCTTTAACAGCCACATTTCAGTGATGTGCAATAAGGCTAAAAGTGTACTTGGATTTATCAAGAGATGGTCTAAAGAATTTAATGATCCCTACACTACCAAACATCTTTACACCTCGCTGGTCCGCCCAATTCTGGAATATTGCTCCTGTCTTTGGTCTCCGCAATATCTGACATACCAAGATCAAATTGAATCGGTTCAGAAGCAGTTTCCGATTTTTGCCCTTCGTGAACTAAACTGGGACACCAACAGGCATTTACCTCCATACGAGCAAAGACTTCGTTTGATAGACCTTCCTTCACTCAAATCCCGGAGAATTTGTCATGCAGTCATTTTCGTCCACAAGCTCTTGTCGGGTGAGATTGATTCCATGGCTCTTTTAAGCCTTGTTAAATTGACAGTACCACTCAGATTAACTCGCCACTATACTCCAATCTACCTCTCTCCTCGCCTAACCAACTATGCTCATCGAGACCCCCTCCGTTGCCTATGTCTTGCTTATAATGAGTACTATCACCTGTTTTCTATCGATTACTCTACTTTAAATGTAAAAAAACGCCTTAATGTCATTTCTTAACTGAAAATCTCCAGATAACGTACACTCTGACCACCTTTGCTGTGAGTTGGACCATAGCTGGCTTCAGCCAATAAATTAGTCCCACCGGGTCGGAGATCGTTATTACTGGATTCTCATTGTACATTTTGTAATTTTATATTCTGTTTGACTGAACATTGTTAAACCTTCAATAAATAAATGAATAAATAAAAAAACTAGTCATGAAAAAGCTGCTCAAATCGTCCGGATTCTGCGTTAAACTGTAGGTCCCTTTCTCTTGTCCGAAAGTTAGAAGCAGACAAGCCAAGAGATTGAGGGAAGCTCGGCCTTTGCCCTTTACGCTGCTGCTTAATGCCAAATATTTATTTTTTCTTAAAGCTGAAATTTTGCATAGAGTCTTTATTTTACTGCACTGACCGAACCTGATGATAATATCGACTCCTTTGCGCTAAAACATCGTATGTGCTTAAAAGTAAACTTTACAGGAAATAGTTCCTAATTATAGATCCGCAGCAATAATCAACATATTTAACTAAACTCAAGTCTAGCTTGGTGAACAGACTGATAATTCCCGAAAAGACTCATTTTTTGACACATACGATATTTTTTACCACAAAAATGTTTAGTGCGTTCGTCAAGTTTGGCACTTTTAAAATGGCTCAAATTGCACAAAATATATAAAATCTTAATTTAAAAAAAAAGGGGGAAGTTAACTTCGGCTTGGCCGAAGTTTTGTATTGCTTCCATTGAAAACAAAAAAGTTTTTCTAAGACTACTTTTTGGACTTTACTATATAAACTTGGTGAAATCATGGAAAGCATAATACACTGTTAATTACGAAATTTGGAAATTTTGCCGATCCCATTTAAAACAAAAAAGTTTTTCTCACTAGAACTTCTTTTTCGACCGATCATTCATACTGCCGCTATATGCTATAGTCATTCGATTTTGATAAAACTTTGTAGAAATGTGTTAAAGTATATAAAATAAGAACATGCCAATAAAAAGGACGTTTTCATTAAAAACAAAAAAGTTTTCCTCACTCAAACTAGTTTTTCGACCGATGTTCCTATGGGAGCTATATGTTATAGTCATCCGATTTCGACCAAACTATGTAGAATTGTGTAAAAGTATATAAAATAAGTGTATGTCAATGATAAGGACGTTTTCATTAAAATCAAAAAAGTTTTTCTCACTAGAACTAATTTTTCGACCGATTCTTATTGGTTACGCATGCCAAAAGCACAACCCAGAGAAGGCACGGTTTCATGTAAAAGTGACTTTTTGCCTTCTAAGCGCATGTAAAAAGAATGTAGTGACCATTTCATACAGATTTTTTAACTTTTATCATACTAAAATAATTATGTAGTGACTTTTCCGCGTAAAAAGAAGTATGAAAAATTTCATTCTCTTGGGAACCGCACTCCGCAAAGTCCGACTGGTTAGTTCTAGTGAGAAAAACTTTTTTGTTTTCAATGGAATCGTGCTTATCTTTGGCGTATAGTTGTTTTATATACTTTTGCACAACTCTACAAAGATTTGTCAAAATCGGATGACTATAGCATATAGCTGCAGTACGAATGATCGGTCGAAAAAGAAGTTCTAGTGAGAAAAACTTTTTTGTTTTAAATGGAATCGCCTTTAAATTTCGTACTTGTTAGTTTTTTGTGCATTTCAATGATTCCACTATTCTTGGTCGAAATCGTACATCTATATAGTACAGCTCCCTTAGAAAAGTAAGGTACGAAAGGTAGTCTTTAGAAGGAGGCTGCAAGGGTATACAAAAGTTCGGCCGAGCCGAAGTTAACTATCCCCTAATTTTTTTTAGATTTCAGAATCAGAAGGATAAATTCAGTTGGGTATTCTTATGAAAATTTTGCATACTTTATTAGTTCTTAAAACAGTTTACTGAATTTTGTACTTAAATTTGTAACGCGTTGATATTGATCAGTTTTCTTTCACTTGACTACTTGACATTCTCAGAGTCCATGATCTGACAGTGGTTTTTTCTAAGTGCATAATTTAATGATTTTTAAAATCTTCAAGTTTTCTTTCATATATGTAGGTACTTTCCCATTTCATCAAGCCAATAATCATTGATCAAAATTTCTTTGGGGTCAAGGCTGCCCTCACTCACTCTTTCACTCATTCACACATTTGCTCCCTCCCTCCCGACGCGACTCCATTCATTCATTAAATTCTATTTGTCTGCTCCGTTTATGTCAATCAATTTCGAGTTTTGTTTGTTTGCCTGGCGGAAGTGCATGTCAGGCCATAGAAATTCATTCTTTTTTCTCAGTTTTTTTTTGGGTGAGACGAAAAAAAAACACCAAACGAACGCCATCAAAAGTGGGTCAATTTGTGTGGCGAGTTGGTTGATCGTTCAACTTCTTGACTGGAATATTGTTGACTCTTTCACTCTGTCTTGCTGTCTTCGACTCAATTTGCTTATTGTGTTAATCATGTTTCACTTTTTCGTTCGTTCGTTCACGACAACTTTTGCATTATTTTGTTTTCGATTTGAGAACGCTTCAAATTTGTTGTTTGGTGAAAGTTTTTGCTGATGATGCGTGTGTCAGCGCTAGTTTGGAGGTGCTAATTGACTGACCAATGGGCGAGTTCGTGTCTTAAGTCTTTTGTTCTTTTTGTTTTTGACTAACTTACCGCAAAAGGGTATGCCCTCGGGCACCCATTGTCCCTTGTCACAGACACGCCTGGCCGGACCCAAGAGCTCGAATCCTCGCTCACAACTGTAGGAGGCGACTGTACCTTGCGTTAGATTCGCACTGGAGAACACAACACTACTGTGAGCCGGTGAGCCGGGAAAACTGCAATCGGATTCTGTCGAGGGAATAGAAAAAATAACAAGTAATTAGTACATATTCTAGGCAATCATTCTCAAACTCATGACATTGGCTATTTCTCAGCCTGGGAACTAAATTGAAAAAAAAATATGAAAAAAAAAATGCAAAATCGAAAAACTAATCATAGAAATTGCACACGGCGCTCACAATTTTTGCATATCTTTGCAGATGCAAAGATACAACACTTCATGAGCACAACGTACGACTGGTATAGCAACAAGACAAACAACAACAACAACAACAAAAACGACACAAAAACAGCAACATCAACGAATGCCAACTAAATTGATGGCTTTTTTCTATGCTTGACAGTTGCCGCTTGTTGTTGTGGCCATTTTCTCACGCTTTGCATTGACAACAGCAACAACAAGTCGAGAACATTTTGCAATCTTTGAATACCAAACATTTTTGAGTGTCGTTGTTGCCGTTGCTGTTGACGCCGCCACACAGCCAAGTGACCAAAAGCAACAACAATAACAAAACTGACAAATGAAAACTGGAACGGAACTTGCTTAATTGTTTAAAAGGGGCAGCTTTGGCTAGGAGATTGTTGTGGCAACTGTAGAGGGGAAGTGAGAGCAAAAGATTATAGAAGAAAAATGGGTAATGTTTTCAATTTTTGAAACCGTGGCGCCTTACGAACTGTGTGGAGTACTAACCAAGGCCGTTCTCACCATGACTATTGAGGCGCCATACCAATGGTTCAGCACTTTAAAGAGGACACTAGTTTGGTTTGATTTGGTTCAGAGCCGCCTTTGCATTCCAGGCAAAGTGTCCGCAAGCTGAACCCTAACCCCAGTTCCCACTCATCTCAATCATTCGTTTTAGTTTCTGTTCAAGTTTTAATAAGCTACTCATATTAAACTAAAGACTTCCTCTAGCAGAGTCCCAACAAGCTCACGCTAGCAGATGTCTGTGAAAGGGTATTGCATACACCATCCATCCACATCAATTGCTTTATTCTCTTGACCAGTTTGGTTTCTTATATGCTACACAGCTGGTCTTTACATAATCACAGACCGACAGAGGCTGGCAAATCATTAAGAATTGCTGAGTATGGTTTATATATTGCAGTTTAGCTCAACTTCAAAGTCCACACTCATCAGGTAACCAGCCAGCCAGTCAGGCATGCCATAAATGGTCGAATAACTGCAACATCATTTGACCAGTGCAACTTTCCAACTCCAAGCAGCAGCAGCAGCTGCAACTCCATTAAAAAAAAAAAAAAAAAAAAATAAACATGTCTTGCTCTTGCAGCAAGTTGCTACACATTTCCAGATGCCTTTCGCAGCAGCAGCAGCAGCTTCTTTCTTCTAAGACACTCTATTTTTTTTTCTTCACCAATGCCAAATGCAATTTCATCATAACGGTATTTCTTATTCATTTGCGCCCCCCGCTGCACAAATTAGTTCAGCCAAATTGAAACAAAATCTCCAAAAAAAAATAGACAAAAAGAAGTATGACTGAGTCATTTGTCACGCAAATTAAGAAATCAAGTTCATGAAACAATTTTTCAATTTCGGTTTCAGTTACAAAAAATTACTTGTATAAAAAGGGAGGCAACTCCCACGCTAAGATAAAACAAATACAACTAATTTTAGAGACTTTGAGGTACCAAAAGGTTGCCCCAGGGCAGCCAAGCATAAACAATGCGGCTGCGGGTTTTTGATGCCTAGTGGTTGTACTTGCATACGTAGGTAAGTTGTAGGAGATGGTTTTTTTTTTTTTTTTGTGGATGAGATATGACAGCGTGAGGAAAACTCAACGGCTAAAAGTTTGTAATCTAGTTATCTGAGATTGAATTCAGATTTATTTTGACTTTGAATTATGAGAATAATGAGGAATTTGATCTAAGGGCCGTTTCCTAATCTTCTAAATAGCTGCTATGTAACAGATAAACCCGCAATTCACTCTATTATTTTTTAGATTATGTGACATATAGCTTTGTGACCTCCAGATCAACGACTCAAAAACCAAAGTGGGGGAGGGGAGAGAGGGACACAAACACAAAAAACAAACTGGTTGTTAGAAGGACCACCAGTGAGATGGTCGTAAAGAAAAAAAAAAAAAAAAATTAAAAATGAGAAAGCTCCTTTAAATACCTAGGAGTCACTCTAACGCCGAACATGTCCTTCAACACACACGTTGCAGAGAAACTAAAAGATGCAAGGACCGCCATCAACAGTACATGGAAACAGTTTTTTTTAATAAGCGAAACGTTCTGGCCAGCACAAAGTATAAACTCTTTGAGGCTACAGTAAACACGATAATGTGCTATGGAGTGCAAGTCTGGGGCCATGAAGAATTTGAGGATGTGGATCGCCTCCAGAGTACTTTCATCAAACGCATATTTAGATTACCTTTTAATACTCCTCACTGTGCCATCCATCTTGAAACTGGCTTGCCACCAATGTTTATTGCTTGTCTCCGTGCACACTTTGCTTACATCAGAAAAGTACTTAATATGCCAAGTTCCAGATTGCCGAGAATCTTAGCCAATCAGCTACTTCTAGAAAGGGCGCAATGTTTCAACAGCTGGGAGACTTTGGGAAACAGATTCAATATAGACGTATTTGCGGGTCATCCTAATCAATAGGAAAACTGCTGGAGAGAATTACACACGAAAGTTGGACTGGTTATAAAAGCAGAGCGGAGAATAGCACAACGAGAAACTTATACCGAAAAAGTCAACCATGTTTTTAGGGGGATAGAAACTATTTCCATGATAAGTACGACACTGCTACTATCAGCATGATTTTCCGGGCACGCTGCGAAATGACATCGTTAAACTATACGCCATATACTAGTTCCACAAACACAATATGCAGCCTTTGCAACCTACGAGTAAGAGAAGACGTCGAACACTTCATCGCAATCTGCCCGATACTACGCGAGATACGGGCTTTACACCTGCAGAGCTCAGTATTGTCTGAGGCTGAAACACTGGAGTGGATGAATGGGAGAAACTGGCGGATGCTGTCTAACTACCTTTCTCACGCCCTACAGTATCGGCGAGACCTTATTTCGCTAATGGATTAGGTACCCTCGTCATGACGGTCGATCAGTCACTAACTATTAGTCATAAAATACTTTAGCTACTTTATTAATTTTAAAATAAATTTTTGTTATACACAATTTTGTAAACGGCTAACGGTTCCAAGGAACCATGCCAAAAACGTTAAACAAAACAAATAAACTACTACTACTATAGCTCTATGTACAAGACGTGAAATCGGCCCTAAGACTTAGACCACAATCATTGAATATTCTGAAAGTTAACATTTGTTTTGATTGTATTTTTTTGAATCAATAATCGTTTGCAAACTTCGCCATATGACCAGGCTTGCTAAGCTTTTATCTCCAAAATAGCTTGCTTTACTATCGATATGTTATCGAACAGCCAAGTGTCAGCATTACGAACAGTTGATTGTGTCTAGGTTACGCCTTTGGATTGCATCAAGTCAAGGTCAGCGCCAAATTTTCTATTGTTTCTTATGGAATGTTATAAAGCAATCTTATTGACTCAGCTTCGAGTTTTCGTGTAATCGGTGGATTTTCTAGTAGTAGTAGTAATCTTTATTTAAATTAAATTTAAACATGAAATCGATGTACAAGAATAAATAAATAGAAGTACAACATTTTTAAAATTTAGACAAAAAAAAAATGATTTACATTTAAAGATAATCGCCATGGTTTGTATCCGTCAGTCGATCGCTGCACGCTCCGACTTTGCTGTCACAACCTAATACACCTGGCTTCCCGGGTCGTCCCCAGATACCAGATCGTTCGGTTACGAAACATCGGCGTAGCGCAGTGGCTTTAGTAGTAGTAGTAGTAGTTGTATCTTTATTTTTTATTATTATCATTATATAAAGATAAAAAAGTTAATTGGCATGGAATATATCCGTCTGCCAAACTCAGCTCACTTCGAGGATGCCTGCCACTTTCGAGTACTACATGCAGCTGCCCCGCTCGTCGCGAGATACCACATCGTTCCTCTTTAGTGACAGTGCTGGTCCCCTTCAAGTGTACTCGTTGATAATATTTCGCCGGTATCTCAGAGTCTCCTTTAAGAACTCAGCTAGAATGTGCCAGTCTTTACCGTTTAGAACCGCCAAGTATTCTTCCTTTGTTAAACATGTCTTCCTCCAGTGTAACCGCCTGAGTTCGCTAAGAATGGGGCATATTGCGATAAAGTGGAAAACGTCTTCTCTAACCCGCAGGTTACACAGAGAGCATTCTTCGTTTGCTGTCGGTATATGTGGCATAAAATTTAAGGCGAGCAGTTCAACTCGTGCCTTAAATATTAGTGATATGCTGAAGGAGTCATAAATGTCGTTGAAATAATTTTGTTCGTTTAAGTTGTGGTTCAATAATTTGTATGTGTTTCGGGTGCTACTCTGGATTGCTTTCTGCTCGTAGTTTGCTCTGGCTTCTACTTCCTCCCTTTGGATAATTGATTGTTGCATATTGGGCCAGTTGTGAACGTCACTATCATTCCAATGAATATTGTGCTTTTCAGCTAGTGTTAGCCATGTCGAAAAGAATTGCGATTTGGAGCGAAGTAAATGTTTCGTAACGATTTTGGGCAATCTGTTTTCTGGCATATGCATCACCTTGTTTATATAGGTAAAGTGCTGTTCCAGGGTTTGTATGTAGAGTGGGTGGAGCCCAGTTTCAAGGTGAATGGCGTATGTTGGGGCATTGGTTGGGAGACGAAACATTTTCTTTATATAGAACCGCAGCAGTTGCTCCACCTCATCGTAGTACTGGTAACCCCAGACTTGTCCTGCATAGCACATTATCGCTTTGGCGGTTGCTTCAAACATTTTAAATTTCGTGCTATGATAAACGTGCTTTTTGCCGAGAAGAGATTTCCAAGTGCTATTCAGCGCCTTCTTTGCATCTGCGAGTTTTTCGGCAATATGTTTTGCGAAGTTCATATTAGGTGTAAGTGTTACTCCTAGGTATGTGAATCGCTTTACCACCTCGAGTTTCTCCCCATTTAGCATCCACTGCTCATCGTTGGCTGTTCTTCCTCGCTCCTTTATTACCATCACCTTAGATTTTTGGATATTTATTTGCAATCCCCAGGTGTCGCAATACCTTTGTGCCGCATTAATCATTTTTTGTAGTGTTGCCGCGTCCTCGGATAATAAGACCATGTCATCCGCATACATCAAGATCTTTACTGTTTGGTCTCCAAACTTGACTTGATTTTCTAGTAAAATCATTACAAATTTATATGGAAGGTGGAAGAATATCTGTGGTATCTAGATAAGGTTGCCCTTTTTTGACGAATGTTAAAAAATTCCGATTGTTCTTAAAACTTATTTTGTTATATTAGCTATGCTTGTCCACATTGTTAAATTTAAATTTAGCAGGCAACCGTTTTAACAAAAACCATTTCAGAACTCGAAACTGGGCCGTACATCACATAAATATATGTAGCATAGAAACTAAATTTGAATCGCATCACTATTTTGAGTGATGTTTTCTACTGTATGTCAGCATTGAAACATTAGATACGTGAAAAGTTACACAGAGTGAAAAAACCGAGAACATTGGTCTCAAATTGAGCTCATTCATTGTCAAAAACCAATCATGACCGAATTTTTTTTACTTTAAGAACAATTTCTCGCAAAATCTTGATGTGAGTTGATGTTCCGTTTTGGAGAACATTTTAAGCTCAAAAAAATTTGAGGTCCAGGTCCACCGTCCAAGTCCAGGTCTACCGTCTAGGTCCGTCTAGGTCTACCACCGTTCAGATTCACCCTCCAGGCCCACAGTCCAGATCTACCATTGTCCAGGTGCAGGTCCGCAGAGACATCGCTTGTACAACATTCTTCCTGAATTGGTTAATTTTTAAAGAAATAAAAATTTGTCAGACTTAGGCCCGGTTTCTCAATGTGCGGTTAGTCAACTTGACAGGCAGTTTAACCGAATTTGCGTGTCTCATGCTGTGTGTGGCGCAACCGGAGGAACAGACAACCGCTGCTCGAGCACTGGTTAAAGTTAACCGCAAGTTTAGTGCCGATGGAATTATCGATATATTTTATCGTTATACAAACAGAAGCTGGCTTCAACATTTGATTTGTTTATTTAATTATTTGCTGCAACTAAATGTTTATGAATAAACGAATTTTTAAACTCAATGCAATGGAAATGGAATTTGAAGAGGCAGAGCAACGAATAAACAATACAAGAGAGTACAGAGAGTATTTGTTCAATGATTCAGGTTGACAATATCTACATGTAAAATAATTTATGCTAGGATCAGAGTTTAAGTTAAAGCCTTGACTTCAGTTGCGATTCAATTGGCTGTGACTAGGATTGTTAGCAGGACTTGGCGGCACTGCGTTCTTATGCATGTGGCAACTTCCTTATCACTGCAGCTGACTTCTGTGTAGTCAGCGTTCCTTTGATAAGCCGTTCAGGTAAACAAGTGTCCCCATCTATTGCTTTTGATTCATCGCAATCAATTTTAATAAATTTTTCGCAAAAATATTACCAGCAGCACTCAATAACATTAAAAAATCCCTAACAAAAGTACCAAATTTGTTGACCGTTTCTGGTCACCCTAATGCAGCGATAGGAACTTATCGATATCAGATGAAACTGCTGTTGAGACCGCTTGTCAACTGGAGGAACAAATTGGACCGGCGGTTGGCCAACCGGAACCTTTGAGAAATCGAGCCTTGCTGGGATTAGAAACCAAAACCCTTACCGCGCGCAATGACGGCGGCCGTCTTAGACGGTTAGGCTATTGCCCAAAGCTGAAGCAGCACGTCTGAATGGCTATTTATATTTTTCGGTACGTTGGTTGAGGTGAGCTGAATTGTGCTCATTTCATGAGCAGAAGAAATCTTATCTTCCGAACACGTTTCTTCCCTCTGTGTATGCATCACGGCTTTATGAATATATATTAAGAAGTCAGTCTATAAAATGAGGTAGCGCTTTCAGATACTTATATGAGAGGAGAACTTTGATTTACGATTGCAAATAAGAAGAACCGTGTAATCGTGATGAGCTTTCGTCAGTGGAACACATAGTCATTCACATTCACGTTGTTGTTGAACTTTTGCGAATGAAACAAGCCATTAAATCGGGTTTAACTGCAGAATTCCTGATTTTTTTGAACCCAACCAAAACCAAGGCCAAAACCAGTTTTAACATGATCTGGAATAACTTCCTGGGAAAAAGGGAGATACTCTTAAATCCAAAATGGAAATTATTTAATACAGTAAGCCGTGGAGCAGAAGTCTGGGGAGGGGGAACCCTTTGCAGAAGTCGACAGAGCCCAAGTTCTTTTTTTAAAAAAGTCCTATATTTACTAACAAATACGCCCAATCTCTTGAGACCGGTTTGGAGGATGCCCACCTGTATACGCTCGACCTGCAACTGAGTTTTTTAGGAAAAACGATGAACTTTCATAATGAGAGTCGCCTCCCACACTACATTACCACCATGCTAGTTTTAACTTTAGTTTTAACTTATATTTTATCTTAAAGCAACAGATAGGAGGCTAAACATGTGACTTAAATTTTTATATACTAAACTGAGGTCCACTCTTTGGAGCTAGTCCATCACTTTGACTGCAGTTAGTATATAAAAAACAACAGCTTGTGTATTTGCTAGATATTTCGCATGTGAATCGATTGCTTCGGCTTTACTTTGTTATATTTACTTTTCTATATTATATTGCATAATATTTTTAGATCGAATTTCCATCTTTCTTATGACAAAGCTTTACTTAATTTGTGGAGAAAGCATGTGAAACTTTAGTCTTATTTAGTTGTAATAAGCCGTATTCTCTTCAATCTCTTTCAAAAACTCGAATGGTTCAAAGTTTGCAGGGTCGATTTAATAAAAAAGGTCTCACGGTATAGTTGTCGCACATTGGAAACGCTCTAAACTTGAAACCATGATCCAGTATGATCTCTTATTGTTGTTCAATGTCTCAATTAAGAGGCTTAGATTTGTGGGAAGAGAAATGAGGCACCTAAAGACCATTGTTATCTCGTTACTTATATCTTCTAGCTAAGAGTTGGGCACCAAAATTTAATGAAAGTGAGCCTAACAAAAAAATAAGCAAAATAAAACAATTTAACACTGAAACCGATTGTAATTAAACCATAAAGTCGAAAATTTCCAATGGAAAAAAAACTCATTTTTGATAATACACCTTCAAACTACATAGTCTATATACAAAGAATCAAATAATATTTTCGATTGTTTGGCAACCCTGAAATTGTATCGACTATCGAAGTCAGCTGTTGAGTTAAAAGATTGTTGCGAAAAAAATTGCCGTCAAATTTTTGCAACTTTGTGGACTTGCACGTCGTATAACTTTGCACAATAAATTATTGCAAATTATGGATATTGAAGGCCAGGGTATCTAGAATGTATAAATATAAGCATTTTGTGATAATGTTCAATATTTGTATTAATGTGTGTTATTTTGTGTTGTCCATATACAGAGAAAACTTAACCAAAGTGCTCGTCTTCTATAGAGTATAACTTTTTTGGAATTAACCGGAATCAATTATAATGTATGTTAAAATAAACTTCAATATGTATATTTACATTTGTTATTAATGTTTTTTGCGGCCATTTGCGGCCCCTTGCGGTATTCTCAACTTGTAGGTAAGGAGATATGGATAAATAACGATCGAGATTGTAACGCTATTAGAAGTTGGGTTTTGGCCTAAGCGACTGCAAGCTCAGAAATGAAAAAAGATGAAATAAACCTAAAAAGAAGCTGCATTGAAAAATATGTGAAGATGAATCTGAAAAAATGTAGCCGTAATATCCGAACATTTAAGAAGAGACATTCTAATTGGCCATCATTAAGTATGACAGTTTTTTTGGAAAGACAGGAGGAGACGCACAGCCTTAAAAAATGGGTCGTCCAAAGCTGCCATAAATGAGGCAGGACAACGCTTAAAAAGAAAGTTGGCTTCGACCTAGCGGGCTATAATGGAAATTGCACCAGTCTTTTTATGCATGCAGCAGGTCTCCGCCAAAAAACAAATGAATTTGGTACAGCATATGTCCTAAAGAAAGCAATGCTTACTTCAAATGGACCAAGTGAAGTTAAAAAAGCTTTTTGCATCTGAACCCATACCTCTGTCTCCTAGTGAAGCACTAGAATTTATGCAGGAAAATTGTTTGGGCAAAGCACAATATAATTCAATGCGAAATCTCAACATTAAGCAAAATTTGGACATATATCCAAGCTACAAAAGAATTCAGGAAGCTAAATTACAGTTAAGACTTGCAGGAATTACCAACTGAAACATTGGCTGAAGTTTCATTGCAAAGCCTGTTAAAGCATACTGCTAGCCGGATTGTACTTATGCAGGATGAGATTTTAAAAACTTGATATTAGGAGCGCCAAGTTGATTGTTAGCTACGGATTCGACGGCAAAACGGGTCAGAGCAGTATAAGCAGAGATTTGAAGTAAACGAGCCGGATTCCCTAGAGCAGTCTTTGTTTGTGACAATAATCATTCCCATTAAGCTAATAGATGTTCAGAGACGGTTTTTGGCTAAATCTGACACCCCAGTCAGTCAGATATTGTAGAAGTAGAAGATAATTAATTTTTTTTTTTTTGTTAAGAACTATTTTTAATATTTAGTTTCAATTCGCAATGTGGTTTTGAAAACCTGAAGCTTCAAGCCCTTATAAATATGTTCACTTATATTAAAAAATGTCACCTTTTATTTTAACTTATGTGTAACCTGATAATCAAATAATCAACATTACGGTACGTATACGCAATGCATTCTTATATGGGTAAGAGTAGGCGTGTCCAAAATCATCCAAATTTTTTTCCAGGGTATTATGCATAACTATCATTTATACCAAGTTGCAGCTCAGCATCATCAATATTAGACTTTATGCCAAAAAAATCGGCAATTGGGCCCAGTGTGCAACGGTTCGATTCACAACCTGGTTTTTGGGTGGGTTCAGGTCTCACTCGGTATATTTATGAGTGGTGAGAGCTAGAAAAGAGCCTGATAATTTTAAATTTTCGCATTTATTTTCTAAATTGAGTTACAAAATAAACTTGAACTGTTTCAAAATCTCAATAAAATGTACAATGTGCAAGGCGCTCTTCATAAATTCAAGGTTTGTATTAATTAGCGAAGATAGAATAGATATTTAAAAATCATGGTAGGGAAAGATATGTAAAAAAGCTTAGCAAAAGAAGGAAATGAAATGAATTTGTGGCTTTTTTAAGAGGATACACTTTAGCGGTTCGTTTCGGTTCAGAATCATTCTGTTTCATTTTACCTGCAGATAATTATATTTCGTAAAGTGTACGAACAAACTGTTGCCTTGTTGTGGCCAAGTTGCAATAACTTTTATGTTTGCTTAAGCAGGATAACGAAGATACCTTCAAGAGTCCCAAGTATTCGCTTTAGATCCATTTAAATCATGTTCTTAAGATGCTCGATTCCCACAGATTTGGGTTTATCTTAAAAAATGTTGACTGCAATTCGCTTTCTGTTTCTCCTCCGAAAGTCTAAGCAATGAGTTAGTGCTGTAATTTTGCAAATTGTCACCTGTTGCCATAAATTTTTGAACCATTTGGCCATTAATATTTCACGCTGTCATCACTGAGTGGGTGCTGCAGTGGTTGACGGAGTGAGTACTATACATATGTCGCTTTGTCTGTATTCATAGTTACTTCCACTTGGCGGCATTTGTACTGAGGTTTTTTCGTTGTTGTTGTTGTTTTCGTTTGCTTTGCTTTCATTTGCTTTCTACGTGCGCGAGCGAACTAAGTGAAAGTGATACCCCCCCACACACACACAATCACACACAGCCACACACGCACATACTGCCAGAGCAATTTGTACAACAAGCACCATACAGATGGAATATTCATTGTGCGATAAAAATCATATAATAATAATCATAATCATAATAACCGTTATAATTTCCAACTTGTTTTGGACATGGTCCGGTTCGGTTTGCTGTTGCTGTAACTGCATTTGTTGTAACAAATTGCCCATCAACGCCTTGGCCTTTTCTTTGATTGTTTGTTACCGTTTGTATGCGGAGGGAGGGTGGGGGGCGAACTGGAAATTTGAACAAAATTCCAAAAACTGTTTGCCAAAAGGAAAATATCATAAAAAAAAGCGAAAGCCTGGCAGGGTCAGTCAGGCCAACACAATGAACAGAAAAAAACCCAAGTACTTTGAGTACTTTAAGTGGGGGGCGTCTTGCGTTTTGTGTGGTTTGACAATTTGCCAAAGCTGACAGCAATAAATGGGATGAGAAAGAAATTTTTTTTTGAGCCCAGGTTGAGATACAATCAAAGCAAAGGCATTGTGACCAGCTGAAGATGGAGGCAGCTTGAGTTTTTCAACAAAAACTTGTGATTTTTTTTTTAAATTTAACGAAATGACTCATGGTGGCACCCTGCAGAACGGTTGTTCACAAGGAAATACAAGATCCCTGGGTTCATACCCCATCTCTTGCATTATGTGCCCAAAATTTGTTCTAAAGTCCGGTTTTTCATGTTTCTATAACTCAAAATCGCATTGATTTTATTGTTGTACATCCACAAGATAAGAAAAATCTGTATTAAAAATATTTTGAAATTTATCAGTCAGTCAGCTGATTCCAGCTTTGCACATGTAGTGTGTCTTATCCATTAAAGACAGAATCAATTGAAAATATGGAAAATATTTGTACAGGTATGACAAATACAAGTTCTATATTCCGATTTGCTGATATTGTGTGTTTTGTTGTGTCTATCCAATTAGTGTTGGTGTATATTTTGGGCGAGAAATGTACCAAATGTGTCTCGTGTCTCATAGAGCATCTATATATTAATACGCTAAAAAAGCTTTCAACAGAATGTAGCCCCCTTTTAAATAGTAAAACAAATTCAATTAATCCAAAATTTATTACATATGTTCGTAAAAAAATTTAACCGACAAAAAAAAAAAAAAATATTAATTATATTTATTGTTTTATAACGAATTAAAAGTTTTACTAATACATACACACACTTCACACATATAGCTGAGCAGACCAACGCATTGTTGTTGTTTCAACAGGCCAACACTCACTGTGTGCTTTGCGCAGTTGTATTTTGAGCTTTGTAAACAGAGGGGAGGGGTCTCAGTGCGCTCCCCTGTGAAGAGACGATCAACGGGAAAAAAAGCTTCAACGCATATTTTGTTTTGGTTATAAGCAGATTTAAAGTTTTTGGTCTAACGGAAATCGAATTGACAAGACATTTTTTGCTAGGCAAGTGCTGCTAATAAAATGAATTTCGGAGCGTAAACAATAATTAATATTGTTAAAAAATTTGTTATATTGCTAATCCTATTGATATGTTCGTCTTCCTTTCTAGCATAGTAATGTTGAAAGGAGTATTAAGGGCGAAAAAAATTGTATTGCTATTATTTATTGTTTTATAGCGAATTAAAGATACGGTGACATGCAGATGGCATAGAATTCCATTTAACCAAAAAAATTAGTGCAAAAATAGTCAGTATTCTTCGGGAAAATCGATCAGATACAGGAAAGGTAGTATAGCTAGGCTAAATACCTAGGCGTGACTCTCACTCAAAATATGGATATGGAAAGGCACCTCACCAACAAACGCAAAGAAGCCACAAGGGCAATAAATAGTACATGGAAATCTTTTCACGGGAAACAGCAAATAAAAGCAAGCGCCAAATATAAACTTTTTGAGGCCACATCGGGTGCTATTATGTTTTATGCGTCAGAGGTATGGGGACTAAAAGAGTATGAGGAAGTTGAAAAACTAAGTCGCATGTTTTTGAAAAAATATTCAAACTCCCGCAGAACACTCCCAATTACGCTCTGCACTTAGAAACCGGCTTACCCACTCTTCATCACTCTACCTCAGCAGGCATTTTAAATATATGGCAAAACTAATGCAGCTCCCAGATCAAAGACTTCCAAAGATTATGGCAAAAACACCTCCTTGCGCAGAAGTCACAATGTTTTGCAGTATGGCAATCGCTTTTTGTTGAATACGGAGAGGGAAACAACATCGACGAAATCGAAAACTGGCGAATATCACATGAGACAGTTTTGTCCAATATGGAAACATAGAGTCCGATGTGAGAATATGGCCCGGAGCAGTGATGTTAGGTTCATATACAAAAATTTGGATTACAATCTGGGTGAAAATAATTATTTCAGTGACAACTCGAGACCAACACAAAAGCATTAGTGCAGATGCTGCAACTGGGCTATAAGCCCCACATTAGTGATGATCCCTGTACCCTCTGCAATTTAGGCGAACGAGAAGACGTGCTGCACTTTATTGCTGTATGCCCGATACTAAAAGAGATGAGGTTCCGCTACTTCGGTACATACACCCTGACAGCTGAATCAGCTGTCAATCTGCTGAATGGCCCAAACTGGTCGCTGCTTGGCTCTTACATAAGCGAAATTTTTAAGTACAGGCGTCAAATAATAACAGAAGATTTTTAATTTTAAACTGAAGCTATTATAAATAAAACATTAAAAATGTATACATGTAAAACACCCACAAGAATGGCTAACGGCATTGCCAAGCCAAATAATTTTGAAATAAATACTACTACTTCTACTACAGGAAAGGTACACTATAAGAAACATACAATTCAATGGGAAATTCACTAATCAAATTTAAATACACCGAGCACAATTGGAGACTGTGCTGTGATCTTGAGATTGAATCGGTATTTCATCGAATCGGAAATACATCGAATATATGGATTTATTGCCTGTGTAGGGCTATCACACTATCACTGCGCTGCAAAATCCCGTCAAAAAATAAATTTATATTTTGTCTATAAAAATGTCTTCACACTTGTAAGATTGTGCAAAATGATGTGAAACTTTTAGTAAATGTGGTCAATCAGGCAAAACCATTAATTAAATCATATTCAGTAGAGTAAGATGGCGGTTAAGTCTATGTCAAGGGAGAACTGGTTCATTTGGGATAATCGTTAACTTTGAAATAAAAAAGACACATTCATATTTCGTTTACAAAGTCCTATACTCTAAGCCTATACATAAATTTTGTTCTTAAAGCTAGCCTCCAATCGAGCTCGCTGTTTTCTCTTTTAAAAAATTTTGTATTTACTTCAAGTGTTATTCTACTATATTTTCTGATGGGGTTGCCATAAAGCTGCCGGAAATGAGCACAGGAGAAAGGCCAAATATTTTCCTTAACAAAATCAAAGGAAAATCGTAACAGGAAACCAATGATATTCAAATCTCATGCCTGTACTTTGCATGCCTTTCGAAAAGTAAAAGGTTTCTGCTGAAGAAAACTAAAGTGTCTAGAAGAAAAAAAAAAAACACCATCCAATTATCTTTTAAAACCCGTTCAAACTGAATCAAAAGTGTACAAATTGTAACCAAATTTTTCGGTTAAAATTTTCAGCCATAACTAAATCTTGAACAATCTTTGGTATGCAGTTGGCATACTCTGTTGCAACTTTCTACCACACACACACACTGGCTTACAAAGTGACCCAACCCAAGTCGAGTTGTGTTAAACCCAGCACACTCCACTCCACTCCACTCCACATTTTTCCCCCCTTACCAAACACACAAAGTCCGCAATTTGCGTATGGCGGCTAATTTCATTTTAAATGCGCAGCGTCAAGTGCACCATTGGAAACGACAAAAGAAGTGGAGGCCAGAGACCACAATGCAGTCTGCGGCAGCAGCAGCAGCAGCAGCAGCCTAATTGCCATGCCAGGCAGGGCACTCTGGGAGGGGGTCTTCAAATGAGGCGCAAATGGCTGGGAACTGCTTTCTTTGTTTCAGTTTCGTTTTGTTTTTGTTTTTGGGTAAACTGCTTGCTTGACCCAGGCGCTAATTAGAGATAGGGGCGGTAGCAGGGAGCTGGAGTGGCACTTGGTACAGCGTCATGCGCTGATTGCCAAACGCCCACGCTTCGCCGACTGCTTCATCTTGCAGAGTTCTTGCCGCTTCAATTACAAAATTTGAAAAGTGCAAGTGCCCTCCAACTTGATGACCCAATTGCGATAGTTGAGCTTCGTATTTGAAGTGAAAACTCAGCTAGGGTCTTTTCCCTTTTCTTCTTGTGGCTGTTGTTGTTGTTGTTGTTGTTTATGTTGCTGAAAAGAAATTTTCTTTGAATTCTTCCCGTCGAAAACGGTGTAAACCGTTAGCCTATCAGCGCTCATAATGATCATAATGATCATGCAGCCGTTGCCGATGCCAAAGCTGTCGGTTGCCGTTTTGAGGCTGATTGGTTTTGGATTTACATAAATTGGCGCTTGACTTGACCAGTTTTTTTTTTGTAGTTTTGTAGTTGTTGCTCACGCAGCTTCTTCGCTTGACCTAGTTTGTCGGAGGAGTTTGTTGCTTGTGAGCTGGCCAAATTAGTAGAACCTCGTTAAAAAGCAAAATACATTTCGCAAGTGTTTCGTTTTGTTTGGTTTTTTTTTTTTTTTTTTTTTTTCGTATTTTTGCGCAATGGATGCGCCCTGCTTGCAGTTTGCCGTTTGCAAGTTGCAGTCTCTGCTATGGCAAGTTCGTTGCTTAAGTCTTTTGATTTGAACTTCCGTTAAAAGCCTGACCATTGTGTGTGTATTAAATTTTCAATTAGTGTAGTTTGCAGCGGGTAGGTGGATTTGAAGACGGTATTTGTAGTTAGTTCTGTTTTTCAGAGAACTTGCAGTGGTGATAATGATGATGGTGCGTATAAAGGTAACTTAACTGAATAGCCAAAACGAAGCTTCTAGACACAATTTTCAGATATATCGGATTTTGAGTTTTGGATATAATTCAACGAATTCTTTTTAAGGGTTTTTACCTAAAGTTGCATTTCTGGTGTAACTCAATTTAGTTAGAAACTATTTCTTTTTTTTTTTTTTTTTTTTTTAAGAATTTATTGAATCTTCTCTTAATGAGACTAACAATAATTTTTTCAGATCTTAATCTAGAAACTATTTTATAAACCATCCCCTGGGTTGGAGATAGTTTGTGTTCTGCGGCCCTTCAAGTCAGTCGCTGGGTTGGTAGGTCATTTCTCCTGAGGCGAGAATGCGTTGCTAGCATGGAAAGAGATTTTGCAAGTTGATTTGGGTGGGTAGAAGCTTCTCAGAATATTTTTGTTTAAGTTGCTCTATTTCAGTTTCGACCAATGGGATGCTGAGATCGTTGTGGATACACTCATTGCGAATGTACCATGGTGCTCCAGTGATGGTTCTGAGAATTCTTGACTGTGATCTTTGGAGGATGTCCACGCTGCTCGCACAGGCATTTCCCCATAGCTGCGAGCCATACGTCCAGACAGGCTTTATGATGCTTTTGTACAGTAGGACTTTATATTCCAGTTTAAAGAGGGGAACGGGAGTTGATTAGCCAGTGAAGGCTGTTGGCCTTTAGCTTGATTTGGCTTTTTCGACTCTATGTGTTTGCGCCATGTGAGCCTTCTATCGAGGTGCACACCTAGGTATACAACATCGTTTGATTGCGGGATCTGTGTTGCATTTAAGGATAGCTGGGGACAGGTGCTTCTGTTGAGTGTGAACGTCACATGCTTACACTTTTGCTCGTTGATTTTTATGCGCCAGTTGGAGCCACTCTTCCACATTAGCTAGGTGGCTTGCCAGGAGACTTGTTGCGGTAATTGGACATCGTGATCTGCTTAATATTGCCGTATCATCCGCAAAAGTACTTATTGTAAGTCGGGGGTCTGTTGGTATGTCGGCAGTGTACATTACATATAGGAGAGGACCGAGTACGCTACCCTGCGGCCTCCGGCTCCTATGTGAACTCTTCCGTTGTGTACTCATTTTGACGAACTGTAAATGCTCTGTTACTGACGTAACTTTCTAGGACTTTTAGTATTTGGGGGAAGCATTGTCCTTATCTTGAATATAAGACCATCCAACCAAACGCGGTCAAATGCTTGGGCAACATCTAAGAAAATTGCAGAGCAGTATTCGTGGTGCTCAAACGCAGTCCGAATGTCTGAAGTTAAACGTTGACTTGCTCAATAGTCCCGTGCTTTGCTCTAAAACCAAATTGATGTGAGGGAATGATATTTTGTGTATGGGCATCAATTTTACTGAGTAGGATCTTCTCAAATAGTTTTGACAGGCAAGGTAGCAGACTAATGGGTCTGTATGATGACGCTTGTGTTTTATCTTTTCCTGGTTTCTGAATCATTATGATTGTGGACCTCCTCCACTGAGTTGGAAAGTATCCACATCGCAGAACAGCATTGAAAAGTCTTGAGATATATGTAATGGCGGGACTTGGAAGTTCCATAATCATTTTAGGTGTAATAAGGTCATGTCCAGGAGCTTTTCTGGGCTTTCAGCTCTCCGATGGCGTTTTTTATTTCTAGCGAATGAACTTTGATTGGGTCGTTTGTGCGGGCGGGAACCAATGGAGTTCATAGCCTTGGTTGAAGGATTTGGCTGGAAAACATTTCTAAGGTGAAGTGCAAAGACAGTTGCCTTTTCTTCGTCGCTGCGGGCCCTCTTCCTGTCTGACTTAGTTTAGGGAGTGTCTACCTTTGCAGGTGGCTTTATGCTGGCGCGTGCCCTCCAAAGGGGAAGTTTGGTGCTTGTAGGCGATAATTTTTCGATATAACGGCTATGTGCTAGTTTTTTTTTGTTTTTTGTTTTTTTTGAAAAACACGTTCTGCAAGTCTCAGACGATTTTTTGCGGCAGGCGTTCAAAGATTTGCCATTCTCTATTTCTAAGCTTAATTTCTTTAGTGGTTCAAGCAATAATCTGCCTGCACAGGTTGATAGTTCTCAAAATCTACAAAAATTTTCTGAAGAAGATTTTAACCTAAAATTTAAAATTCTGAACATAAAATCAATGATTCATTGCCTTCTCTTCTTCTACAATGTGACTTAACCTAATTAAAAAAGTGTTGCCAGATCAAAAGTCTCACTATAAACAAAGACCAACGTATACTCGATTTACCATTCCCTATTTAAAAGTTACCGTTGCCCTTAAGTGCCAGTATGTTCTCATCTCTTTTACGAAAACTTAGAACTCTTCATATACGCTCAGAAATCCAAATCAAGAACTTTGTACTGAAATTTAGTACAAACGGTGTCAATAGTACGACAAGTACGAAAATTCTTGATTCAAGCCCAAAATTCCTATTTCAAGAGCGATTTTTCAAATCACAAACCTCTTGATTAAAGACTGTTTTAGGATATTTAAGGTATTTTTCGAACTATTTTAACATTTTTTTGAACATAGTTAAATGTGAGCTCGCAAAATATTCTTTGCTGGAGTCTAATAAATCCTAATCTAAACCCTAATACATTCTTGAAACAAACACAAAACGTTTTTGTTTTTAGCCCATAAAATTCTAAATTTGTTACTGAAATGAGGTCTCTGATTGAATGAAAGAAGGCCAAAGACCAAGATGTTATTGCCATAAACCTAAAACTCATAAAGATAAGTAATGGCAAGGGTACCTTCGTTTTTACATGTGTGTGCTGTGCGTGAGTTAATTTTGCCGAACAAACTTTGCACACAGATAGCACAAATATGATAAATAGTAGGTCCATATTGAAAATTTCCTTTAAAACTTTTCTGACATTTACTTGTAATGCCGCTACGAATCTTGTTGAGTTCTGGATCTTTGTATTTTCTTTAGGTCACAAATCTACATACACTTCATACGAAAAGTGTTAAAAATAGTTGGGAGTTTTAAGAACAGACTTAACAATTACTTGCATTTTGTAGCTCACTCTTACACTCAGAAAAAAATGGCGTTCTGAAAGGCAGCCCCATTTTCTTACTTTTACACCCAATCCGTTCTTGATTTTCCGTTCTTAAACAAGACCTCGTTCTTAAAAGTATACCAAACGTTCTAGATCGACGAACAAATTAAGAAAACCCGTTCTCAGTTTGGGTCTTAAAAAATGACCGACAAGTCCGACATGATGATGATTGCTAACAACAAAATATATTTAAAGATTGTGATGAACTATGTTATATTATTACCAAAAACATGGCTAAGGATATAGTTTAAGTATCTAAATAAAAATATTAATAAGTTAAACTAAACAGAAAACAAAATGTCGTTCTAAAATCATGAACATTTGGTCATGGTTTGGTTCTTATTTTCCGTTTATAAAGATAAAGTGAAATAAAATGGAATATTGGATTTTCGGACCACGCAGCATTGTAAAAAATATAGAAAATGTTCAAAACATCTCAAATAAAAATTAGTAATAAAAAAAAAAAAATATGCCACCACTGGGATTTGAACCCACGACCACGGCGCTCGAAAATAATATCCTACCCACTAGGCTGACTGACTGATGCCAAAATGCTTATTTACCACTGCTCAATGATTCAGGTTGAACTCTTTTATTCTTGTTAGGCAGTTTTGAATCGCGAGATGACCGTGGTCGAGTGCATACTTCCGTCTATTCAGTTGCCGGGGTCCCGAGTTCTAGTCCCAGACAAGGTAAAGTGAAACAGAAATTTTTATGATTTTAATAAAATTGTGCCAATATGGCCCCGCTGTGTTTCTTCTGCTCCCTCTCACATCTCCTTCTCCACCACTAGAGTAAAGTAATACACATACACCAAAAATTCACACCTCTAAAAATGTGTGTTTTTAAAATTTGTTTTTTTCTGGACTTACGAGAATAGTCCCCATTCGTTCTTAAAGCAAGAACAGAGCGTTCTTAAAATTAGAAAATCGGTCTCAAAAAAAGCGTTCTTTTATTAAGACCGTCGTTCTCAGTTCAAGAAAAAACGGTATTACCCTACTATTGAGAACGAAAAGACACGTTTTACATTAACATTAAGAACGGATTATTTCTCTGAGTGTAAGAGCTGGTATTGTAAGTCTATTTTGTATTCGAACAGTTTGGTTTTTGAATAATGCATACAGAATTAATTTGTTTGGTTCTAATGTAAAAGCCATAGATGAAACTTAATTGAACTCGTCTTGGCTCTCTCTATAATCTCTTTACATAGTTGTACTTTTGCTTACATATAAATTCACTCATGTACACACATACATATTTGTAGGCTTAAGCAAAGAATGTGAAAATGTGAATTCAGTTGAAATTATTCCATGAAGTAAGACTGACACACGGCAGAGATTGATTTACAACCTCATTAATTTGAGGCATCTACACAATCCAAGATCATTTGTAATTGCCGTGAGTAGTATTCTAGAATTTGTCTTCTCACTTCAATAATATTAACAGTGTTTTTTTTGGTTTTAGAATGTTTCGTAGGTAATTTAAGTACTTCCAAGAACCAAACATATGAATTCCAACCCAAGTCGTTTTTTTCTGAGTAAATAAACTTACATATATACAAACTAACTGGCTCAACGTCAATGTTTATAATAAGCAAAAACCTCAGAATAGGAAATTAAGCTATCCGTATAGCTATTTCAAAGAATTCAAGACTACTGCAGAACACCTTGACTTAGGATCTTGCAGATGTCGAAACCAATTATAAGACCCAACAACCTTCCATAAAAGTTTTCAATGAGGACCGCACACATCAAAGACAGATAAAAACGAAGCATAGCTGGGAACGCTCATTTCTTAACTAGGATAAAGTCGCGTCCAGAGCTGAACCTTGCAGAACAGGTTTGGTTCGGAACTTTAAGCACCTCAAACCAGAATGTGAGCCGAACCTTTTGAATTTATGAACTGTAACTCTTCGGTTTCGGTTAAATTAACAATTATTTTAATCATTTTAATTTTAAATCTTGATCTTATCATTCTTTAATGTAATCATTAACATCTAATTTACAAACGAATTTATAGGGCCTCTGGATGAAAAATAGGCGTGAGTATGGCTATCACTCACGAGGCCTTGATATGAAATATGTTGTTTGCGATGTTCTCCACCCTTGACATCCTTGTGTGTGTATTACTGTGGGCAAAAAGTAGTCGAAATTTGTCGATTTAAATCACGCGGGCTAATATTTTAATTGGCAGCACTGTCACTGACTTACATGTTAAATTTCATGTCAAAATATTCATTATTGTTTGAGTTACGCTTGTGTGAAAATGTCTGAAATTATTCAACAAAGAAGTGCGATTAAATTTTGCTTCCTGAATGGAATTACCGCTGCGGAAACATTGAGAATGTTGAAGAAGGCTTACAGCGACCAAACTCTGCCAAAATCAACAACATTTGACTGGTACAAATGGTTTAAAGAAGGCCGAAAACACGTCGAAGACGAACACCGATCTGGACGACCATCAACATCAACTGATGAGCAACACGTCAACAAATGCAAAGAATTGGTGCTCCAAAATCGTCGATTGACTGTCCGCGACCTTACTGAACTTGTTTGGAAAATCAGAAGGATCAGTAAAAACCATTTTGAAAGACCACCTGGGCCTGAAAAAAGTCAAATCTCGTTTGGTGCTCACATCTCACACGGCGCACGTTATCGTCGTTCCGCAACCACCGTATTCGCCTGATTTAGCTCCGTGTGACTTCTGGCTATTCTCCAAACTCAAAAGACCACTCCGAGGACACCGTTTCGAGTCGATTGAAGAGATTAAACGTGAATCGGCACGCGCTCTGAAGGCCATACCTGAAAGTAACTTTTGGCATGCATCGAGGACTGGAAAAAACGTTGGCATAAGTGCATTGCATCGGGAGGGGATTACTTTGAAGGCGATGAAATTGATTTGGAAGAATAAATCAAGATTTTTTGATTTATAAACAAATTCCGACTACTTTTTGCCCACAGTAGTATACTCGATACTCAAACTGGAACTCTGTTTTCGATGCTCAGTACTAGACTATAAGTTACTCGATATTAAGTACTCCATTCTAAGTACTCGATTCTTAGTACTCGGTACTAAGTACTCGATACTAAGAACTCGATACAAAGTACTGGATACTCAGAACTCGATTCTAAGTACCCGATACTCAGTATTCGAAACTCAGTACTCGGTTCTAAGAACGTGATACTAAGTACTCGATGCTCAATATTCAGTACTCGATACTCCGTATTCCATACTCAGTACTATATTCTAGTTACTCGGCCC
Source organism: Lordiphosa collinella (assembly GCA_018904265.1). NCBI lineage: Eukaryota > Metazoa > Arthropoda > Insecta > Diptera > Drosophilidae > Lordiphosa > Lordiphosa collinella. Next base: position 36,280 of record JAEIFV010000424.1, on the reverse strand, counting down.
AAAGTACAAGATACATAGTACTCGATACTCCGTACTCGATACTCAGAACTCGATTTTAAGTACTCCATACTAAGTAGTCGGGTGGCTCAGCGGCTAGTGTGCGCGACCGCTGTGCAAGAGGTCGTGGGTTCGATCCCGCCTCGAAACATCTAATTACATTTACACCCGGTCACCTTTCTCTGCTGTTGGCGCCAGCTTTCTAGTAATTATCCATGCAAAAGCTTCTCAAACTGCCGTTCGGATTCGGCGTTAAACTGTAGGTCCCTTTCTCTTGTGCGAAAATTAGAAGCGCACAAGCCAAGAGATTGAGAGAGGCTCGGCTTTGGCCCTTTGGGGCTGTGTCAAGCCATTTTACATACTAAGTAGTCCATACTCTGAGTATTCGATACTCAGCACTCGATTCTAAGTACTCGATACTCAGTATTCAGTACTGAGTACTTTATTCTTATAACTCGGTTTAAAGTACTCGATACTAAGTACTCAATACTCAGTGCTCGGTGCGGGTGCGTGTTTGTGTGTGCTGGTCTGTGTGTGTGCCAGACAACCCTACTCCTCCCACACGATCACCGTCAAATGCTTAACAACAACACCACAAAATATGACTTTTACTACCGATATTAAAGATGTTTTACATCCAAAAGTAAAAAAGATCTCAACAATATTAAATGCTATGAACTATTCTTCAAACCAAAACCCAAGGTGTTTAATAAGATAAGGAGCAGGCTCGCAAACCAAATCAATGACTTTAAGAAGGGTTTGATCCTTCGGTGCAAATCTTTTGTAGAGGATTTGCGGATTACTGGACACGGTAAGTTGGGAGTTAAAAAAAGTGTGCTTGTGAGAGAGGAAAATGTAGTTGTTGATTGTAGTGGTGAAGCGTGAGCGGAGAGAGTAATAGCCTGATTTCACTGAAAAATTGGTGATTCCATACAAATGTTCATTCTTAACCGAAAGGTGTACAATAAAATAGAATTATCGATGAAAGAATAACATTTTTACGAAGAAAAAGTTTGTGATGCTCGTATCGAATGGCAACATATTTTCAGAATGAAAAAATATGGATGAAATGTGGTATACAAGGCAGAATGTAAAAATAACTATGTACACTTGGACGAATATGTTTGAGTGGAATTAGGCTACAAGAGTCAGACAGTACTTTGTTAGTCGCTTCGCTTGGGACAACAAAGAATCAGAAACAGAACTGAAAGCGTTTTTTGAGTGTCCAATAGAATTTTTTGTCAGTCAACCTTAAAGTGTTGAGCTGTGTTGTTGCTTGATGAAGTCTTCCTTAAATTTCGGAACTACTATTCCTGTTAATCAGCCAAGCCAGCCAAAAGAAGTCTGTGCCTTATCACCGACTTTTCAAGCGGCCCTCTTGGCACTATTTAGATCATAGTTTTTAAGGTTTAGTTTCTTTTTTTTTTTTGATAGGGTATGAAAAAGTGGCTTATTACATATGCCATAAATGTGGCTGTAGCTGTCCATAGTTTTATGCGTTTATTTTGCTTTGCCTTTTAGAATTAATTGCGCATAAAAATTGCCCATCATGCGCATTAAATGAGACATCAACATGGCGCGGCGGTGCCTGTGCCTTGGGTTGGTCTTGTCTGTAAGTTGGCATGCTAAAAGCTGCTAAGCGTATTAAATAAACATGCGCTCTGACTTGACTTGACTTCTCTTTTATGTAACGGTACGCACAGCAACAACAGCAACAACAATAATAAATTTCAAGCGTAAACAGTTACGTCAAACAACAACAGCAGCAGCAGCAGCAGCGGCAACAAGTGGATAGAACAGCCGAAGCCGCCGCCAGCAACATGACAATGACAGCGTCAAGCAGCATCAGCAGACCCAGGGCATCTCCTCCTCTTGGTTCACTCTAAGCTTTTTATAACAGGTTCGATATGATTTTGCGGCACTTTCTGCCGCAAAGGAAACGCTGCTGATTGCCGCTTCTAAAAGCAAGGCCAAGCAACGGCAATCGACAAAATATATAAGAAAAAAAAAAAAAAAAAAAATAGACGTGGAGACGATCGACGACATTGACCGACGACAACGACTGAAGCTGGCAGCAACCCAGTTGACCGCATTCCAAACACACAAGCCAACAAATCAATGTGCAGGCAGTAGAAAAGTGTTGCCAGCGGCAGCAGCAGCAGCAACGATATTTTTTTTTGCACACCAGCAGCAGTATTTGTGGTTTGCTGCTATCGTTGTTGTCCTTCTCTGACACAAACTGGGTCAACTGGCAACCCAAAAGCTGTCTGACTGTGTGCGCAGCGGCAGCAGCTGCAGCCAAACACCTGCAACAGCAGCAACATCAAAGCATTGGCTCGTGCTCGCCGAGAGAGCCACAAAAATTTGGACTGTTGTTTAGCATTAATTTTTGGCTTTGAGCCTAATTTGTGGCTGTGAACATTTTCAATGCTATGCGAAGATTTTTCCATTTTCTTGAGAACAAAAACCAAAATATACAAAGAATGACAAAAGAAACTATATTCTTCTTTTCATTCTACTAAATCAAATAAGCTTGTGTATTTTGGGCCCCTTTTTGGGTTTTTTTTTAAATGCAAATGAGCAACAACCAAATGAAGAAGAGAAAATTTCACTTCAGAAATTTAGTCTTTTTTATATATATTTGGTTGGTCGTTTGGTTTGGCGGCGGCATTCCAATTTAGACTCGTTTTACCGCTAGCCGCTGGCTGAAGAGATTACGAAACTGAAAGATTGAAATCAAATTGTTGTAGCAGGTGGAGGCTGCTGCAACTTGCCACAAGACATAACTGTAGCTGCTGTTGCTGCCGCTGCTGCTGCTGGTGCTCTGTTATTGATTGGCCACAGCTGCAAAGCTGCCAACTCATCGCCATGAACCAAACACTTCCGATTGCTAAGGCAAGTCATTGAACTTGCGCCTCGATCCTCATGATCATCATCATCATCCACGTCTTGGCGCCAACGTCTCCTCTGGTTGGTATTTATCTGGCAAAGCGGAACAAAAAACTAAATTGCAATTGTCATGCGTCCACACACAGGGAGAGTCCAAGAGTCCGGACATTATTATCTATTGTTATGGTTATTTATATGCTCAATTTATTAAACAAAAGAAAATTAAAAAAAAAAAAAAATTGATTCATAAAGTGCAGGGAAAATATACCAATTGAGAGATGATCCTGCTGCTTGCCTCATCAACTATATGGTTAGCCGTTAGCCGTTAGCCGAACAAGCGATTAAAGTTCATTAGCCGCGGCTTCGTTTGCATGTGTGTATTCCATATTTCGTGCTTGAAATTTTTTATAGTATTTTTAAGGTCACACTTTTTTTTAAGCGGCGATTTGTTTACAAAAAATAGAATATAAAATGCGTATCGGTAGTGTGCGAGGGAGTAGCCCTCCCGCCTACATCACAGATTTTGATTTCATTTATGCCGCACAAACCGTGTGGGAAGAGTAGGAATAGAAAATGCAAGAGGCAGACGTCTCAGTTGACATATTTTGCGGGAAAGGGGAAAAAAGAATGGATTAGTTGTTGATATGTATGAGTATTCCAAAAAAGCGAAGACGGATTGTAAATCTACTCTGAGACATAGAAGTTTTCTTTCTCAAGACCTCCAAAAGCAGCTGTGGATTGCTAGAACTGCAATTGGCTCCAAATCGTAATACGAATCTGCTGCTGGCGTGCAAGATCAATACAAAATGTAATGAATTTTCGTTATTTATTTGTTTTCTTTCATAAAACTTAGTATACAACCTGCCAGTGTGCCTGAACGCACCCTTAGTGTAGTTGCTATTCCTGGGCATTGGACCGGGATCTTTGAGGATTGCGGAGGCTTTCCATGGCAACTGCATCAAAAAGCTTTCCATTAATGCAATCCCAAATAATTACGGCATTTATCAGGACAAAAACTTTTTATACCTGCAGGCATATCAAGTTTATTTTAAACTTTAGACACGCCCCCACTCGCCCGCAAAAATTTGAAAAAAAAACTCTATATGTCTCAAAGCTTTATAGATAGATGGTTCGTACCTTCTACGTATATTTGGTAATCAGCATTATTTATCAATCCGCCAAAGATCGGATGACAGAGGGCAAGTTATAAGCAAAACCAACAATTATGCTGGGCAGCACCGCCGCAACGGCGATGGGCAGCAATTCACACACCTTAACATAAACTTTGACCGACTAGAAAAAAGCAGCAGGGAGCCAAATCTGGTGAATACGGTGGTTGAAGCATGATTACGGTGTTGTTTTTGGCCAAAAAATCACGAACAAGCATTGATATGTGAGCTGGTGCATTATCGATCCACGATTTGTTTTTCCACGATTCGGATAGTTTGAACCGTATTGTTTGACGCAAACGTTGCATTACTTCCTTGTAGTATTCCTTATTAACTGTACGACCTCTTGGCAGGAACTCATGATGCACCACACCATTGTAATCAAAGAAAACAGTGAGCAAAATCTTCACATTTGATCGAACTTGGCGTGTTTTTTTCGGCCTTGGCTCACCGCTTCCATTGGGATGATTGGGCCTTGGTTTCGATGTCATAATCATATACCCACGTTTCGTCGCCAGTTATGACCCGTTTGAGCAAACCCGGATCGTTGTTGACGTCACCCAACAACTACTGAGCGATACTAATGCGACGTTGCTTTTGCTGAAGATCTAGAAATTTCGGAACAAACTTCGCTGCCACACGTGGTATGCCCAAATCATTCGAGAAACATCCTCTGCAACTTCCCTAATAGTGATTCGACGATTTTCCAAAACAATTTTTTTCACTGTTTCGATGTTTTCTTCGCTTGTTGACGTGGTCGCACCTCCATTACGCTCATCGTCATCAACATTTTCTCAGCCTTCTGTAAAGCGGTTGTACCGCTTATAAACACTTTTTTGAGACAAAGTGGACTTACCGAATGCCACAGTCAACATTTCAAGTGCATTGGAGCACTTTATTCCATTTTTAATGCAAAATTTAATACATATTCTTTGAGCCATATTTTGTCAAAATTCAGAAATCGAAGAGCACACAAAAACGCGACTAACCTTTTCAGTTGCCAAAAACAAACTACTAATCGAAATTGGCTGCTAATGCAAACATATGTGTAACAAAAACAAAATATCGATAATCGAATGTACACAGCCCTCGAAAATTCAAAATTCACCTTTTCCTATGGAGAAAGTTACAAAGTGTGCATGAGAGTAGGGGTGTAAGTAATTTGTTGTAATTAAGTTTGATATTTGCTATGGAATGTACTTGAATTTGCTTAAGATTTAAATATTTTTTAAAAATATTTTTGGTTAGAATTTTCGAGGAATTTTAGTATAAGCTTAAGGTGGTTGACCCGTGTGACGACCGTTTTTTTTTTTTGAATTTTTTGTGAAGCGCGATTAAAACTTAGAACTTTGAATTTTTTACCATATATTAAGTAACTATTTAGGTACACTTAGAAATTTTTTGAAGTTAAGAATATTGAAAACTTTTCGTGATAGAGCTCGGCGAAGTAAGTCATGTTAAAAGAAAGTACTGCACTGGTCAACACGATTCTTGCTGACTGGGTGATCCGATTTCAAAAAGGAAAACAGCATTTTAAACTGTGTGACTGTTGCTGTGAGATGAACTAGGATATTTTGAAAATATTGAAAAATAAAAATTTTATATGACGTTGATTTTTTTTTCAATAAAAACACTTTTTTTTTGCCTGTTTTGTTGCATTAAAAAAAAAACGACGTTACATTTTTTAACTATCCTAGTTCATCTCATAGCCACATATGTATTAAAAATATCAAAGCGATCGGTCAAGTCCTCTTTAAGATTTCATGCCGACCAGTTGAAATTGAATATTGGAAAATCCTTTTAACCACATATTCTACATTAGTTATAGATGCTAGTTAAGAAAAAAATTATTTTTCGATTTTTTGAAACCATCACACGGGTCAACCCCCTTAAGGTTATCAATTGATGGGTTCATAAGGAGGTCTATTGGGTTTTTGTTTTGGAGGTTTTGTATTCGGGCTGGCGTTAACGATGGGCATTCTATTAAGATGTGTTTGATGTTAATATTAGTATGGTTTTGACAAAGAGGACAGTATTTGGAAATGTTTTTATCTAAGTAGTGTTGGTTTGTGATTTTTGTATGCCCTAGTCGTAATCTTATTATTTTTGATTGGTCTGGTCTAGTTATTTCTTCTTGTTTCGAAAATTTCATGAAGTGTGAAATGTTTATCTTAGTTGGACTTATGTTTTTGTGCCAGTCTGAGCTTGATTGGTGGTGCATTTGCATTATGTTTATTTGTTGGTTTTTAAAGAAACTATTCATATATGAAGCGATAGTATTGGTTGTGGTAATGAGTGGAATCTGCAAAGTCGCTTCCTTTTATGTTGCTGTGGCTTGGAATCCACATAAGCTTAATTTTATTTTGATGTCTAGTTAGCAATGTGCGGATGGTACTTGGGTAATAACTATGGTTTTCTATGTTTGGTATGGATTTGAGTGAGAACGGTGAGTCGGAGCATATTATAAATTTTTCTTTTTTTGTTTTAATGAAATTAATGGCAATGATTTCAGCAGTGAAAATAGAGGAAAGTTAACTTCGGCTCGGCCGAAGTTTTGTATACCCTTGCAGCTTCCATTGAAAACAAAAAAGTTTTTCTAACGAAGACTACTTCTTGGACCTTACTTTTCTATGGGATCTATACTATATGGATGTCTGATTTCGACCAAACTTGGTGAAATCATGGAAAAGCATAATACACTGTTAATTACGAAATTTGGAGGCGATCCCATTTAAAACAAAAAAGTTTTTTTCACTAGAACTTCTTTTTCGACCGATCATTTATACTGCAGCTTTATGCTATAGTAATCCGATTTTGATAAAACTTTGTAGAAATGTGTTAAAGTATATAAAATAAGAATATGCCAATAAAAAGGACGTTTTCATTAAAAACAAAAAATTTTTCTCACTAGAACTGTTTTTCGACCCAATGATAAGGACGTTTTGATTAAAAAAAAAAGTTTTTCCACTAGAACTAGTTTTTCGACCGATCGTTCCTATGGGAGCTATATGTTATAGTCATCCGATTTTTACGCCAAAACTTTGTTAAAAAAAGTTTTATAGAATTTGTGTAAAAGTATATAAATATAAAAGTGTATGCCAATGATAAGGACGTTTTCATTAAAAACAAAAAGTTTTTCTCACTAGAACTAGTTTTTCGACCGATCGTTCCTATGGGAGCTATATGTTATAGTCATCCGATTTTGACCAAACTTGGTGAAATCATGGAAAAGGATAGTAAACTAAGAAATACGTACTTTGAAGGCGTTTCCATTAAAAACAAAAAAGTTTTTCTCACTAAGACTAGTTTTTCGACCGATCGTTCCTATGACAGCTATATACTATAGTCATCCGATCCGGCCGGTTCCGTCAAATGAGCAGCGTATGTGTACCAAAAGATTTTGTGCAAAAGTTTGGTGAGGATAGCATTAAAACTGACGGAGGAGATAGCATAGAAACAGACGAACAGACGGACAGGGCTAAATCAACTCAGCTCGTCGTGCTGATCAAGAATATATATACTTTATGTGGTCGGAGATGCTTCCTTCTATGCGTTACAAACATCCGGACAATTTTATAGTACTCTTTGCAAGGGTATAAAAATGGATGAGTGATCGGAAAGGATACTTCTTTTAGGGACCGAATCTTCTGATATGACGGCGAATGATGTAGAGTAAGTTGATTCGGAACCATTGATGTGTATGAAGTGGTTTGGGTGCGGTTGTTTTAGAAGTGTCAGAGTTCTTGTTGAAATATTGCTGCGATTGTCAAGTTCTTTGCATATTTGTGTAAGCTTGTGTCAATTGTTTTAGGGTTAAAATGACAAGGGGGTTTGTTTGGCTTAATTATTTTCTGTGGCTTGAATGGTATGTTGTTGGCCAAACATATTTATATGGCTCTAAAAATGGTTGAGTTGACCTTTTGGGCAGTCTTTATTATATTGGGTCTGTTATCAATTGTGTGTGTTCTGGTGAAAGCTTGGAAAAAATGAAATTTTTGGTGATTTTGCTGGTTAGGAAGTTTTGTCTGTTAGTTTGTAAGTTATTTACAGAAGTGGTTCTAAACGCTCCTAGTGGCATTCTGATTCCAATATTAATAATTGTATCTTTTTTATGCTTATGATGGGGGCATTACCGAAGAAGATTACACCGTAGTGAGAATTGAAACCAAGGTGAAGGGCATTTTATAATGTCTAGTCTATTGAAGAGTGGTGCTAAAGACAAATTTTGACGGCCATCAGGAGCGTTTGATTTCAATATCTGGGCTTAACTAGATCTATGAAAAAGCTTGAACATGAAAATGAATAGAGAACAGTTTTTTTATATATTTCTCCATATTGGTTTTTGGATAGCATTTTAGTAGCACTATAATTTAGGTAAAATTTGGGAACCTTTCCACACTCCATAAGAAGGGGTTGGAATCTCCTGGACGGACAAGTCGGACACTACATCCGATTTTAACTGACTGGCAGCGGAGAAGCTACTGTTTGTAGTAGTAAATGTAGATCTAGTAGATCTGAACGATTTTAAAGCTATAAGCAAATTAAAAATTAAGTCAAAAGGTAGCACTCAAATATTTTAATGCAGCGGTGGGCAAGCCTTTGCTCCCATTGCTCCCGAGAGTAATTTTACGGCAGCTGGCGCCTCGCAGATTAAAAATTGGACACAGAAAGACAAGTAGAATGGCCTTACTTTGGGCATGGCGCCAGTCGTGTATGCGGCAGAGACGTCTGCAAAAACAAATATATGTAGTATGAGTCTGGCTGGAGGACTCGAGCATCGGTAATAGGGATTGTTTTTTTCTGTTGTTGTTGTTGTTGCACTGCTCCGAAAATCAAATTTCGTGTCCACCGCTGTATTAATAAGTTGACTCGACGGCAATGACCCAACGACAATGAGCAGCACTCTCACAGTTCTCATATCTCCACATTTATCTGAGGGTTTGGCCGTTATTTTTAATTACCTTACCATCCCAAGAAATGTTCACAGTTCCTTACTGATTCCTAGTCCAAATTTTTTATTCAATACCTTTCATAGTGATTTCCTACAAATGTCTATGGCTATATTATCTAAAAGTCTAATGCAAGTCTTCATCATATGTTTCTTAAGTGACTCCACAGCCAAAAACTTTATCAAAGTCCCTAGCAAAACATCAATAGTAAACGAATAAATATGCTCAAACACCAGTAGAATAATAACGAACAGAATGTATCTTTGATCTCAAATTACATCGCCCACCGTAGAAACTGTCGAGTTAGCCGGCATGGGATGATTTCATACATTAAAATCGTCTTCTAGCAAACTGTGAGGGAGTGTCATCATTTGTCTATCAATTCATTCAACAATTTATGGGTTGGGCTTTTATACATACATAAGTATATTGTGTCCATTTATATGCAATTAAAAATGTATGAAAGTTTTGCCGTTGTGTGTGAAATTTTAATGTCACAGTGAAAATGTTTGAAAAGTGAAACTTGCGTCTAATAAATATTGTAAATGAAATTGTTTGCCATTAACAACGCATTTAAATGCCACCATGAAAGCCAACACACACAGAAGAGAAAGAGTGCATAAAAAGGTGTAGAAAATGTTCAACAGAATTTATGTGAGTTTCAGTTGTTGTTGTTGTATCTTTCAAATTGAATTAATTGTAATATATGTGCAATTGTTGTGGCAGTTGCAGTTGTTGTTGTTGTTGTTGTTGGAATTCGAATGGCTGCAAATTGGCTACTGTGTGTGATTCACGACTCAATGCCAGCCAGCAGCGAACAGCAACAACAACAATTGAAATTGTTATTAATAATTGCTTGGTTAATAACTTTAAGCGTTGTGTGCGTCAAGTTTCGTCACTGGCCCCAAAAAAAAAAAAAATAAATGTTTAAAAACTAAACTTAAATTGGATTTGATTTGAATTTAATTTTCCCTACTTTTATCACACACATCAAGTTGATCCAAGGCCCTTGACACAGCTTACCTAACCAAGTCAGGCGTCTGCCTCCCACATGGCGAGGCCACAACACTTTCAACTGTTGTGACACCAACACCAAACATCATCATTATCTTTATTACGATCCTCTTCATTAACATTGGTAGTATTGGGGGCGAGCTTTTAATGAGTTCGGCTGGCCACGCAATGCGACCAGCGAAAGTAAAAGTGAGATCTGAAGGATTTCCACACTCACTCACTCAGTCAGTCTTCCTACTTCCTTGTTAGATTTGTGCTCTTATATAAACTCGACCACAGCAAATGCAGCTTCGACTGCAGCAGCCGCAATGATTATTTCCATGCATGCGTGCACCGTGCACCACGCCCCTCTCTTTAAACGCCCTTTTTCCATAGCTATTTGTGGTCCATTGTGCAAGCAGATTCATTGAAATTTAACTGCAAAAGATACAAAAGGTATCCATAGTTTCGCATTGCAATTAAACGCCAAGCTTCCGCAATTTGGTTGACTTGCCTCCTCCTCCTCTTCTGCCTAAGCCATAATGATGATGAGCTGGTCATACACACACACACACACACACACACACACAATGTATAAACTTATATTACATATCTGAGCAGACTTTGTTGTCTTTGCTTCTTACTTACTTTTACTTTTCTTATTGTCAACTCTGTGTAAGTATTATCACAATAGACAGACTTAAATTATAGCAAAAACTTTCCCAACATTGAATTTTCTTTATGTATTGTGGATTTTTGTACAGAAAATATTTAAGATGGCAATTAGAGAGTTTTACCTCCTAAACAAAAAAAAACTAGTAAAAAAACTAAAGCAAAACTCAGTCTAAAACTTTTAACTAAGGCACTATTTTGTGACAGATGTGTAGTTTATTTTGAAGCTTTCCTAATGCATGATTGGTTAAACCATCCAGCGCTTAGACGAGTCAATATAGCCATGTCCGTCTTTCTCAGATATGAAAAAGAGATAGAGGTTCGACTTGTATGGGACATAAGCTTTTTGTACTTTCAGGCAGATTAAGTTTGTTTCCCATATTTGACACGCCCCCTCCCGCCCCCATAATTTGAACTCATCTGCGATGGACAGCACTTCACTCACCTTAACCAAACTGTGGGATGTAGGGCTTGATCGGCTATCTGCTTCTTTGTTAATAAAGCAAAATATTAAAAAATAAACAAAAAGATTGTTTCATGCCAGCTTATCGATATTGGAAGAACCTAAGGGAAGGGATTCTATGGAAGGCAAGAACTCTGAACATTGAGCTTGGTATCCGACTATCTTTAATAACATCCACTAATGAAAACTGCAAAAACAACGCTTTGGAATTGAGGCGCTTGATGTGTCCAACTGGTGCCAGCTCGCACAAGACAGAGGCGTTTGGCGGGGATTAATTGCAGCGGCCGAGACCATCAAACGGTTGTGATTGAAATATCGAGCCAAATAAGAAGAAGAAGAAGAACCTAATATTGAGAAAGTCAAGGTTCCTTAACACCACTTAACTCTAGCTACAAATTTATCCAAAAGTTTAACCAAAGTTGGAACTTATTCAAATAGTAAATTTAGTTAAAGTTCAATTTAACTACTTTCAGGTTTTATTAATATTTTTTGCACAATCGTTGACAATAGAATGGTTAGATGATCCAAATTCAATCCCGAACTACTGAAATTTCCCACGATTTCTAGTATATTTAGTCCTATTTCTGATTTATTCTTTAGGATTAAATCTTTAACCATTCATTTCTATCACAAAGAAGAAAGTTAACTTCGGCTTCGGAATTCTTTCATTTGCATTATTTATTGGGGTGGAAAGTTAAAGCATTAAATAACTAAGATGAAGTATGAAAAATTTAAAGTTTATAAATGATGAACAGTTAAATGCTGCGTAGACAAAGGCAAATGGTAAACGACTTGAAAAAATTTCTGAATTCTTCATACAGCAATACAAATACCACACGAAAATTTAGGTTTTCTACATTCTACATGCGCGAGTGGAAATTCTAAACCAAAATTGGAGCTCAAAATCAGTACGAAAATATTTAGAAAACTGTTCCTCACACGTGACAAGTGGGTTTTCTAATTAAACGTTAAGGATTTCAAATGCTAAATGCTACATTTAGAAAATCTACACAAAACGTGATGTTGATTTCAATTGCACATCGTAGCTTTCCGTTATAACTGAGACTTGCGGTATTGTCGGAGGAGTGTTGAATAGTCGTAAGGGCTAAGATGCCGGCAATTTTGTCTTATTTACCGAGACAAAGTAAGTAAGTTGTGAGTTCGAGTCCCAGACAAGGTAAGTGAAATAAGTTAAGTTGTACGTCTTTGAGCCCCTTCCTCCCAATGCACCCCCACACTACCCTTCTCCCCACAATCTCTAGGGCCCTAAACGTGGCTTGTAGAAAAGCTACATGCCGCATGTAAAAATGAAAAAAGTAATCGCGGCATGTAAAAAAGCTACACAGAAAAATAAATTAGTCCGAAAGGGATTGAAAACAGGGTAATCCCGTATATTCTTAAGGGGGGAAAACACTTTGCGAAAAAAAAATTTTCGACTTTTTTTTTTTGCATATTTTTGTAGCTTGGATATTCAAAAATATCCCCCTAAAAGGATTTTCAAAAATTCGAAATAGTTTAGAAGATATAGTCCTTTTAATGACCCAAAGTGACCCGATTTGCCTAGCAACTGCAAACTTTAAACGCGTTTATCTCGAAACCACGTTTTTTAAACTGGTGGCCACGATTCAGAGGAAACCAGTGGACCGATTTTGCTCCGGAAGGGCTTATACGACGCAGAATTGTCGTCGCTATCGTTCGGCCCTTCAACTTTTGGATACCTATATTTTAAGTGTACTTTTTTTACACTACACTACAAAAAAAGGCCAAAAAAAATTTTTTGTTTTCAAATGTCCGCCATTTTGTCAAAAAAATTTTCAATTTTTTTTCGGAGGGCCGAACGATAGCCACATTAGTTCTAAACATAACCGCATTTTTCTTTTTTTTTCAGATCATCCCAAGTGCTGCAACCATGGTCACCATGTGGGCACCTTTTTTTTATTCATCATTTTTCGGAGGCCGATAACTTTCTGAACGGCCCTCATATTGACAAAAAAAAAATTTTGTATTTTCCTTTCATTCATTAACTATTTAATAAAAAAAACAAAAATAAAAAATCTCTTATACTTTTTTTTCTGGAATTTTTTTAAAAACCATCTACTTTTGCTCATCGCAAAGTGTGTTCCCCCCTTAAGCCGAGCCGAAATAAAGATTGATTTGTACCAAGGATCCTAAATTCAATCCCAAATAACAGGATCACTTTAAGCCGTTCCGCGACTACCCTGTTTTCAATCCCGTTTCGGATTGATTTTTTTCGATTTTTTTCTTGGTACATAAACGTAGTTGGTGGAATATCCCTGTCAAACCTGTAGGAATGCTACATTTTACTGTAGATTTTACATATTTAGTATTTTTGGACTCATCTCAGACATCGCCATATAAGAGCAATTATTCAGATCAACTATGGTTAGCCGTAGATTTGAAATCCAAAACCGAAACCAATTCAGCCCACACAACTTTAGCAGTTTCTTCTTTCTTTCTCTTCATTTGCCGTTCTCTTCCTTTTGCTTCAATACTTTCTACAAGTTCAAGGTGTTGTAACACAATCTTCGGCCACACGTGCAGCAGCAGCAAGTGGCAGTGCCACGTGCAGAATACCAGTTCGTTGCCTAAGTCTTTAGTGTGTCACCCTACCCGTTGACCTAAAAGAAACATCCGTTTCCTGGCAACTGACACAGCCACCTGTCCACCTGCCAGCCCCCACCCGCCTTGCATAAACGATCTCATTTGTTGGTCGCATATCCCACGAAACAATTAAATGGCGACAAAAACAAAAAGCAAAAACAAAAAGTTGACCGATAAAATACTGACCAAACACTTGACTTGGAACTGGCACTGGACTGGTCTGGTCTGGGTTCTGGCTTTGGTTTTGGCTCGGGACTTTTGTGTTTATGAACGTGGGAAAATGCAACAGTTTACTTTTGTTTCCAACCAGAAACGGAAATAAAAACAAAAACAAAAAGAAATATATGCGCAAAAAACTAAGCACAGACATACACAGAAAAATGTGAAAAAGAATTTTTTTAAGGTGCGCCCCAAAAATGGGTGATGAAAACAGGCAAACAGCAGCAACAACATCAACGAGAACGAGAGAAAATTTGTTTGCATTGCTTTTAAAACGAAATACTCTTACTTAAAGAGGGTAGCATGTGTTTGACTGGGAAATTGAAATTCATCCGTTTTAAGGCTTTCAAAATACCAGCTACCAAACTCTGAGTCTAGGTAAGTAAGATATCAAATGGGGCTAAATGATCTTCAAAAAGTAATTAGTGATATTATTTTATGATATTTGGAAAAACATTAATAAATGGCGCATTGAGCAGATAAAACCGATTTACGATTGATGTGACTGATGAGTGCTGATTTTACCTGCTGAATGAAGTGATTGCCGATTGCGATTGTTAAATTTAACAATCATGATTGTTGGACAGCGATCGAACAAAAAGCATGATTGGTAACCGATTGCCGGGTCAGCTTAACTTTGTTTAAATATTCACATTAAATTGGGTATTAATTATCCGTAAATATTGAAGTTGGTTTGTGTAAGGGCCCGATTTCTCAATGTCGGGTTAGTCAACTTGATCGGCAGGTTAACCGAATTTGAGTGTCTCATAGACAAGCTTAAAAGCCGCTCAAGCTCCTGTTAAGTTTTAAGCTTTATTTCAGCTTAGAATTATCGATATTTTTATCGGTAGGCAAACAGCTGCAACAAAATGTTTATGAATAATCGAATTAGAAAATGGAATTCAAAGAGGCTGAGCAACGAATAGATAAAGAAAAAGAGAACAGGAATGATCTGGATGATGCCAAATTCGTTCAACGATTCATGTCATGACAAAATCCACATGTCAAATAATTATTGCTAGGATTAGAGATCATATGTCTTTCCAAAGAAAAAGTTAAAGCTTTAACTTTAGTTTCGATTCTATTTATAATAAATCCTTGTTACTAGTTAACAGGAATCATAAATTGTTGTTAAAGAGCAAACTTTTGGTGGCCATGCGTCGTTCCTATGCATGCTGAAGCTTCCTTATCACTGCGGGTGACTTCTATGGAGTCAGCGTTCCTTTTGATAAGCCGTGCAGGTAAACAAGTGTCCCCCGCTGTTGCTTTTGATTAACCGCAAGCAATTTCATTCCACTTTTTCGCAAAAAAAAAACACTGCAACATTCAATATCATTAAAGAAAACCATAAAAAATACCTAATTTGTCTGGACTGTGTCTGGTCACCCTATTGCATCGATAGGAATTTATCGATGTCGGGTGAAACTGTTGTTGAGAAAGCCAAACAACTTAACCGCTGCTTATATCATGCAAAAAATTAACTTTTGATAAATCGGGCCTTAGTGTTGTTTTTTGATAAAAAGTACAAAAACCACAGAATATCAATTAATGCCATTCAGCAGAGACTCATCGGTAAACGTAAGTCAGTAATCGGAATTACATGCAGAATGGGCAGATTATTGAAACTTAAGAAACAAAAATGTATTCCTACTTATGCAGAAATATGTATGTAGAAATTTTTTAAGTATGCAGTGGGTAGTAACAATTTATTAGTTTCTTGTTTTTGATTTTGCTTGCATTGAAGTCTAGACGCACCAGAAATGCCTTTTCCTTTTCCTATTTATATAAATTTTCTTGTATCAAGTTTGCACACAACTCGATCCGACATGCACTTCTAGATCTAGATTCTAGATCAACAGGTATTCTGACTTAATTAATTTCCAGGTGGGAATCAATATTTTTGTAGAGTTTTTGTAGAACCGTTACCAGTACGGCCAGTTCGGAAATTCTGGAAACCGTACCAGAGCCGAACTGTTAGAGATTTTGGTTCTTTATTTGTGGCAATTGTGGAAAATTCACTAAAAGTTCCATAAATCATAAATCAACTAATATCTCTTTTATCATTTTTTAAACATTATCTGGAAAAAACCATCGAAAACAGTTTCGAAATCAAACGGAAACGAAAATAGATACCATATTTAGTTGAAGTATCGATGATGAAAGTTATAGTTCCCCAAAGGCTTTTATTCTAGGCTCGATTTTTGCCCGGTTGTCTGTTAAGCCCGGAATCTTATGCTTTTGGATGTCGAATCGACGAACGATGACCGTCCAGGGTTAAATAATTTTGAATTGGGAAGTTTAATGTAAGATTATTTAAATGTCGAAATATAAATTTAAGTTTTGGTAACTGAAAAAGAAAATAATTATCCGAAGAAAGAAGGCCCAGGGCTGCAAAGCTTAAAATGACTTTCAGAGCTCCGGTTTGCGGGCTCAAAACAAAATTTACCAATTAGAGGTTTAAGTTTTTATACTCTGTATCAAAATTAAGTTTGTGCAAAAGTATATAATGGACCCTATAAAACATATATATTCTTGAACAGCATCAACAGCCGAGTCGATATAGCCATGTCCTTCTATCCGTCCGTCTGTCCGTATGAACAAACAGATTTTAGCGATGGTAAGAGATAAGAATTCGATAAGTATGGGTCAAAAACTTCTTATTCATGCAGGCAGAACAAGTTTATCCCCCACTGTTTTATAGATAGAAGGTTCGCACCTTCTGGGCGTTTTAAGTAATCAAGATTACTTACGGTAAAGATCGGATGAACGGCAGTCGAGTTATAAGGAAAACAAACAATTATGATGGACAGCATCGGCCGCAACGGCGATAGGCAGCACTTCACACATATTAACCCAAACTTTTTGAGGTACAGAATATATTATTAGTTGGGCTCCACCGACTTTCTTACTTGTTTGAGTAAAGGTTTGGCTCACATTGTTCAAAATTTAGTTCTTTGTGTCGAACCTCACATAAATTGAAAAACTTTAGAGCTGTTTTGAAATCTGGTTCGGTTCAAAACCGATTTGCAGTCATGTTAAGAACTAAGAGATAGACGGTCTAAGGACTAGATGAACCAAATAAAACGATTAGTGCAAATAGAAAGCATGAATTAGAAAACTTCTTTACCAAAAGAATAAACTGATACTTTTGTCTTAGCTAATGTATTAATGCATGATTACACTGCATTCGAATGAAGAAACATTGTTGGTCGTTTTTATAAAGAAATAATACAGACAAGTCGTGAAATTACGTGCATGGTCGTGTCGTTTTAGGTCTAAAATGACTGAAAACGTTAGCATTTTGCATTAAAGCGGTTTAGTTTTATATGAAAGGGACACAAATATCCCCGTATATTAAATAAGACGATGAAAGTTGAGCGATCTAAAGCCGAATGCTGACTAGATTTTCTTACATATAATCTAGTAGCCGGACTTATTCTTGTCACTAACTACTTAGCTTCGAATTGCAATCATTTATACGAAAGCAGGACTCCCCGCTGTCTTGTCATTGTACATATAGAGTACACCATCTTCGTTCTTTCTTTTTGTTATTTCCCCCGGTAGTTGAGAATTTCGTTTCTTGTTTTCGTCTTTCTTGACTTGACACACTCACCTATATTCTGCGCCTGCGCCAAAACCGACACCAACAACACCAACAACGGCAGCATCAACTGCGTGCGCTGCATTGTGACTGGCTGCTCTCTCGCTTACACCTGATCTATGTACGAGTATGTGTGTGGGTGGGGGAAAGGGTTGGGGAGTGGGCAGCGGAAGAATGCCTGCAACTCCCTGAATGTGATTGTTGAGTTTTTGTTTTAATTTGTATTATTGTAAATTGGCACCAAGTTGTGATTATAATATTTTTTAGTTGGGGACTTTTTTTAAGCACTTCAAAAAAAATTTGCAAAAAAAAAAAACAAACACAAAATTTCCCAGCGCACTTCTTTTTGTTGTTGTTTACCGTTACAAGCACGAGATGAGGAATTAAACAATAACAAATTTCGAAAAAAAAAACAAATGTAATCACGCGCTTTGATGCGCCGCACGAACTTTTCCCGTGGCACGATCCGTTCGCTTTGAGTTCTGCAGTTCAACTGAAGTCAAAGAAGTTCGCAGTTGTTGCACGAAGACGATGTTGAGCTTGGGTTTCTTTCACTTTTCTCTCTCGTGCGCAAGTCGCTTGCGCTCTCTCTATCGCTCTCATTCACTAGCTTAGCTTAGCGCTGAGCCGTATTCCTGAACCGCCGTCTTCTGCAGCTTGAAAGCAACTGAAAGTTTGTAATCTGGCCTGGTGCGTCTTGTAAGCCCGATTCGGAGTCAGCGGCGGCAGCGGCTACGTCGACTGCGTTTGCACACTTGTTGCGCTTTTGGCAAGTGCCAGACCCAACCCGAGGCGTCGCTGTCGCTGTTGCTGCTGCTGCTGCTGCTCGTATTAGGGCCATCGATCAATGGTAAATCTTTGAGCTGAACTCATCGTCCAAAACGGTAATAACAACTAATTCAGGTTATGCAACTGTAGCAGGCTCCCCCCCATTTAGAAGAATTCCTCCAATCAACGTTGCACAATGTCTCGATAGAACAGGCCTAAAACCATTTGCATGCCACGACGAGTGCGAATAAGTTAGCCAAAGTAAGCCAAATGGTCAGCAAATTGGAACAGGCGAAGCAGCATCGAGCAGTATGAATCGCTGTGGAGATTCGATTGGAATTTTTTTGTCTCTCGCAGCCAACGCATAATTTTCTGTGACACATGTGGGCCAAAAATGTCACAAAGTTTTGTTAGTTGTGGTCTGAGCCAGCATTGTTTCAAGGGGGGTCCACAAAATGATGTAAGCTTTAATAATAAAAAGTACGAAAGTTCTTTTGGTTTAATGGTTGGATAAGAGAATCAAATTTAAGGCCCATTTTTATTGAAGTTGTAATAAACCATAGCACGGAATGTGTTTCGACTTAATTTCCTATTTCACTCCAGATGATTTTTCTATGTAAGTGTAAAGAACCACAACCAAATGCCCGCACAACCAAATGTTCTGAGTAAAAGTGTGCTAAGAAATGTCAAACTTTATAATGAAAGTAACTAGATAGCTGTGTAAATCAAAATATATATTTGTATTAACTAAAACGATACTCTAAGCAAGAAGAATGAGTGTAACTTCTTCGCAAGCGAAGCTCAGGAGAATGCCGGAGGAGTGAGTACATCAAGCAGATTCCAACAGGCGAGCAATCGACGGCAGCAATTTGCTGAACACCTGATTCTAAGACTCGGCTCGGCAAGCGCGACGCGATAAACAAATTAAACGGCAGGCCAGGATGAGATCTGCAGAAACGCCACACACATAGCAACCCAGAGATCTGGATGCGGCGCGATGAACAGGTGTTGAGGCAGGCCGTGTTTAGATCTACAGAAACGCTGGAGCAGGCGAGCAATCGACGGCAGCAATTTACTGAAAACATTGAATTTCAATGAGCCACTGAGACTGAGCAACAATCACAGTCGCGGCGAGAGGTACAGTTGGAGCGGGCAGGACAGCTTCTGAGATCTGCAGAAACGCTAACTACAAAAAAAAAAAAATAAAATTAAATAAAAAAAAAAAATTAAACAATAATAAAAAAATTGGAAAAATAAAAAATTTACAAATTAAAACCAAAAAATAAAAAAATAAAAAAAAAATAAATTTAAAATAAAAATACATAAAAATATTAAAAAAAATAAAAAAAAAAAAAAAAAAAAAAAATATATAACCAAACAATAAAATAAACCCGAAAACCCACAAAAAGAACTACATAATTAAAAAAAGACTAAGAAAACATAAAAAGTACGAATACGGCTCCTACTTAACTATATGAATAATAAAGGTCAAGGTATGCCAAATTCAATTATTGTTAAGTTATTATTCGATATATATGTTCAATGTTGTAGTTGTGAACTGTTCTAAGTGTTATGTCTTATTTTAGAAAAAAATAGCCAACTGAAGTGCTCGTGTACCGTGGAGTAAAAACCTAATTTCAGCCACTTTCTGCCATAAAGTAATTGTGCAAATGTCTTTAATCTTAACTGTGATCTTAAACTTGTCATACATACTTTTGCACAATTTTTGCTTTTTCAATTTATATTTTGGCATTTTAAGCCAAGTTTGGGAGGTTAGCCATTCTGTCCTACTGGATGTGTGGATCAATGGAAATCGACATGAAAAAAATCATTATTTGACTGGATTGTTGGCATTACATCTAAATAAATGTCAATTACCTTAGAAGCTCAAATACAAAAGAAAGTAAAGAGTTTAACCTTTACTTATAAAAAACCTACCTAAATGTTATCGTTCAATTGAGAGAAATTTAAGAGGAGGCATTCCAGGTGGCTTTCACAAAAGCATGATTTTTTTCTATGACAGAATTGTTGTAGATAATCAAATGGGACGATCACGACTGTCTTACAATAATGCAGGATCCCGTTGAAAAGAAAATGGCAACGGAACTGGCCGATACAATGAAGAAAATATTACCTGTCCCTTCTTGTGCATGTACCAGCATCAGTTTCAGCGAAAAATCCAAAATGGCCGATACTGCTTATGTATTAAAATACTCTTTCTGCTTCGAGTTCACCAAGTGAAATTAGAAAGAAGCTGTCATTCTCGGAGAGCCAGTACCACTCACTCCAAGTCAAGCTCTTGCCTTTTTGATTGACAACTCAGCAACCAAGGCCCAATCAACAACATGAGACGTTAAATATGTAAATTTTCAAATATATATCCATGCTAGAGCGAAACTAGAGTGCAGACCCTACGGGGAGTTAATGTATAGAAACAAGTTCCTGGTATCTCTCCAAAATTTGCTTAATCATACGGCCAGTCGAATTGTCCTTTTGCAGGAGGAGGTATTTAAGACATAAACATAACAAATGTCAAACTAATCGTGAGCTATGGATTTGACGGCTCAACAGGGCAAGAGTATGTACAAGCAGAGATTCCTAGGTGAAAATCCGATGTCAAAGACGACTCATTGTTTGTTAGTGTTATTCCCACTAGTTAACGGATGATTTTGGGATCCTCTTGTATTAATCAAACCCCCAATAGTCAGATTGCAGACTTCTTATCGAATTTGCTAAAGAGAGCAAGAACCTTATTCTTGCAGAAAAGGCGGATTTGGAATCGCAAATACAAACTTAACAGCTTATAATCATAATTTTCAATGAACAGAGAGAAATCACTGTTACTTTTGATCCCTATTTGACATGATTGACGGCAAGGTGTTAAATATATTAACAGGAGCTAAATCTTGTCAGTATGCCCTATCAGTGGAGCCAGTCCAAAGTATTTTATGAAAACCACGGAAATATCAAACTTTAAGGCTAAACCAGGAAATCTCCAACATGGCATCAGTCCCCTCCATGCGTGGACTAGATTTTTTTGAGTTTGTACTTTAAATTTCATATAAACTAGATTTAAAAAAGTGGAGTACGGGATAAAGAAGAAAAAGAATACTGTTATCCGAAACATGAAAGCTACAAAATTATTTTGGAGTGAAATGGGATTAAATGTGGATAAGCCAAAACAAGACGGAAGTGGAAATACTGAAATGACGGAAATACCGAATGGGTAGAAGGTCACATTAAAAAATCAGAAATTGAAATTTACATTACTTGATTAGCCAACATTCAAATTTTGAAAAATTTTTTTGACTTAGTCGAGAAAAGTGGATGGTGATGACAAGGTCAAACTAAAAAATAAAAAAAATTATAAAATTCTATTTTGGCCTTACTTAAATGCATGCCAAAATTCAAGTCTCTAGCTTAACATTTTAGATTTTATATAGAATATAAATAAAATTACACTTTTTCCGCACAGTCGGGAGGGGGAGGGGGGAGGTGAAGGCTGTGTGCCCAAATCAAAAAAAATCAAAAATTCTAAATTAGTCTAACTAAAGGCTCAGATGCCAAATTTCAAGTCCTTGCTTTATTAGTAGACTTTATGCCAAAAAAAAAGGGATTCTGGCCCAATGTGCATTAGTGGTAGCAGGAGCTTAGGCAAGATGCTGCTGAAAGGGTAGCTTAGGGGTGTGTTTTTATTCCATATTTAACAGTAAGAAAGTCGGTCAAGCCCGACTTTTAGAGGACTCTGTAAAAAGTGCTGAAGTGTACACTGCTACTGCGCTGCAGCAGCGATGATACTTTTGCTTATAACTTGACTATCGTTCAACCGATCTTTACCAATCTTCTCCAAAAGTTCGGACTTTCTATCTATAAGACAGCCCGAGATATAGACTAAATTGCGAGGACGTGTCAAAAATGGAAAATAAATACATGTCAAACCTCTATCTCTTACCATCTCCGACAGACGGATAGATAGATGGACATGGCTATATTGACTCGGCTATTGCTGATGCTGATCAAGAATATATATTCTGGCTTTTACATACTTTTGGTCTGTGCCGAGGTTTTAATACCCTTGCAAGTCATTGTTCTGCTATACCGATTTAACAAAATTAAAATAATCGAAAATATTAGATAAGACGCGAACTTTAAAAAATAATTTTTCTTAGGACCATTTTCCGACCGATCTAAAAAATATTCATCTAAAATATCCAAATTTTGCAAATACCTTTAAAGCATTTGAAATTCATAATTGCTGAGTTTAGAAACCGCTCATGTTTTTTTTTTCCCTTGCAGAGGTATTATAAAATTGTCCGGATGTTTTTGTAAGACAGAAGGCAAAGCATCTCCGACCACATAAAGTATATATATTCTTGATCAGCACGACGAGCTGAGTTGATTTAGCCTTGTCCGTCTGTCCGTCTGTCCGTCTGTTTCTATGCTATCTCCTCCGTCAGTTTTAAAGCTATCCTCTCCAAACTTTGCACGGAGTCTTTTGGTACAAATACGCTTCACATTTGTCAGAACCGGCCGGATCGGATGACCATGTATAAAGCTGTCATAGGAACGATCGGTCGAAAAACTAGTCTTAGTGGAAAAACTGTTTTGTTTTAATGGAAACGCCTCCAAAGTACGTATTTCTTAGTTTACGTCCTTTTTCCATGATTTCCTTAAGTTTGGTCGAAATCGGATGACTATAGCATATAGCTCCCCATAGGAACGATCGGTCGAAAAACTAGTTCTAGTGAGAAAAACTTTTTAGTTTTTAATAAAAACGTCTTATTATTGGCATATTCTTATTTCGTATACTTTAACATATTTCTACAATGTTTTCCAAAATCCGATAACTATAGCATATAGCTCTATAGGAACGATCGATCGAAAAGCTAGTTCTAGAGAGAGAAACTTTTGTTTTTAATGTTAATGCCCTTTTTATTGGCTATTCTTATATAATCTTATTTTATATACTTTAACACATTTCTACAAAGTTTATCAAAATCGAGATGACTATCGTTTATAGCCGTGCAGTGAACGATCGGTCGAAAAGAAGTTCAAGGAGGGAAAAACTTTTTTGTCTTAAATGACATCTTCTCCAAATTTCGCAATTAATAGTGTATTATGCCTTTCCATTATTTCACCAAGTTTAATCGAAATCAGACATCTTTACAGTATAGATCCCATAGAAAAGTAACGTCCCAAAAATAGTCTTTAGAAAACTTTTTGTTATCAATGGAACTGCAAGGAACAAAACTTCGGCCGGAGCCGAAGTTAACTCCCCTATAAAAAAACTTTTCTATTTTTTTTTTAAAAAAATATTTATATATTTATATTATATTGTCCGTCTGTCTGTCTTTTCTGTCTGTCCGTATTGAACGCGTGTTTCTAGAGACTATAAGAGCTAGAACCTATGGGGGTTAAAATTTTCATAATAAACGAGTTTGTTTCTAGATTTTTGGTAATTCCTCCCCTCCCCCTTTAAGCGCAAAAACAGAGCCACAATTTTTTGAATAGACCTTCCAAACTTTACTAAAAGGACATATAATTATTTTAAACACCGCCATAAAAAAAAGAAGTTATATACGAATCAATTTTGCATGTGGGAGAGAGGGGGTCTTGCATTTGTCAGTTATCGCGCCCGGCCGCATGCCATGCGCTGTGTGTGTGTATGTTGGAGGGGAGTGGTATGTGTTTTTTTATTTTTTTATTGTTTATATTGCATGTTTATTATTAAAACTAAAACTACCTATAACAAAAGAGGGACCATTTTTGATTTTTTATAAATTAGTTGTGTGCCCCTGCGGGACGACCGCAAGACAATGCTTCGCAGGGGCCCCAACCGCCTATACTACTCATGTCCTTCCTCAATCGCTCCAGTTTGCGAAGTTCCATTAGGGCACTGGCAGCAAAGTGTTGGTCGCGTCCCAGAATCTTCACTGGCTACCATTAGCAGAAGTAGGTAACTTCCCGCCTGCGGACTCCCTGAGTGCCAGCCTCTGCTGCTCGAAGCGTCCACACTCGAAAAAGACGTGATGTGCATCCTCTAGAGTACCTCCTCTACACCATGTGCACTCAAGGCTGCTGTCGTGCCCGAAGCGGTGAAGATAGCTTCTAAAGCATCCATGTCCGCTCGGTAATTGGGGGAGATCGAAGTTTACTTCTCATGAGGTCTCTCAGCCACGATTTTGATTTTTGGGTACTAGCCTGTCAGCGGCCCTTGGAGGGATGAGTCCCATGCGTTCTGCCATTTCTAAGGCTTTCTTCTCTAGCTGCCTCTCCTCAGGGTATGCTATCTTGGCGACCGCTCACGCGAAGCACTGTAGGCAGTTGCCGCTTCCACTGCCAGGTATTCCGCGGCACTCATGACTAGCGCAGCTTCATTCGGAGATAGTTCGAAAAGCACTGCACACCCGAATTGCACTCAGGCGGTAGACAGCCTCAACTCCACGGCTGTAACTCGGGACTGCAATGCGTGGGCCCACACCGGGCAGCATAAAGCATTATGGACTTGCAAGCTCCCATAAGAGTCGTCGGCGCTCGTGCTTTGGGCCTCTGGATATTGGGCATAGGCTCTGCAGCACCTAAACTCTTCTCAACGTACTCAAGTGCTCATGAAAGCAAAGCCTGGTGTCTATCATGACTCAAGGTAACGTATGGCGCGCTTTGAAACCACTTCTGCGCACGTTGAGGGTTTCTACTGTTTGCGGCTGCTGACCAGTAACGCCTCGGTTTTTTGCGGTGCTAGCTCCATCCCACTGACGATAACCAACGGTAAACCATGGCTATACCCGCGCCGCATGCAGACTCGGCCATCTGAAGCTCTTTGGCCACAACAGCCAGTGCCACATCATCCGCGAAACAACGATGTGGTGCCAGTTGGGAAGGGTAGTCGTGAAGCCGTCGAATATGTCAGCTAGAACTGAGCCCTGAGGTACTCCCGCTGAAACATCATGTCTTTTTATGCCATCCTCTGTCTCGTATAGCAACTGCCTGCCCGTGACAGTAGCTGCGTATCATGGCGTACAGGTATGCCGGGATACGAACGACGCTAGTGCTTTCAGGATGCTCATCCAGTCCGCTGTGTTGAACGCGTTCTTCACGTCTAGGGTCACAATCAGACAATACTCCTTTTTTGCCCCCTCGCCACCGCGCTCCAATATGGCTTCCTTTGCTATTTCAACTACTTTGCCGATGGCGTCAATGGTTGATTTGCCTTTCTGAACCCGTACTGGCTTGAGGAAAGACCGCCGGCCACCTCTACAGCTGCGTTAAGCCTATTGCATAGCAACATTCTCCAGAACTTTGCCAACTGTGCCAGCAGGCAGATGGGCCTGTTGAGGAAGCATCCTAGGGGCTTGCCAGGCTTCGGGGAGTAGCACCTGCCTGTGCAGTTTCCATCTTTCTGGAAATGTCGATTCCCTCAGGCATTTATTCAAGCAACGTGGCAAATACCTCGGAAGAAGAAGCGTCATAGCATCTTCAAACACAAGAAGTCAAGGGAACAAGGTATTTTGTAGTCGGGGCACTCGACTACAGCTCCCTTACTTGTTTTCTATGCATTTTTCCGAAAACAATTTTTAAATTCCAAATGCTTTCGGAAGCAAAAACGTTCAACAATTAGTGAGAAATTTGTTCGCTTTATCGAAATTATTCTTTTTAAACCAATTAAGTTTATTTCTTTAATTCAAAAACGCTCTCTAGACTAGAACAGGGCCTTAGGACAACTGCTGGGGACTGTTAAATGAACATTTAAAGATTAACTCTCAAATCTCCCAGCTCCCGAAGGTATTTAATTTGGTTCATATATCACGAATGAAAAATAGTTATAGCTTGTGCTCTACTTAGTTAAGAACCTGTCAAACTGATTATCTGTAATATCATCAGCATCATCAGCCATTCGGATCCAGCTAGTTGAAGTAAACGACTTTTGTTTTTGTCGTTGTTTTCGGGTTTTGTTTTACTGTCTTCTGGCTGGTGCTTTACACATTTCTCGGCAATTGTGTGCCTCTGGCAATTGTCTGTCACATTTTTGCGTTTGTACTTTTAACCCAGTTTTTTATGTTTTTTGCTTTTCCCAACAATGACAAACGTTGCAACGTTGATTGCCTCATTTTTGGTTCGAAGAACTGACAAAGAAAATGATCGACATTCGATGCTTCGCCCCTCCTGCCCGCTGTCTTTCACATAAACAGTTAGCTAATCAGGGTATGTGGCAGCGGTTGGCGATATGCGATTTGCGATTTGAGGGAAACATTTAATTAGAAAAGCGCTGGTGCAAGATCTCCACGCTGGGCCCGGTCATGAGCTGAGCTGAGCTGGGCTCACCCATGGTTATGCTTCGTTGGCCAGCAGACCAGAAGTGGCCACTGGCCACAGCATGCACTGCTGAATGTCGATAGACACGTGCTCCGATCGACGCCCACCTGACCAGTGGCTGACCAGCAACAACAACAACAAGGAAATCGCAGCCAGAGCCACAAAAACCGACCAACATCTCTTGGCCAGAAGAAGAAGAAGCAGCAGAAGAATGTGAGGCAGCAAGCAGCCAAGCAAAACGAATTGCTGCTGCATTTGTTGTTCTTGTTGAAATACCCCACGATGCTCAATTAACAGAGCTTTGCGTCGCCCGTCGCCCGTCACCCATCCCCACGGCCCCCTGCAACCGCTGGCATCTCCAGCCTCGCTTCATTTTCTATTTAGTGCTTTATTATTTTTAATTTCCAAGCCAGCCTCAAGATTAATGTTCTGAGTCGCTGCCAAAGCCGTATTAGGCTACCCTTCCAAACTGTTTCAACTGTTTTCTGCCTGAAGGCCCCACAAAACCAAATTCCTACGAACTGGGCGAATGGTACAATACAATTGTGCTCCCAATTGTGAATGGCTGAACATTGCCAGGTAATTGGTTTCTCTTGTTGACTATGAATGGAGAACATTTAGGAGTCAGTCATAGGGTGCATACTGATTCGTGAGATGAACTGCTAGTAAAAGAACAAAAGAACTAGTTCCAAAATTAGCTTCTGAAGTGAGCGAACTATTTATAACTTAAAAGGCTTGAAAAATAGGCAGAAACGAACAAATTTCTAGCTTCACGACCACCACCCACCCATCATGTGAACGAACAGTCGGAAAGAACAAGTTTACTAAATGAGCTAGTTTTTACGAATTTACCACCTACGTCAAACAAATAGACAAAAAAAACTAGTATAAGAATAAGAAGAAGTTAAGTGAATTGCTTACTTACTTGAATTATTGATCTACCTTGGTACACAGACGAAAAGAACTAGTTCAAATCAACAATAGTTTTAGTTAGTGGCTTAAGAAGTGATCTACTTATATTGGATAATCGATATTACTAATTCCTGACATTACAAATTATAGACCCACTCAAATTCTAAAAGGTTTGTACACTAAGAAACAAAAATTATATGAAATGGCAGTCATTTCTACATTTTTATACCCGATACTCGAAGAGTAAAAAAGGTATACTAAAATAGTGCAAATGTATGTTACAGGTAGAAGAAAGCATCTTCGACCCCATAAAGTACATATATATATTCTTGAACAGCATTAATAGCCGAGTTGATTTAATCCTGTCCATCTGGACGTTTCTGCGCAGCAAGCGCTGTTTGCTAACAAAATGTTGAAATGTTCACATTAATGTTAATGCTCTGTTAATTAACATAAGGGATGGCTATTTAACATTCATTCCCTTGAGTATCGGGTATATCGAAGTCAGACAGGGCCGACTTTAATCTACGCTCTCGTTTCATATCAATTATACTCCGATATGCCAGGTTAAAAGAAGCAAAAGGAAGCATAAACACCGTATGGGGTAAATTCTTAGGAAGCGATAACCTGAACCTTTGCGCAAAATGGAATGTGTTCAATGCCATAAGTAGAGCTGTTCTCTGTTATGGGGCTCAAGTTTGGGGAGGCGAGGTAAGCGAAGAAGCAGACCAACTGCAGAGGTATTTCATAAAACGAATTCTTAAGTTGCCGGAAAATACGCCAAACTACCTATTAGCGATTGATGCAGGCCTAGAAGACGGACATATTTATAGCCTAAATCTGCACCTAAAATATATAGCGAGAACACTTTTCGAGTACAACAGCACCAGATTGCCGCATATTTTGTCTCGGTATATGCTCCGACAGGGGATTGGATGGTACGCGACGCTTAGAAGAAAACTCGAGGATCATAACATCACCCTTAGTGGAAATGCAACGCACTCGGAATGGATTTTAAGTAGTATATCTCTACTCACAGCCATAACAGAAGAAACTAAGAAGGAACATGTGAACATGGCCAGATCGAGCGAAGTTCGCATATTCAAGAACTTAAACTATGCGGTAGGGGCTGAGTTCTGCAATAACGGCTCCACACAGAGGACTATTACATGGACTATTACACGAGAGGAGATATGCTGCGGCTAAATAGAAACCCCAGAAACACGGTAAACGGTGGATTGTGCTCGCTTTGCCACTGGAAGGAGATAGAGGACATGCATCATTTTATCGGAAGATGCCCTAATGTGAAAGAGTTTCGACTTCAATATTTTAAGAAGGAAGTGCTTGAGGCAGAGGAGGTCGTCGCGGCTCTGGATGGAGCCATGGGTTGGGCAAACCTGGCGGATTATATTGAGGGTGCTATAGTATATAGGAGGAGTATAGTAAATGAGGATTTTTAATATACTTAAATTTATGTACAACAGTTCTATTTTATTCATGTCAAGTTTTTATATTTGTAAAATGTTTTCACTGTTATAGTTTTAAGAGCCTGGGATGGCCCCTTAAGAGTGAAAGATCTGCTATCTCGCGACGAGCGGGGAAGGCAGGTGGTGTAACTCTGAAGGGTAAGTCTTCCTGTAGCTCACTAGGATTAACATAAATGCTATGTATAATTTTTTTTCGATTAAGGCTGACGGCAATTAAGCCATGCCTAAATATGTAAAATGTTCTTATTTTATTTTATTAATAATAAAAGAACCACCACTACTACTCCGATATGACAAAGATCAAATTGATACGTTCGAAAATATCAGAAAGGTATTCTTTCACGCAAACGCTAATCAAAAACACAAAGAAAGTCGGTCAAGCCCGACTATAATATACAACCCATGCGACAAAAATCAACACCTATGTACCATCTTTTTGTTGATTATAAAGCCGCTTTCGACACACCGATAAGGTCAAAGTTCTTTGAAGCACTGTCTACTCTTGGTATAACAGCAAAGCACGTTCGACTTTGCATGATGGCGTTGAGAAGCACACGAAGTTCCGTCAAAATAGGAAAGAACCTCTCCGAGCCTTTCGATACCAGAAGAGGTTTTAGGCCGGGTGACACCTTATCGTGTAACTTCTTTAATTTGCTGATGGAGTATATGGTATTTTGCGCCAGTGCCCAAATGCTAACAGATCGGGAACCATCTTTATACCCTGTTCCCATTGAAAATGGGAAAAGGGGGATCATGAAGTTGTGCAAAAGTATGTAACAGGTAGAAGGAAACATTTGCGACCCTATAAAGTATATATATTCTTGATCAGCATCAACAGCCGAGTCGATTTAGCCCTGTCCGTCTGTCCGTCTGTCTGTCTGTCCGTATAATTCCCTCTGCAAGGGTATAATTATACCTAGCAGTCGCAATTGTTTTGGTATACGTATTGAACACAATCGGTTTCGAGAACCATTTAAAGCAATCGCTCCAATTTGATGGCTATTGAGTCAATTGACTTTTATGCTACTATATATTACTGCACCAAAAGCTTTTGGCGTCAGTTGTTTGTAACCGTGAAGTTATTTAAAGATACTGATGAAATAAAAGACCGCCCGAAATCCGGCCGTCCGCGCACTGTGCGAAGGCCACAAGGCATCAAAGCCGGACAAGATCGAATTCGTCGAAACTCAGAGCGCAAGAAGAAAATCATGTCTAGTGACATGAATATCAGCAAGGACAGCATGTCGCGCTTCATAGAACGTGGCTTGGGACTCGGTGCATATTGGAGACACACCGGCCTCTTACTCACAACAGCATTGAAACAAAAACGCAAGACTAAATCGAAAGCATAGCGTTGTCAGTGCCCACAGACGAATTCTGTTTACTGACGAGTTAATTTTCACCATAGAGGAATCGCCCTCAAGACCGGGCTGGAAGCCTTTGCCTCTAACCTCGAGGAAATGTTTTGGGTCTCATTTAACTCCCTCTACCAATAGGCTTCAATTGGTCAAAGAAGCGCTGGATGTCCCTCTTCAAATGGCGCTACCTGTCGGGCCCATCACTTTAGAAGAGGTGACGAGCGAGATAGCCTCCCTCAAGTACAACAAGGCACCTGGTGAAGACGAAGTTGACAACAGGACAATAAAGCTTTTTCCTCGCAAAGCGATATTGTTTCTGTTGCTCCTCTTCAACTCAGCCCTGCGCCTCAGCTACTTCCCCAGTGCTTGGAAGAACGCCAATATCATCATGCTGCATAAGCCCGAAAAGCCTCAAACGAGACTCCTACAGGCCTATAAGTCTCCTCCCAGCATTTGGCAAGCTGCTGGAGAGGTGCCTTTTAAGGAGAATCTTGGAAACCCCAGCGGAGAAAAGGAGCATACCCAAGTTCCAGTTCGGATTTCGCCTAGGCCACGGAACCCCAGAATAGCTGCACAGAGTGGTCAATTTCGTCCTGGAAGGATTCCACGACAAGGAGTACGTTGTGGCAGCGTACTTGGATATACAACAGGCTTTTGACCGCGTCTGGCACGACGGCATACTAGCCAAGCTGAAGGGAACGCTCAATCCTCAACTCTTCTTGATGGTCAGATCGTTCTTATCTGACAGGACATTTAAAGTTGTCCAGGATGGCCTTGCATCCCAGAAGAAGAGGATTCGAGCAGGAGTACCTCAAGGCAGCGTTCTGGGGCCAACCCTATACAGCCTGTTTACTGCAGACATGCCAACCGCTGCGGACATCCCGATTGAGGAGACACAGGACCTCCTAATCGCAACTTTTGCTGACGACACGGCCATTATGGCTCGTGGCAGTTGTGTCTACTCGGCAACAGACGCGCTTCAGGAGTACCTGAAAAGGTTCGAGAACTGGGCCTGTAGATGGAACATTTCCATTAACCCGGAAAAGTGTGTTTCGGTCACCCACACCTTAAGGAAGGACAGTAGCCCAGGCGTCTTCCTTCACGGAGAGCTCCTCCCAGTTAAGTCGGCCCATAGATACCTGGGAGTGACGCTAGACCAGAGGCTCACGTTCAAGCAGCACGCCGCTGAAGTTGCTGGAAAGCTCTACAGCAAGGCAAGGAGGATGAGTTGGTTGCTGCACTCAAACAACAAACTCTCGCTGCGAAACAAGGTGCTGATATACAAGGTGATTCTGGCGCCTATTTGGAGATACGGTGTCCAGGTTTATGGCATCGCCGCAAAGACGCACCTAAACAGGATTAGAGTATTCCAGGCCAAGTTCCTAAGGAGGATCACTGGAGCCGAGTGGTTCATCCGAACTCGGGACATCGAACGTGAATGTGGTGTACCAATGATAGGAGATACCATAAATAACCAGGCAGCGAGGTACCTGGATAAAGTCGCCGCACACCCAAACAACCTCGCCAGGCGCCTACTCCGCACGCGTAGGATAAACGGGAGAAGGGCAAGACGCAGGC
Organism: Lordiphosa collinella; assembly: GCA_018904265.1. Taxonomy (NCBI): domain Eukaryota; kingdom Metazoa; phylum Arthropoda; class Insecta; order Diptera; family Drosophilidae; genus Lordiphosa; species Lordiphosa collinella. The sequence goes on along the minus strand of JAEIFV010000424.1, from coordinate 4,290 downwards.
TGCAAAGAACTCACCCAGGTGACCTGGCAAACCGCAGGATTTAGCTCTAAAACACAACAAACAGAACATACACAACCTGACTAAGACTATCTAAAACAAAATACAAACACAAAAACTCGTAATAATACATTAAACTTAGAAGTTACATGTAACATAATAAAACTTAGAAAATAACCCTCCCCCTACAATACAAGTTGCCATTTAAGTAACAGTAAATTGTAAAATTTAGCTAGGTAACTAAATAAATACGTTTTATGATGAGAAAAAAAAAATAAATAGAGGAATCGTTCAACAAACAGATCGACAGAGTGTATGCTGTATTGGCTTATGTAATGGTTTGGTGGGGAGTCGCCTATGATGGGGTCGCCAAGATCCGTTTTTGTGAAAAAGGAGTCAAAACTTCGGTGAAAGTGTATCAATCCGACGTTTTAAAAAAGGTTGTGAAGCCTCTCAGCACTACATTATTTGCAATAAAGCCGCGGACCTTTCAACACCCGGCTCACAAGGCAGAAAGGACTCAAAAATGGCTTAGAAACCATGTACCGAACTTCATTTCTACGGATGATTGGCCTGCTGGTAGCCCAGACCTGAATCCATTGGACTACAAACTGAACAAAACAATTGCGAGTACTAGGCTTGTGAGATCTTAACTTTGGAAGGGCAATATCCAGGCCCAACTCTTTCATGAATGATGCCACCCTCGCAATAGCACGGACAATCTCAGCTGAATTTTCATCTTCCTTATACAGCTTACAAATCGATTAATAGCTGACGATTATACTGATGTATTGTTTGTGCAAGCCCTCAAGCAGAGTGACTCCTGTGTGCAAGGATTCGTATTTATCGGACGCGCGGTACACTTCTGCCTGCGTCTTTACATCGCACATTAGGGCCAGAATCCCTTTTGGCATAAAGTCTACTAATAAAGCAAGGGACTTACTGGGTATGAACCTTAGTTAGACTAATTCTAGAATTTTTTGATTTTTTTTTTATTTGGGACCACGCTTTCACCTCCCCTCCCCAACCGATCAAAAGGGAAAAAGTGTAATTTATTTATATATTTCTATAAAATCTAAATGTTAAGCTAGAGACTTGAATTTTGGCACATGCATTTAAGTAAGGCTAAATAGAATTTATAATTTTTTTATTTTTAGTTTGACCTTGTCATCACCATCCACTTTCCTCGACTAAGTTATAAAAGCCAAGTATAAAGTTAAAGATATTTCAAAATTTGAATGTTGGCTAATCATAGTAATGTAAAATTTACAATTTCATGACTTTTTTTAATGTGACCTTGTACATGACCTTCTTTTTCATCCAAAATCCAGAGGGGGTGGGTTACTGTCCCTCATGATCACTACTCCGAGTCGCTATAATTGCTGCCCAAGAAATATTCCCTATTATTATATTCTACGTTTGGTGCTTCTAAAAGCTATCAACTTCTTTGGTAACGACGATTTTTTATTTAGAGGATATAGTTACAGGATATAGTTATTAAAATTATAAAAAGCGGCAGAATATCATAATTCAATCCTAATATTTAAGGAAAGCTGCCATGTGTTTTATTCGTATTTCCACTTCCGTTTTGTTTTGGTTTATCCACATATTTAATCCCATTTCACCTTAAAAAATTTTTGTATTTCATGTTTACGGGATGTAATTATTTCTTTCTTTATTCCGCATCTCTGCCATAATTTTTAAGTCTAGTTTATATGAAATTTTGGTACAAACTCAAAATTCTAATCCACGGCATGGAGGGGGACTGATGCCATGTTGGAGATTTCCTAGTTTAGCCTTTAAAAGTTTGATATATTTCCTGGTGGATTTCATAAAATCCTTTGACTGGCTCCACAGATAGGGCATACTTGACAAGATTTAGTTCCTGTTAATATATTTAACACCTTGCCGTCAATCAATGTCAAATAGGGATCAAAAGTAACAGTGTGATTTCCCTGTTCATTGAAAAATTATGATTATAAGCTGTTAAGCTTTGTATTTGCGATTCCAAATCCGCATTTTCTGCAAGAATAAGGTCTTTGCCTTCTTTAGCAAATTTCGCTTCTAAGGGGTCTGCAAAATCTGACTGATTGGGGGGCTGCATGCACAAGAAGACTGGTATTATTTTCTTCATTATCGGCCAGTTCCGTTGCCATTTTTTCTTATCAACCGGGATCCTGCATCATTGTAAGACAGTCGGGTCTGTCCCATTTGATTGTCTACAACAATTCTGTCATAGGAAAATCATGCTTATGAAAAGCCACCTGGAATGCCTCCTCTTAAATTTCTCAATTGAACGATAACATTTAGGTAGGTTTTTTTATAATGTAAAGGTTAAAACTCTTTACTTTCTTTTGTGATTTGAGCTTCTAAGGCAATTGACATTTTATTTAGATGTAATTCGCCAACAATCCAGTCAAATAACGATTTTTCATGTAGATTTCCATTGATCCACACATGCAGTAGGACAGAATGGCTAACCTCAAACTTGGCTTAAATGCAAAATATAAAGAAAACAGCCTGTAGTCGAGTGCCCTGACTACAAAATACCCTTTTCTTTAAGTTCTTGCATACACATATACACACACTCACACACATACACTCACACACCTAACATACGTACACACGCATGGCATGCGGCCGCGCGCTATAACTGACAAGCAGGGCCCCCCTCCCATAAGCGAAATTGATTCGTATATAACTTTGTCCGATCTTATTGATCTTTTCAGAAGACATAGATATTGGGTCTTACTTGATATATTAAAGTTTGGAAGGCCTTCTTAGAAATTGTGGCTGTGCGCTTAAAGGGGGAGGGGAGGAATTTCCCAAATCTGAAAGAAACTCGTATTGAATCGGGTATACACCTACCTACTTGCAAAAATTTGTGGCTCGTGCTCTTATGGTCTCTTGGAGAAACACGCGTTCATACGGACAGACGGACAGACGGACGGACGGACGGACAGACGGACAGACGGACGGATAGACGGACAGGGCTAAATCGACTCGGCTGTTGATGCTGATCAAGAATATATATACTTTATGGGGTCGCAAATGTTTCCTTCTCCCCTGTTACATACTTTTGCACAACTTTGATCCCCTTTTCCCATTTTCAATGGGAACAGGGTATAAAAGGAAAATTGCAAAAAGTATTAATGACAAAGCTTTAAGATCACAGTTAAGAGTAAACATTTGCAGAATTACTTCTTTTTGGCAGAAAGTGGCAGAAATTAGGTTTTTACTCCACGGTACACGAGCACTTCGGTTTGTTTTTTTTTTCTAAAATAAGACATAATATAGACAGTTCACAACTACAACATTGAACATATAATTTGAATAACTTAACAATAATTGTATTTGGCATACCTTGACCTTTATTATCATATTTTCAACAAAGATTTTGGACAGTTGGGTTGTCACAGCAGAAGCGCAAAGTTGAGTAAAAGCTTCCCTGCCATTTCTGGTTCAAAAGTCAGCTGACAAAACATCTGACTTTTGCTAGCGCGGCAAATTTACAACGTTGCCACCTAAATTTTTTTTTAATTGATTCGATATACCTAATGTATCCCCTTTCCATATATTAAGTCAAATTCAAGACATATATTGAAAAAAATCTGACTTTATGCCAAAAAAGGATTCTGGCCAATGTGCATCGGTGAAAACTTGCGGCTGAACCAACTCAGATGCCAATTCAAATGTCATGAATATTTTGGGGGGGGGGGGGGGGGGGGTTTTTTGGGGGTGAAAATACCTGATACGGGAGCCATTAGTGTAGAAGCCGGCTTCTAATAGGTTGTTGATCCATGCGAGTTGTCGGAGAATAATAAAATCAACTAAGTTTTTGCCCAAGCCGTTCAGCCTATCTATCCTAACCTAACCTAAGATATACACTTCTAAGAAAGTGGACTAGTTCCTAGTACCTGGAGAAAATTTGAAAACAAACGGAACTGTAAAAGGCAGCATTACTTAAGCTTATTCTTATTCTGGCATTAAAATGAGCACTGCCGTCCAGTTGAATCACAGACTGTGAAAGGGAATTGTTTTAATTTTTTATGTCAAATTTTCCCTCTCTGAGTGTGACTTGCAGTTCATTAACCAACTGTGGTGACTGATTGTTTTTCTATTGTTGCTGCTTTCGGTGGCTGTTGGATTGCCCAACGCTGCTTCCCAGTTGGTAAAGCTGGTTAAGTTAAAGTGTAGTTATTATTATACAATGATCGCCCACAGAAAGTGAACTGCACTTAACAACGCACTGGGGTGGACCCCCCATTCCTCCGTCCCAGCCTACCGCAAGTC
>JAEIFV010000423.1:0-267537 GCA_018904265.1 Lordiphosa collinella | reverse complement strand
TACCCAGATGGCAAAGCCCATGGTGGCACTGGCATCCTCGTCAGAAGCCACATCAAGCATTACCCACTATCAGGATTTTCGGAAAACTACCTACAAGCCACATCGATATGTGTAGAGTCTAAACGAGGCAATATCACTCTGTCCGCGGTTTATTGTCCCCCACGTTTCGCAATATCAGAAAATCAATTCATTTCTTTAATACACTTGGTCAACGCTTCTTGGCTGCGGGTGACTATAATTCGAAACATCCCCACTGGGGCTCCAGACTGACCAATCCCAAAGGGAAGCAACTCTACAGCGTACTCACGCGTGCATCAAACAAACTCGACTATGTATCTCCGGGAGGCCTACATACTGGCCGGCAGATCCAAAGAAATTACCCGATCTTATAGACTTTGCCATAACAAGAAAAGTTCCACAAAACTTGGTAACTGCAGAAGCCCTTGCTGACTTGTCGTCAGACCATTCTCCAATAATATTCACCCTTCTGGAGTGCCCTCATGTTAGAGAATATTCTCGGAGACTGACATCACACAAGACAAACTGGCTCAAATACAAAAAATATATCAGCAGTCACATCGAGCTGAGCCCAACCATAAACAGCGAAGAAGACATTGACAATTCAGTTCAAGCCCTCACCTCTATCATTACTGCCGCTGCTCATCACTCAAACCCCCAAACAACAACAGCACCTCAGCCAGATCGTAGATTGACAAACAGTTACATTGACCGGCTGGTCTCCAGAAGCGTCGTGCAAGAAGAGAATGGCAAAGCCTTAGATCGCCTGCCGCAAAGACTGTCTGAGACTTGCAGAACGCGTACTACGCAAAGCACTCGAAGCCGAAGAGCAGCTAGCACATAGCCGTTATATCGAAAAATTATCGCCTACAAGCACCAAATTTCCCCTATGGAGGGCACGCGCCAGCATAAAGCCACCTGCAAAGGTAGACACGCCTCTAAGAGATTAGACAGGAAGATGGGCCCGCAGCGACGAAGAAAAAGGCAACTGTCTTTGCACATCACCTTAGAAATGTTTTCCAGCCAAATCCTCCAACCAATGGCTATAACCTTCCATGGTTCCGACCGCCCACAAACTGACCCAATCAAAGTTCTTTCGCTAGAAATAAAAAATGCCATCGAAGAGCTAAATCTAGAAAAGCTCCTGGACTGACCTTATTACACCTAAAATGATTATGGAACTTCCAAGTCCCGCCATTACATATATCTCAAGACTTTTCAATGCTGTTCTGCGATGTTGATACTTTTCAACTCAGTGGAGGAGGTCCACAATCATAATGATTCAAAAACCAGGAAAAGATAAAACACAAGCGTCATCATACAGACCCATTAGTCTGCTACCTTGCCTGTCAAAACTATTTGAGAAGATCCTACTCAGTAAAATTGATGGCCATGCACAAAGTATCATTCCCTCACATCAATTTGGGTTTAGAGCAAAGCACGGGACTATTGAGCAAGTCAACCGTTTAACTTCAGACATTCGGACTGCGTTTGAGCACCACGAATACTGCTCTGCAATTTTCTTAGATGTTGCCCAAGCATTTGACCGCGTTTGGTTGGATGGTCTTATATTCAAGATAAGGACAATGCTTCCCCCAAATACTCAACAAAGTACTAGAAAGTTACGTTAGTAACAGAGTATTTACAGTTCGTCAAAATGAGTACACAACGGAGGAGTTCACTATAGGAGCCGGAGTGCCGCAGGGTAGCGTACTCGGTCCTCTCCTATATGTAATGTACACTGCCGACATACCAACAGACCCCAGACTTACAATAAGTACTTTTGTGGATGATACGGCAATATTAAGCAGATCACGATGTCCAAATAACGCTACAAGTCTGCTGGCAAGCCACCTAGCTAAAGTGGAAGAGTGGCTGGCCATTTGGCGCATAAAAATCAACGAGCAAAAAAAAAAGTGTAATCATGTGACGTTCACACTCAACAGAAGCACCTGTCCCCAGCTATCCTTAAATGCAACCCAGATCCCGCAATCAAACGATGTTGTATACCTAGGTGTGCACCTCGATAGAAGGCTCACATGGCGCAAACACATAGAGTCGAAAAAGCTTCAAATCAAGCTAAAGGCCAACAGCCTTCACTGGCTAATCAACTCGCGTTCCCCTCTTAAACTGGAATATAAAGTCCTACTGTACAAAAGCATCATAAAGCCTGTCTGGACGTATGGCTCGCAGTTATGGGGAAATGCCTGTGCGAGCAGTGTGGACATCCTTCAAAGATCACAATCAAGAATTCTCAGAACCATCACTGGAGCGCCATGGTACATTCGCAATGAGTGTATCCACAACTACCTCTGCATCCCATTGGTCGAAACTGAAATAGAGCAACTTAAACAAAAATATTCTGAGAAGCTTCCTCACCCACCCAAATCAACTTGCAAAATCTCTTTCCATGCTAGCAACTCATTCTCGCCTCAGGAGAAATGACCTACCAACCCAGCGACTGACTTGAAGGGCCGCAGAACACAAACTAACCCCAACAGGGGATGGTTTATAAATAAGTTTCTAGATTAAGATCTGAAAAATTATTGTTAGTCTCATTAAGAGAAGATTCAATAAATACAAAATAAGCTTAAAAAAAAAAAGAAGGATATTTCACCTTCATAAACAGAAACGGGAGCTCAGTTATAGATGTATGTGCAGTTGACGGGACCGAGTACCCTTCAAACATCTGATATACAAGCTCGAACGACATGGCTTATAGACGAAAATGGTTCATTTTTTTGAAAAAGTATACTCGCAAACGTATTGCGCTGCTTGGACTGGAAACAAGCTGAGAAGTCTGAGAAGTTTCAAACAATAAATGGAGTAAAGCAAGGATGTAATGTACGCGTAATGTACGCAGATGATATTGTGATCGTAGCGGACAATCCCTCAACCCTACAGAAAATGATCAATAACCTCGAGACATACTGCATATTGCGGGGCAAGGAAGTCAATAAGGCAAAGTCCGAGAGTATGGTCTTTAGAAAAAGCGGCAGACTGGCGGAACAGGTGAAGGTGGTACCGGAGTACAAATACCTTAGGGTTATCCTGACACCGACAATGAGTTTTAAAAAGCATGTAGCAGCCAGGACAAAAGAAGCAAAGGTGAGTATAAACTCGGTGTGGGCGAACTTAATAAACAAAGGAACTGTAAACCTAGCATGCAAATGGAAAATTTTCAACTCAGTAAGCAGAACGGTTCAGTGCTATGTAGCTCAAGTCTGGGGTGAAGAAATAATGAAAGAGGCAGACCAATTGCACCGATACTTCTTAAAAAGGATACTCAATCTGACAGATAGCACACCGAACTGTATAGTGGAAATCGACGCAGGACTAAAAGAAGTATGAAGATTATAGACTACCGCATGTCGTAGCCGATAACATGTGGACCAATAATTTGCGATGGTTTTTGAGGCTAAGAGAAATGTTCACGTCATAATACGGGGAGACTACCACTCGCATGCTAATTGGATTGACGATAATATTCTTCTCCTAAACGCGATAAAAGATGACAACCGTATGAAACACATAAACAAGGCTTCGGGAAGTACATCAAGGGTTTATAGGCATCGAAATTTTGCAATTGGGCCTCATACTGCAATGAGTATTTCAAGCAAAACCATATAACTTGGGTAGTGATGGCCAAAGGAGATCTCTTATGGTTAAACAGCTGCCCAAGAAGAATTATAAACGGAGGTATTTGCTCTCTATGCAATATGAATGAGCAGGAGGACATGCAGCGTTTTGTAAGACGATGTCAAGTTTAGGATATTAAAATTGTATCGTTAAGTTAAGGTATGCTTAAATATGTAAACGTTGTTTTTATACAATAGAGGGAAGGCTGACGGTTTTAAGCCAAGCCTTTAAATGTTTGTTTTTAACACTTAAACAATGTAAAGTTATAACATATGATATGAAATTGTGAAATGAAAAAATTAACATTATAAATATCTCTAAAGCCATTGAGGATTTGGAGGATGGAGTCGACTGTACATGTACGGTCGGCTCAAGCAGCTCACGAACTTCCGACTCCATAAAACGAGTCAAGTATCCTCTGAGTAGCCACGGACTCCGGTTCGTGGCGAGCTAATTGTGAGAAGGCGAATCAAGAAGCCGAAATGGCCTTAGTGCGTCTTCGGTAAGTAGGCTGAAAAATCGCTGAAGCTTGATAACTAAAGGGCCTGGACTCTAAGATGGCACCCCCATCACCAGGATAGGCGAGTAGGGCCAGCGACCCTACTTTCTGAACAGAACTAGCTACTGAAACATCAACCCAGCCTCGGATACAAAACCACCACCCCCTGATGCCGACCTTTCGATACCGAACAAGGACCACTCTAGGTTTCTGGAACGTCAGAACGCTCTTGAGCGGAAAGCAACTGACAACAACCCACGCCAAATATCTGCAACTTGAAGCCGAGGTTTGGAGATATAATCTGGACATTCTAGGCGTCAGCGTAATCCGATGGACAGGCAGCGCCGAGTATGTTTCCCCCTCTGGAAAATCAAAGATGATCTACGCTGGAAAAAATGTCGGAGAAAACCGTGAGGCCGGAGTAGGATTGATGATGTCCCACTCTGCTCACGAAAGTATGTTAGACTGGGAGGCAGTATCTGAGCGGATAATATACGCCAGATACAAAAGCAAGGTGCGGAACATCAGCATCCTGCAGACATATGCTCCAACGGAGCTAGCTTCCCAAGATGACAAGGACGACTTTTACAGCCGATTAGATGGGGCTTACAAGAAAATACCCCGTGGGGATATCATCATCGTGATGGGAGACCTTAACGCCAAAGTCGGATCTTGCAACAATAGCCTAAGCCACATAATGGGAAAGCACGGAGTCGGCGACCGCAACGAAAACGGAGTCCGCTTTGTAGATTTCTGCTCAGCGAACCAACTGGTAATTGGCGGAACCATATTCCAACATAAAGCAGCACACAAAGTATCCTGGGTTGCGCCCTCAGGTGAATACCAGAATCAGATAGATCACCGGGCTATATCACGCCGCTTTCGCGGTTGCCTTATGGATGTGCGGAACAAAAGAGGAGCGGACATAGGAAACTCCTACGACCATCATCTAATGGTAGCGGTCATCCGTCTTAGGACGGCTGCGATTGCTAAAACTGATATTGCGAGACCAAAGGCGAAATACTTCACCGACCGATTGAAGCAAACGGCGGTTAAGGACAGCTTTAAGGAGGCGCTAAGTCAGAGGGCAAGCTCAGTGGTGCTGAATGATGGCTCTACAGCAGATGAGAAATGGAGCGAAGTCAAGGAAATTTACCTAAATGTTGGTGACAGCATAATAGGTAAAGTCCCCAGAGGTCACCGCCCTTGGATGAGCGAATGGACATGGGCCCTTATAAGGCAACGTGCGGAAATTAGGCAGAAATTGCAGAGTCCGAACCCACCACAACAACTAACGGCTCTGAAGCAAGAATACCGCGCAAAGAACCGCGAGATCAAAAGAAGCGTGCGCAGGGACAAAAACAGCCGCATCAACAATCTCGCAGAAAAAGCGGAAACTGCAGCAGCAAACGGCGACCTGAAATCTGTGTATAAGGCGACCAACGAAATATCAGATAAAAAGACAAATACGGAGCGCCCAATTAAGGACACAGATGGAAAATATCTTACCACTGGAAAGGACCAACTGATCAGATGGAGATCCCACTTTGCAGCAGTCCTTAACTGTGAGGTGTCCACGGCCGCATCTCGCCTTTTTACCGAGCTGCCACAGATTTCAAGCCACCACAGGGTAAGGACATCAGCACCCACTAAACCCGAAATCCTTTCGGCCATACAATCGCTGCCCGACAACAAAGCAGCAGGAGTAGACGGCATACCGGCGGAGTTCTTCAAATGCCAACCGGCAACCGCTGTGGAGTTACTGTACCCGGTAATACAACGGGCATGGGAAACTGAGGAGCTCCCCTCGGAGTGGTTTGAAGGCATCCTGGTAAAAATCCCCAAAAAGGGTGACCTGCGCGAATGCGACAACTGGCGTGGAATTTGTGTGCTACCAACTATTTCGAAGCTCATAGCAAAAATAGTTCTGGATCGCCTGAGAGACACCATTATGGAAACCATCGGCGAAGAGCAAGCCGGATTCAGACAGGGCTCGTCGTGTACGGACCACATAAACACTGTGCGCATTCTGATCGAGCAATGCACCGAACTCAACTCAGACCTGCACATGGCCTTTGTGGACTTCGCTAAAGCCTTTGACAGTGTTAGCAGGGAGTGCATATGGCAAGGACTGCGAAGGAGAGGGATACCGGAAAAACTTATTTTCCTCATCAGAGCGACATACGACAGCGCCCAGTGTAGAGTGCTTCACGGTGGAATGCTATCACAGCCTTTTCCAGTCCTGAGCGGCGTTCGGCAGGGATGTGCTCTGTCGCCCATTTTGTTTATAATGGTGGTTGCAGACGTGTTCGCTACAATGCAACCTGCTCCCAACAACAGCGGCATTGGGTGGTCAATGACTACAAGACTGCGGCATCTAGACTATGCAGACGATATATGCCTCCTTTCAAATAGGCTAAGCGACCTGGCTAATACACTAGCCCACCTTGACACCTCAGCTAAGTCGGCAGGCCTCAAAATCAACACGAAGAAGACAAAAGCGCTCAGCATCCGTTCCGGACAATCCCAGGCTCTGGTTTTGGACGAAGAGCCAATTGAGCAAGTTGAGCAATTCAGCTACCTGGGAAGCGTAGTCGCTGTTGATGGAGGGACGGAGCTCGATGTGGATGTGCGCCTTCAAAAGGCTAAAGGTGCCTATGGGATGCTGTCAGCTGTTTGGCGTTGCTCGACCTATCCACACTGGCTCAAAATCAGGCTCTTCAAGTCCAACGTAATGCCAGTGCTCTTATACGGTTCTTCCACTTGGAAAATAACAACTTCCATAGTGGCGAAACTAGTAGGTAGTCTACAAAATTGTCAATATTGATTTTTTTAAAAATTTCGTTTTCCCAACTAAAAACTTAGATTTATTCAAATACTAGCTGAATACCCGGCGTCGCCCGCGTTCTTATGATTCTTAAGAGAGCGATTATATTCAATCTAAGGCAGGCTGCATGTCGGTGTACGCATTTTGGACCGTTCGATCTTTTTCTCTATATAAAGGTCTTCATGATAATCTAAAATCAAGAATATTTTGCAAATTTCGTGACTTTTTTGACCGTTTGGTTAATACTTCGTATTTACCTGTCTACAATTGCTGTCTATCAAATCTTCACAATAATCCAGCCTCAAAGCAAAAATTTGCAAGTTTCGCAATATTTTGGACAGTGTAATCTAAAGCTTCCATTTACCAACGCCGGCATTGTAATATAAGCACTAGGCGCTTTCATAAATACTCATAAGGTTATTTTGAAAATTTCGCGATTTTTGGACCTTAGAAACCTTCGCGGGCAAGCGTTGCCCAAAGTTTTATGGCAATCAGATGAACGGTAAAGTTTTTGAAATTTCGCGGTTTTATGACCATTTCCGGCCCATTTCTTCAATTTAGATACATTCGCGGGTAAGCGTACAACCATTCTCAAAGCTTCATCAAAATCGAGCATTTTGCAAATTTCGCTATTCTTGGACAATTTTCCGCCCATATCTTCTACTTGAACACCTTTCAGGGCAAGCGTCGAACCACTATCCAAAGATTTACCGAAACCGCAAATTTTTTAATTTTCGCGGTTTTTTGACAATTTTCTGCAAATTTCTTCAACTTAGAAAACCTCCCGAGCAAACTTTCAATTCATTCCCCAAAGTTTGACTGCAATCGGATAAACGGTATAATTTTGCGAAATTCGCGATTTTTGGACCTTAGGAACCTTCGCGGCCAAGCGTCTAACCATTGACCAAAATTTCATCGCAATCGGATGAATGGTATAGTTTTTAGAATTATCGCGGTTTTCCCGCCCGTTTCTTGAAATCAGAATCCTCCAAAGTTTTATAACAAACATTTTGCAACATTTTGCGGTTTCTTCTACTTGACTTCTTCCTGGGCAAGCGTCGATAAATTTCCCAAAGTTTTTGCGAAAACTTACCTTTTGCAATTTTCGCGGTTTTTGGACCGTTTTCCGCAAAATTTTTCAACATAGAAACCTTCCCGGGCAAGCGTTCAACCATTCCCACATTTTCGTTGCAATCGAATGAACGGTATAATTTTTCAAACTTCGCGGTTTTTGGACCATTTCACATACTACGTTTATGCTTGCAAAAAACCATGATTTTTTGCGCTTCAAAGTATGCCAACTTTATTTCCATTAACAATTGTTTATTTAAAAAAGATAATTCATTGTCATTTATGGCAGTTTTAAACCTAGTTAAGGATCTGACTAGTTAAAGATGTACCAAATAAATGAGGTTTAAGGCAAATATAAGATAAATAATTTCCTTAATGAATAATATATATAAGTACAGCATACTTCTATGGGCAAAATCATGATTTTTCATTTAAGCATAAACGTAGTATAAATAAAAAATTATGAAGCATATGCATCACGCTCATTCACAAAAGGTGAAAGCAATAAGAGCACTACAGAACAAGAATTAGCAGCTATTCATTGGGCAATATTACATTTTCGACCATATATCTATGGCAAACACTTCACAGTGAAAACAGACCATAGACCCCTTACTTATTTGTTTTCGATGGTCAATCCCAGCTCTAAACTAACACGCATGCGGCTCGAGTTAGAAGAATATGATTTTACAGTTGAGTATCTAAAGGGTAAAGATAATTTCGTGGCCGACGCACTGTCACGAATAACAATAAAAGAATTAAAACAAATAAACACGAATATACTAAAAGTCACTACCAGATTTCAAAGTAAACAGAAAAAATCCTGCGCAGGAAATGAACAAGTAGATATGCCTAGGCAATCTCTTGAAAACGCTTCTCAGCGTTATCAAAAATGACGGCTTACGAAAAATAGTGACGTTGCGAATAACCCACTTAAATGTTTTTAAAACATGGAAGAAAAGTTATAGCTAGAATCGATATTAGCGATTTGTACACCAATGGAATCCTAGACTTAGGTCAGTTCATCCAAAGGCTTGAAAGACAAGCCGGTATACTTAATATCAGCCAAATATCAGTGGCACCGTGCGAAAAGATCTTTGAATCAATTTCAATAGACACTTTTAAAAAAATGGGCAATAAAATATTAAAGACTCTAAGAGTAGCGCTACTCAAGCCGGTGACCCTAATAAATAATGAGAAAGATCAAGAAGAGATAATGTTTACATTCCATGACGATCCAATTCATGGAGGTCATACAGGCATAACCAAAACGCTAGCAAAAATAAAAAGACACTATTATTGGAAAAATATGACTCGTCATATCAGAGAGTACATAAATAGATGTCATAAATGCCTGACTTCAAAAATAACGAAGCATACAAAAACACCCATGACTAAAACAGAAACCCCAATATATGCTTTTGACAGAGTGATAGTGGACACTGTTGGCCCACTACCAAAATCAGAGAATGGAAACGAATATGCAGTCACTTTAATATGTGATTTAACCAAATATTTAGTTGCTATTCCAGTTGCAAATAAAAGCGCAAATACTGTCGCTAAAGCAATATTCGAATCTTTTATTCTAAAGTATGGTCCAATGAAGACGTTCATTACGGACATGGGAACAGAATATAAGAATTCTATTATAAATGACCTGTGCAAATATCTGAAAATAGATAACATAACGTCAACTGCACACCATCACCAGACCTTAGGTACCATTGAAAGAAGTCATAGAACCTTCAATGAGTACATACGTTCATACATATCAGTCGACAAAACTGATTGGGATACATGGTTACAGTATACATGGTTACACCATCTGCAACTCATGATTATTGTCCATATGAACTTATTTTTGGAAAATCAAATAACTTACCAAAAGATTTTAATAGTATAGACAGGATAAATCCACTATACAATGTAGAAGACTACGCTAAGGAAGTTAAGTTCAGACTAGAAATAGCATATAAAAGAGCTAGAATAATGCTAGAACAGCATAAGGCTAAGAATAAGGAATATTATGATAAGAAAATAAATAACTTTAACTTGAAAATAGGAGATAACGTTTTACTAAGAAATGAAACTGGCCATAAGTTGGAACCAGTATATTTAGGTCCATATTTAGTGACAGGAATAGAAGATAAAGACAATATTTTAATTAAAGATAAGAAAAACAAAATACAAAAAGTACACAAAGACAGACTCAAAGAATACAGCAAATAGACTTCAAAACAGTAAAACTGAAAACAAAAATCAAAAGGTGGTGGCCTGATCAACCACTCACGTTTATTAATCATTCAAATAAATATAAAAAGCAAATTAAATTCAACCAAGTACTAAATAAACACTTTATTCAAATATACTTCATTTTATTAACCTACACAAAAAAAAAAAAAAATTTTAATTTCTTTATTAATTAAATATTAAATAACTTCATAAATTTCTTATATATTATATACACTTATATATTATATACATAATTAAACAAACAAAATAAATTTTTATAAAAATAAGTATACTAAAAAAAAAAAATAACTTCATATAATTACGTTATTTTTCTAAAGGAGGGAGATGTAGTATGTTCACATATCGAATGCACACTGTACCCAGTTACGCATTCATATTTCCAAACACATTGTAGCAATGGCCCCAATTTTTATACAAATACAAATACAAATCAAAGTCCCAAGCAGTTCCTCAAGCATTCGTATTTTGGTTTTCTTCGAGTGCAATGGGACTGGACAGAGCTGAGTCGGCATATTTGACATGCGCGACGGCTCTGTCGCCATGTGAACATATACCTCTTCGTCCGCTTTAAACGTTTATATACAAAAATAAGCTGACCGCTCCTCTGCCGGCGTCACTGGCAGCGCAGCGAGTCATATGAAATATTGTAAAAAAATTAAGTTGAGTTGAGAATACGGACTTGAGGCAGCACAGACGTGTTGCCCAAGCCAAATAAAACCAAGACCTTGAATTAAACCAAACAAGAATCGATTCTAATTCATTGGCGGATTGACGGTGGGAAAACGAATACATCTCAGACGTGTACACCCACAGCGACCACCCAGCTATCGTGAGCAATATCGGAGCACAGGGGTGACATCACATCAAGCATCCAGCGCACAACGACTGGTGCCACAAGTCGATTGATGCAGCATCACTGCTGGTAGTGTTGGAAGGCTCCCAAATCGATGGAACCGCAGAACAGTGCGCAAACTGCTTGGCCCAGGCATTAAGTAAAGTAAGTAAAATTGGCTTGTCAAGATGACACAGCCCAAGGGGCCAAAACCGAGCCGCTCTCAATCTCTTGGCTTGTGCGCTTTTAATTTTAGCACAAGAGAAAGGGACCTACAATTTAACGCCGAATCCAAACGGCAGTTTGAGAAGCTTTTCATGGCTAATTACTGCAATGCTGGCGCCAACAGCAAAGAGGTGTGGCCGGGTGTAAAGTTTTATTCAAAGAAAAAAAAACTTTTCATTAAATGTTCCGAGGCGGGATCGAACCCACGACCTGATGCTTAGCGGTCGCGCACACTGGCCGCTGAGCCACCAAGCCACAGGCAATAGCTCTCTCTATTGTGACGCAGCAATGACACGTAAAAAAAGAGGCGGAAATAAGCACAAGCCCGTGCATTGGTGGAACGAAGAAATCGAGCACTCTCGTATGGAGTATCACAGCACGAGAAGGCAGTACCAACGGGCAATGAAACGATGCTTGAGAAGTATCACAGCACGAGAAGGCAGTACCAACGGGCAATGAAACGATGCTTGAGAAGTACACATGACCTGCAGGTCCAGCACCAGCCAAAAACGATGCGTACCACGTTTCAAGTCCAACGAGCCGCCTTGAAAAATGCTATTAAACGCAGTAAAGCAAACTGTTGGAAATAGCTCTGCGACGAAGCTGAAGACCAGCCATTTAGTCAGGCATACAAGATGGTGATGGGCAAGCTTGTGAGACGGCCCACACCCACGTGCCCAACGCAACTCGGAACTATCGTCGAGACCTTGTTTCCACTCCAGCCCGAAATTCATGGACTTACATGGATGAAGAATCTGTACCTACCACAGATGCCAGCGAGGTACTTAAGGCATTAGCCAGAGTCAAGCGCATAAGGCACCGGGGCCAGATGGGATCTTAACCAGAGCCGTAAAAATTATCGTCGAAGCTCATCTCGAAGTATTTACCGACCTCTTCAACCGCTCTTCCCTTCTAGATGGAAACTCCAAAGATTGGTGCTACTCCCAGAAGGCGGCAAGAATGCGGAGGATCCCTCGGCATAAAGACCGCTGTGTATGCTGGACACGATAAGCAAATTATTCGAGAGAATTATTTGCAATCGAATGGAGACAGACAAGGTCTCTCAGACTACCAGTTCGGCTTCAGAAAGGGGCGAAGCACAATTGATGCCATTTCCAAGGTGGTAAAGATAGCCCGTGAGGCCACTGCAGTGAAAAGATAGCAAGGAGGCGCAAAAGTACTGCCTAGTCACAACATTAGAAGTCAGGAATGGGTTTAATTCTGCAAATTTGACCAAGATCCTTTAAGCACTTACAAGGCTTGGTATACCCAAATACCTTGTGCAGCTGGTGGCCAGTTATTTTGGAAACCGTGCACTGCTGTACGACACGTCAGAAGGTCGGAAGACACACCGGGTCACAGGAGGCGTTCCACAAGGCTTTGTTATAGGACCATGTTGTGGAAGATAATGAATGATAGAATCCTCAGTCTTAACACGCCAACACAGCAGTGGCTAAAAACCTAGTAGAGGTAGAGGATAAAACCAATGAGACTGTGGTACTAGTCGCCGAATGGCTCGACGCGAATGGACTAAGCCTGGCTCCCCACAAGACTGGGACAGTCCTCATAAGCAGTAGGAAGCGCGTGTAGACTGCTAGAGTGAGAGTCGGAGACCAACTCATACAATCGAAGGAGGCCATCAAGTACCTGGGAGTAATGTTGGATCACAGGCTCATCTTTAAAAGCCACCTGCAGTATGCAGAGGAGAAAGCCGTAAAAGCCATAAATGCACTAACTGGCATAATGGGCAGCGTAGCAGATGGATGATCTGCCATGTGGTCAGGACAATTATTCTCTATGCATCGCATTAGCAATCCCATCATGCAGCCGTGGTTGCAAAGGCGCTTACAGAAGATGTGCGCTAAGGGTGATAAGTGGCTTCCGAACAGTATTGGATGACGCCGCACTAGTCCTCGCGGGAATGGTCCCGCTGGACCTCCTTGCGATGGAAAGTAGAAGCCCTCATTCAGACCATTCGCGGCGGGAGCGTACGATGCCACAATGGCAGTCGAGATGAATGTCTACAACTGACGGCCGTAGGTGGGCAGAAAGCACGGACAAATCGACTTCCATTTGACCCAATTACTAACGGGACATGGATGCTTTAAATCCTATCTTTATAGGTTTAAGCACGAGACGGATCCGTTTCGCACACACTGTGCGCGGTCTATTGAAGTCGCAGGGCATGTCGTTTTTGTTTGTCCGAGATTCTCTGCAGAACGGCATTGGGCATTGGGCATAGGCATTGGGAGGCCATTCACAGTCGATGACTTTATGGATATCCTACTTAGCTCGCAAAACAATTGTGCTGCTATTTGCACTATGGCCGCAGAAATCATAAAATTCTTGCGTCACGCTGAAAGAATGCGAAATTCAAATTCTAGACATGGATCTTGTTGGCGCTTTCATGCCATCTCCCCCTCGTGAGGTAATACTTAGCGGTGGTTCCGCGAGAGGGAATCGCAGAATAGGGGTGGTTTTAGTGGGTGAGGAATTCCAAGTCCCACACTTTAAGGCTTTCAACGCTTTCCTCCTATAAAAAAAAAAACAGTGGTTCTGGTTGGCCGACTGTAGCCTCGCCAGAAAGGGTTCTTTTTTTTTTGTTGGACTGATCTGAAAATCAAATATCGTGCCCACCGATGCTTTAGAAGATACAGTCTTTTAATGACCCAAGGTGACCCAATTTGCTTAGCAAACCACGAACTGGCGGCCATAATATCTCCAGTTACTCTGAACCGATTTTGATGAAACTGAGTGAAATTGACGCAGAATTGTCACCATTTTGGTCTAAACCTCAATCGTAATTTTAAAAAATTGTTAAATATATTATTTTTACACTAAACTTTCAAAAAAAGGCCCAAAATTAATTTTCCATTTTGTCAAAAAATATGACAAATTTTTTTTGATGTTTAGACCAGAATGACATCTATACTGACAACCCGGTTTTTTATTTTCATATCAGAAAACCTGGAGACGAGAAATCGTGGCCACCAGCACTATACCTATTTTTTGAACTGCCCACTTTGATGGCCGAGAACTTTCTGAACAGCCCTTAAATCGAAGAAAAAATTGTTTAATCTGCTTGAAACACAATTAAAAAAAACAGAATTGGAAAAACGCTTTGCGATGTCAAACGAGATTTTTTAAAAAAGGTCGAAAAACAGCCTCGACATGGAGAGCCCCCCCTTAAGGGTACTGTATACCTTAAGCAAAATTTATAAACAATTTTTTTTCTACGCTTAAATTATGTGTAAAAGGTCTGTATCCAGCACTGCGAAAAATTCCTGCCAGGAATTTGCTCTTTATTTTGAGTTTGTTGGAACCCAAGTAAAATATTTTGGCCAAGTTTGAAAATAAATAAATTTAAACACAATTACATTAAACTAACTTCGATCTACCATTGTAGATTTAATTTCAGTATGACGTGTCTAGTGGTTTATTATTGATTGAGCGGTCGGGTGTGATGACATCACACCTCGACATCATCCACATTGGTCTCACAACTCGTTCTAAGTTATTAGGCCAATGGCTGAGCAATACATTGCAGGGTGGCCCGAAAGGAAATAAGACCAATGGTTGGAAGCCAATTAAATAAAGTCTGTTCTATTTGAGAACAAGATCAACAGCCGGGCCAGTACCTTGGCAAAATGAATCTGCTCTAGCAATAAGGGAGAATAAAACAATTACAGAACAGAAACCGCTTTATTAATATAATTAAATTAAATATTGTATTCTATTTATATAAGCGTTCTCTGGCGATTGCTTTGTTTTCCACCCCCCATTTGCCTCCATCTATCCGCTCATCTCATCCAAAATAATTGTAAGCATCATATTCCTGAGCAGTGGCCGGGTGGCTCAGCGGCTAGAGTGCGCGACCGCTGTGCATGAGGTCGTGGGTTCAATCCCGCCTCGGAACATCTAATGAAAAGTTTTTTTCTTTGAATAAAACTTTACACCCGGCCACACCTCTTTGCTGTTGGCGCCAGCATTGCAGTAATTAGCCATGAAAAGCTTCTCAAAACTGCCGTTCGGATTCGGCGTTAAACTGTTGGTCCCTTTCTCTTGTGCTAAAATTAGAAGCGCACAAGCCAAGAGATTGAGAGAGGCTCGGCTTTGGCCCTTTGGGGCTGTGTCATCTTGACAAGCTAATTTTACTTTACTTTACTTATATTCCTGAGCTGTCTATCAGCTAATTCTCGATCCACACGCATTCGAAACGCCGCTATCTATATAAAGTGTGGATTTCGTTCAAGTTGCTGGAGGTTATGTGGAGGTAGGCAGTATCGTCGTATTTCGAAAAAAATTTGTTGTCAATATTTTCTTGCAAATCAATTGTGTCCGGATAAATCCTTAATAATTACGAAAAAGTTAATAAATATTAGTTTTTTTTATCTAAAAATATGAAAATTTTGCAAAATCAAAGCTTTTAATTTTCTTATGCTGGGTTTATACTGCTTTAAAGAGTGTCACAGTGTCAAATTCATATGGAGCTGTGACACTGAAATGTAATATTCTGGAACTTAGCATTACGTTTGCTTACGATATTATTTTTTTACCACGTTTTTATGTTCTTTGACACAAATATTTCAGGATCTACTAAACAGATTTTGATCATTTCTCAGTGAAAGCTAACACCTAAATGCATCAAATTCATGTTTGAAGTCCGTTGAAAATAATTTTTAATTTATCGAAATCAGTTGTCGAAACCTTAAGATCGATTATTTCCAAACCATTTTTTTCAAAATGGTTGCCCAAATAAAAAGAGTAACTGTAAACCGATTTTCAAATTTTCTTTTGCTTACTCTATTTATTGCGTACAAAAATTTTAGGGAAAAAAGTCGTTAAAATTTTTAGAAAATAACTTTTTATGAAGAGTTGGGGAATATTAGGTAATTTAAAAAAAAGTTTAAAAATCGTCATTATTTGGGAACAGAGCATTTTTTGGTCTTATGATTCCTTTTCCGTTACAAGCTGATGTGCGTAATAAAACGAACCGTGCCGGTGCAAGCGTTTCGGTTTTGTTCCGGTTCTATTCCAATAATAACGGTGAGCGGTATTCGGTTCTCAAAAAAAATTAGTTTAGGCTCCGGTACGTTATTTGAAACGGTATATTTTGGTTGTTGTTGCAACGGCTGTGGACGAGAGTAATGTACGCATTTTGTGGGGGTTATTGGAGGAAGAGTTTAGAGAGGAGAATTATGAAAATGAAATGAGGGTGATGTGAGGTGTGTGGGTGTGGTCGAGTTTCCCAGGTCTAGTCTAAGAAATGCTGCGACTTGAGTGGGTTGAGCCCAGAGGTGGTGTGGTGTGAGATTGGTGGGATTTGCTGGGCAATTGAAGAGATGACTTGTGTCATGCGGGGTCTGTCCGCATTTGGGACACTCGTTTGCAACTGCCGGGTTAATCCTGGCTAGATAGCTGTTTAGCAAGGCAGAGAAGCCAGACCAAAGCTGTGCCAGGGTCGTCCGGGTGCTTCTGGGCAAGGTTTTTCGTCATCGCTCAAGGGCGGAGGCCTTCCTTCCAGCACAACATTTGGTGTGAGACGATAAATCGCTTCGGTGACTGATGTATGGCGTCCCTCGCTAAATTTGCTTCAGTAGTGGATATGTTGGTGACGTTTCCCGTTTGGGCGAGCAAGTCAGACAGGGGTATACGCCAGTTTTGCCTGTTGATTCTTGGGGGCAGTGGGACTTGGAATGCCTGGTGCTCAGCCACAAGATTCGTGAAAATAGGTTCAGCGGTGTAGACGCCCATAAGGGACAAACATACAACTTTCAACAGCCGAGACGATATAGTCACGTCCGTATGAACGCAGAGATCTCAGTTGCATTGTCCGTACCGATTCTAATCCCAATTCCAATGCTTAGTTTTAACTTCCTTAGCTCTTGGAACAGACTGTTAGTTATAGATTTGGAGTCTCCTCCTACTAACAACAACTTTCTACCTTTCTCACGTTGCTCTGTGGGCTATAAATCTAATTCTTGGGCCAAAATTCTTACATTTCTATAACAGCCTTGCTAGGAAGCTGAAACGTTCCTAAAAGATTGAACTTATTTCCAAGTGTAGCCCTTCTTATTTTTAAACGGATTTTCACAAAGTTTTTCCGGTAAACTGGAAAATAATACACTGAAATGGTTTTTGGTAGGAATGCAATAGGTCATGAAGTTTCTGGTTCGGAATTTAAGTCCATGGAGCTTGTGACATCATTCTCTTTAGATGTTATGTATTCCGCAATCATACCAATAATTTGTATACACTTGAAAAGTGTATTATAATTTGCCCGAAGGAATCATCACCGCACAAAAGTATAATATTCTTGATCAGCATGGGAGTGAATTGAGCTTTGTCCATCTGTCTCTCCGTCCGTCTGTCTTTTTCTACGCAAGCTCAGTCCCTCAGTTTTGAAGCTATAGAGCTAAAATTTTGCACAGAGATATCTTTTAGCTGCACACTGCACATGCATATGTCGGAACCGCGAAAATCGGACGGTCACTTCTTATAGCTGCCAAAAAATGGTTTTTGTTAATTTTTTTTTCTTTTTGGTATTCCAATCACAAAAGTCATATAGCTTATAAATAAAGTCATTGGTCAAAAAAATTTCAAGTGTATTTAAACTTCGGCAAAGACGAAGCTAGCATTGCTTTCTCGATTTATTCTTCATTTGAACAAAATTATCGTCTTGCGTAAAAGGTATGTGTTATTCCAAGTGTAGCCCTTCTTCTTCTCTTATCTTCTTATTTGGACCGGTATTTCTATCACAACCGAGTGACGGTCTCGGCCGCTGCTATTTATGCCCGCCACTCGCCTCTGTCTTGCGCGAGCTGGCACCAGTTGATCAGTTCAAGCGCCTTAATGTCTTTCAGCACCTGTTTTTCCCCAACTAAGTTTCGGTCGTCCTACACTTCTTCCTTTCCCTAATTCGTTCGCCTTCCGCCTGTAACTTTTTTTACTGGAGCTTCTTCATCCATACGAGTAACATGTGTGCGGAACTCATCGCCAACTTTTACAGGTCCATAAATCCTCCGAAGGACTTTTCTCTCGAACACGCCGTTCGCCTCCTCATCCACTGTTGTTAATGTCCATGCTTATGCGCCCGATCTGTTAGCAATTGGGCACTGGCGCAGTATATACTCCATCAGCAGATTTAAGAAGTAACACGATAAGGGATCACCCTGCCTTAAACCTCTTCTATTTTAAAACCTATTTTGACGGAACTTCGTGTGCTTCCCTACGTCATCATGCAAAGTCGAACTTACTTTGCTGGTATACCAAAAGTAGACAGGACTTCAAAGAACTTTGACCATATCGGTGTGTCGAAAGCGGCTTTATAATCAACAAAAATATGGTAGGTGTTGATTTTCGTCACATGGGTTTTCTCCAGTATTTGTCTCAATGTGAATATTTGGTCTATGGTGGATTTACCAGGTCAAGAGCCACACTGATAAGGTTCGATCAGTTCGCCCATTCTCGGCTTTAGACGTTCACATTTAGATACATGACAGAACCTTATATGCAATGGGTAGGAGACAGATCCCGCGGTAATTTGCGCAGATTGCAGGGTCTCCTTTTTTAAGTTTTTATGTTTACGGAGACGATAATTATTTGTTAGTCGAAACATTGTTAGTCTTAAGGTAGTATAAGTTTAACAACTGAAAGGATTGAAACACATTTTTGTGACTAGTGCAATAATTTAAAAGGAATATTATTGATGCACTGGGATAAAAACTAAATAAAACTAAACTAAATATTGGACGGAGAACACTTAGACTCCAATCTTTGGGCATACTCCCTTCGGACCAAATTCTGCATAGGGGTTGATGCATGCACCTTACCAGCTCCTTGCCGCCAGCCTTGAACAATTCAGCGGGCAGCTCATCGGCTCCAGCTGATTTGTTATTTTTTAGCCTTTTTTTGGCTAACCAAACTTCGTTATGGTCCGGTGGGTCTATTTCTATATCATCGATTGGTGGTTTCACTACTTCTCCAGAGGCGTCATTGTGTTCGTCGTCGCCTCCCAGCAGGTTGGAGAAATAGTTTCTCCATTTGTCTAGTACCTCTTTTGGATCTGTGACAAGATTTCCGGCTTCGTCCTTACATTGTGAGGCTCCGGGCTTAAAACCTTCGGCTAGTCGCCGAACTTTTTGGTAGGATTTTCGAGTCTCACTCATGCCGAACAGGCTTTCGACTTCCTCACGCATTTTTTTTCCTTCAGGAAAGGCGCTTCTCCTCTCTCCTTTTTTCCGATATAGCTCCTCGACAGCTCGCGTTGCTCCCGACTGCAGAGTTCTCCTGTAGACAGCGTCTTTCACTGCAGTAGCGCGGCGGCACTCATCGTCGTACCATGACTGTTTTCGGGAGTGCTCGGCATATCCGAGAGTCTCCTTGGCAGCCGTACTCATGGAGTGTGAAATATGTTTCCCCTGTTCACTTATACCTGAAGGGAACGGTGAAATTTCCTTGGGAGAGTTTTACTGTTTAGGCTTCGGAGGTCCGTTGTGATTGCAGCTTCTCGACGTTCAGCTTTCGACGTGTACTAGAGCGTGCGGCATGTGCCACACTGAGCCGCGTGCGTACTTTGGCTGCAACAAGGTAGTGATCAGAGTCTATATTGGCTCCTCGGAAAAAACGTACGTCTAGCACACTCGATGAATGCCTTCCGTCTATCACAACGTGATCAATCTGGTTTTCCGTTTTATTATCAGGGGACCTCCAGGTCGCCATGTGATTGTCGCAGTGTTTAAAATTTGTGCTACTAACAACCATATTCCTGCCCGCAGCAAAATCTCTAAGCCTGTCTCCTTTACTGGAGGTTTTATCGAGCAGGCTAAATCGGCCGATTGTCGGACTAAAAACGGCTTCTCTCTCAATTTTTCGTAAAAATCGCCTAGCACGATCTTAATGTCGTGATCAGGGCAGCGCTGGTATGTACGTTCCAGGCACTCATAGAATTCGTCTTTCGTCGCGGTGTTGGGGCGTGAGCACAGATAAGGCTAATATTAAAATATTTTGCCTTATGTCTGAGTACGGCTAGTCGCTTGTTAACAGGTGTGAAGCTGATGACAGAGCGACGCAGACTGCAAAGCCGCACCCAAACTCGTGCTTTGTAGCATGTCCGCTATAGTAGATCTCCCAGGGAGCATTGGTTGATGATATTTTTCTCGACGTGTTCCCTTGTCCAGTCCAACGCATTTCCTAGAGTGCGGTAACGTCTGATGAATATTTTTCGAGGACTGTAAAATGTACTGGCCCAGAGTGTCCAGTTAGTCCCAATTTTGCCAAGACGATGATTTAAATTTTCGTCAATTTTGGTAAGTACCGTATTTACGCACGCGCATAACTGAGTCTCCTGAAAATATGCTGGTATTCCTTTAAGTTCATCCACTAATACAATTGCCATCGATGCAGTCAGATAGTGCTCTGCACAAAATGTTTTGGTCGCAGCTTTTGCATGGTTGCAATATTTAGCAAAGTTGTTTTGCTATCTTCCAATCAGATGGACTCAAGACAGGCAGATTTGTATTTGAAAGAACAATGGACGCACGTAGGTGTTTTCTTCTCTACGATGAAAGTCTTTAATCCGAGTTGTAGCTTTAGAACTATGCTTGAAAAAGGCATCTATAGTTTTCATTTTTCCAATATCTTGAACCTGTTTAAACGTGACAAATGTGCAATAGATATTTAAAATAATGCGGATTTATTTGAAAACATTAATTATAAAATATAACCTGGACACTGCATTTTAGTCCATTCGAAACAAATAAATTTATGGAATGTGCAATACATCCAAAATGTTGCCAATTCATTTTGCGCTTTAGAGCAAGTCTTATATTGGCCGCGTTACACAGTCAAAATAACTTTCTCTGACTCCCCATTTATTTGTTATATTGCAAAATTCATTTGCGGCATTTTGGCCAGTATAGGATTGACTCATGGAAAAACATCCCAATAAAATTAAACGCAATTCAAGACTTGAGTTGACATAATGGATTGTCACGCCCATATAGATATCGTTATTTACTGATGTCCATAAATCTGTTGTTAAGCACACCGTCTGTGCTTCTTTAATTTTCGTAGTCATGTATGCCTGACATTTTTCGAATAAAGCCGGTATTAAAGTACGTGAGACTTGATATCGATTTGGAATTTTGTATGTTGGGTTGAGGGCAGAAACAGACTCTTTAAAGCATGTTTCTTCAACAAGGCTAAATGGCTGAAATGCCTTTGAAAATAACTCCAACAGCTTTCCGTCGATTTCTTTCTTGAACACCCTTTCTTTGCTGACACTATCTTCATTCTGCAAAGTTTGCGGGCTTGTAATATTTTTTTTATAAAATGTATTATCAATGAACCAACTGGAGACGTTAACGAATCGATTTCCTTTTGTACGCCTTCATGATGTCAAATTTGACACCGTTTGACTTTAATAAGAGTCTTCCAGCACATATGTATCTTGCATTTGGTAAATCGGACATCATCTTCATCTTTTTCAAAAAACTGCCACATAGCACTTTTGTTTTTTGGTTTTGCAGCCATATTTCGAAACTAGTTTTTGTTAGTATTTACCAATTAGTGCTAATAAAACTGTACGTTCTCTGATTTAAAATTAATTTTATAAACGAAGCATGCTTCTGACAAAAAAAGCATTCTGAAACGACTGTTACTAAAAATAACGCCGTTGTTTGATATTAACGGCTACAGAACGACTGATATTGAATATTTTGTTTCTGCTTTATGTATGAAAATTTCACTTTACCTTCTCGTTACTTCACACCTGGAAACAGGGCTTAATGATTTAAAATAATTTATAGTTTGGATCTCAGTGTATACCAAACACACAAATTTAGCCTTTGTATAGAAAAAAAAGTGGAATCAAAAATTTACTTAAATTAGTTTTGAAGCCAATAACTACTTATCAGCTGAATATTTTCCATTCACTTCATGCAACCCAGAAGCTAAGTCCGAAAAAGATGTCTCCGAACACCCACATTTGGATTGGTTGTTTTCAAAAACAACTGCCCCAAATCTCCAAAGTTTTTTTTACACTTCGGATTATTTCCTTTGCAGCTTCGGTAAAGGATAAAAACGATCAATGTAATAAGTACAGATTTTAATCTTAGTAGGCCAAAGTTAATGTGCATCACATTAGATGTTGTGCTCGCTCTTTACGATTATATAATGCCAAAAAAAATTCGCACTCAATTTCCAAATGACTATTATTTCAGGAGTCAACAAAACACAAAATGCAATGAACAAGTTGACAAATTTTAGTTAAAAACACATTTGCCCTAGTCTACTAGGATTAAAGTCGGTTTGAAAATATGCAAAATCCGCTGTCTAGTAATAAGTTAAATTCTTAACTTTTTGCTTGCTCTTTACTCGACAAAATTTTGGATAATAGGTCTTTTTAAGCCGATTACTTGTCAGTTACTCGAACATAAATTTTTTTTACTAAACTCCTTTCTAAAGAATTTATTACAATCAATAAAATGTACGTACATAAAATTACATGAATATAAGAAAATAATACATTAGAACATACATATCATAAATTGCTTGCGACATAATTAAATTATAGCTTATACATTGCTGATTGCGTATTATTAGACATATGTATTACTTAATATAAATGCAAAATTACTGTAAAAATGTTACGCTTAAACTATGAACTGTTATTATTACAGGTTAGATTATTTTTCATAAATTGATTTATTCGGGTACGTTTAACATTTCGACGGGGATTTCCGTACAAGCGTATAGAATTTTTTTAATGTATATGTGAAGTAAGAATGAAGTCTGCGGTTACTAGATCAGGTCGGAAAAAAATTGTAAATATTTGACGATTTAAATCCTGTTGTCTGTAAGCACTCGATTTTAATTTGTCAAACTATCTAGAGTCTAAAGTTGCACAATTTGAATGCGAACGCTTATATGGAAACAAACATCGAAATGTGGAAAATATCTGATTATTTATATTTTGATTCGATATATGTGCACTATATTTGTATAAATAAATTTGAATGTAATCGGCATTTTACTATCGACGGTTGAGCTGCTTTTAATTTAAAGAATGTTTTCAACAGGTGGTTTCTAGCAGTGGATCAGGCTTATTATTAATAGTAAAGGGTTTTTTATTGCTACCAGTTTCGGAATTTTTGGGGGCCTGATTTTCGAATAAGTAGTCTTTCTTAAAGCCTGGACTGAACAGCGCGGCGTCAGTATTCCCAATAATTTTATCATTTTTCAAGCACGAGCTGATTGGGGTGTTATTTTGGTCCGCGTTACGGTTATCAATTTTTACATTGCCCACGTTACAATCGCTCAAGGACAATTGCACAATCTGCTCCAAGGGCTTCTGACATATTTGTTCTGAAAGTCGACGAATATTCAGCTGCAACTCTTCGTTGGACTTGACAGACATGAAAGAGAAGCTATGTCTGGCTTGTAACAGGTTGGGATTACACACGGTGAGTAAGTTTCGATCCGAAGTTTCAGGGTGCAGTGGTATTTTAGCTGGACTGTCAGAAATGTCTGATAAAACAGAATTAATGGGAATTGACTCGCGAACATTATCTGCAAAAGGATTGTGAATCTCCCTTCCCCTACAAGGAGAAAAGCTTGCCGACCTAGTTTGGATATCTGTTTTCGATACATGATCTGGAGATGAATAGGGGAAAAATGTGTTATTTGGTGTAT
The DNA here is from genome assembly GCA_018904265.1 of Lordiphosa collinella. Classification (NCBI taxonomy): domain Eukaryota; kingdom Metazoa; phylum Arthropoda; class Insecta; order Diptera; family Drosophilidae; genus Lordiphosa; species Lordiphosa collinella. The sequence continues at coordinate 243,480 of JAEIFV010000423.1, read as the reverse complement.
TTAAAAATTGTGGAGAAGATGGTGCAGATAGCATCACACTAAGATTACTACTAACAGTCTGCTTTATGTTTGGTAGCAAATTACATGACTTATCGTTTAATAGAGATAAAAGTTCGCCTTTTTTGGAAGAAAGAGCTTTAACTTGGTGAAGCTGTGGTTTTTCAAATATCTGTACTTTAGTTTGCCGTTTCACCCATGGATCAATACTATGAGGAAAATGTGAACTACTTTCTAAGTTTATATCCCTTTTTTTAATCCACGGATCCAAAGGATATGCTAAACAGCCGGTGCTTCTGTTATTTTTATCATATAAAAAGTTTGCTTTATCCATATCCACATTATTTGGTGAAGTTTGCTCAGATTTACATATTTTTAAAGTATGTTGGCTATTACAATTCCTATCTCGGTCTCTGCAGCTTCGACCTAGCATTTTTGGAGTTCCCAATTTTACTGGAGTGACTGTGTTTTCATCAGAAACAATGATGGCGTCCTGAAAGCGACTCTTCTGATGTAAAGAAGATTTTGTTCTTATCGATTTAACAGAACTTTTAATTGTTGTTTCCACACATCCATGTTTTCTTTCAGTTTTATTGTTACACTTGCGATTAGAAGACGCAATCGAGCAGCTGTCTTTTAAACTAGTTTTATCAAGCTCCGAGTTTAATGTAGTTGTATTTGTTGCATTTTTCTTCGAAGCGATTCCATTAGAATTGTAAACTTTTTCGCAGCTACAAGCCAAACTGGATGAAATGGTTGAAACCCTTTGGCCATCATTATAAAGTGATCCCTTAGAGTTCGATTCTTTAGCACCGAATGGTTTGCCAGAAACTTTATGTTGGTTTACCTTGTTGTTTATATAACGACCAGAAAGTTTATTACTCTGATTATTGGGATAAATGTTTGGGTGCATCGGCGAATGTGGAGAAAGTAATGGAAGTGTTGGGGCTGCGTTTTGTATTTGATTCATTCCGGTAACAATGAACCCATTTGATTTTTTACTATTAATTTGTTGATCATCGTCTTTTTCTTTCGGTCTGTTATTGCTATTTTCATTAAAATTATTTATAAAACGAATATTTGATAACTGTGGTGAAAGTTCCTGGGCCGCAGACAAAACGCCCGACTGTTTTTGCTAAAGAAATTTTTCTCCAAGCGCTTTTGTGGATGTGGAGCTGCAAACTGAAGCACCTGCAAAAATTAAAATTTAATTAGAATTATGTCAGATTAATTAAAAAGGTAAAAATTATTCAATTTGCCCTGTTCCAATTTCCACTTTCGCAAAAAAATATCCTGCAATTATGCATAGCCTACTTATACTCAATAGAGCAACTCAAGTTGACTACTTCGCAAACTAATCTCTAGGCTTTGAAGATGTTAAAACTTCTTTGTTTGCTTTATACACTGTGCGACATCAGGTTAGCACACTCTTTATCTGCCTTATATGCATAGCTAGATGGCCCGGCGAACTTCTTACCGCCTAACCGTAAATGAATGAAGTGATACCTTAAACTAGCGTAACAATAGTTTAATAGTTTAAGAAAGACATTTGCTTTGATGAGGCTATGAATTTTGCTGCTTGCCTAAAGTATACATATTCTTGATCAGCATGACGAGCTGAGTTCATTTAGCCTTGTCCGTCTGTCCGTCCGTCTGTCTGTTTCTATGCTATCTCCTCTGTCAGTTTTAAAGCTATCCTCACCAAACTTTGCACGAAGTCTTTTGGTACAAATACGCTGCACTTTTGTCGGAACCGGCCGGATCGGATGAGTAAAGCATATAGCTGCCATAGGAACGATCGGTCGAAAAACTAGTCTTAGTGAGAAAAACTTTTTTGTTTTTAATGGAAATGCCTCCAAAGTACGTATTTCCTAGTTTACTATCCTTTCCCACGATTTCACTTAGTTTGGTCGAAGTCGGATGACAATAGCATATAGCTGCCATAGGAACGATCGGTCGAAAAACTAGTTCTAGTGAGAAAAACTTTTTGTTTTTAATGAAAACGTCCTTATCATTGGCATAGACTTGTTTTATATACTTTTACACAATTCTACAAAGTTTTGTCGAAATCGGATGACTTTAGCAAATGGCTGCCATAGGAACGATCGGTCGAAAAACTAGTTCTAGTGAGAAAAACTTTTTTGTTTTTATAGAAAACGTCCTTATCATTGGCATACACTTATTTTGCATACTTTTAGGCAATTCTACAAAGTTTGGTCGAAATCGGATGACTATAGCATATAGCTCCCATGGGAACGAACGGTCGAAAAACTAGTTCTTGTTAGAAAAACTTTTTTGATTTCAATGGGAACGTTTTTATCATTAGCATATACTTTTTTATATACCTTAATACAATTCTACAAAGTTCTGTCAAAATCGGATGACTATAGCATATAGCTGCTGTACGAGTGATCGGTCGAAAATGAAGTCTAGTGAGAAAAACTTTTTAGTTTTAAATGGGATCGCCTCCAAATTTCGAAACTGTTAGTTTGTTATGCTTTTCCATGATTCCACTAAGTTTGGTCAAAATAAGACTTCTAAATACTATAGCTCTCATAGAAAAGTAACGTCCGAAAAGTAGTCTTATTTAGAAAAACAATCTGCAAGGGTATACAAAACTTCGGCCGAGCCGAAGTTAACTTCCTTCTATTTTTTAATATACGACATTTTTCGTTCGAAGCATGAGAAGCATTAGTTGTGAATAGTGTGATGGTAAACCAGTCACATCCAAGGCTTTTAAAAATGCAGTTGCATAGTTGGTTGTCTCGTTTGATACACAGCCAACAGATTTGATTGAATTCACAGTACCATCTTTATTCTTAGCCGCTAAAATTGCTCGCTCGCACAAACATTCTTTATTTTTGTGGTTATAAATTATGTTTGGAAATATTTTTTTGATTCGATGAGAAAAAATCGCAAAACTTCGGAGGAAATAAAATCAATCCGCTGAATTCGACGACAGGAACACGGCCATTACCGATAGACAGCAAGTGCTTGGAGAAATCTTGAGCAGATGTATCGCTCAAAAATGGAACACTCATGTTTGCTGACAGCTGAAGTTTCTTCACATAGAGCCACAGAATGGATGACTTGGGGTAAGAGATTATTTCATCGACAGCAGTCGATCTTGAAATGACTGGCAATGATTGACGGAAGTCGCCAGACAGTAAATTCATGGCGCCACGAAATCTTCTCGAGTCATTGTGCAGATCATTTAATGTTCGGTCAAATGCTTCAAGTCGGCGATTGTTCGCCATTGCGCATTCGTCGCTAAAGATGGTTGCTGTATGCCCGATATTAAAAGAGATAAGATTTCTTTACTTTGGTGCAAACGCCCTAACAGCAGTATCGGCTGTCGATCTGCTGAATGGTTTAAATTGGTCGTTGTTTGGTGTATACCAGGGAACTGCACCGGTGTATCCCAATTTTTTTTTTCACCTCAAATGCACTAATGCACTGCCGCACACTGAGCGGAGCGTAGCACATCCGCTTTGGGAAATCAAACACACAAAGCACATAGAGAGCGCTCAAACCAACAGCTTAGCGGAGCGGAGAATTTTGCATTGAAAATTCGTAAGCTCCTCTAGCTTTGCTCCGCTCCGCTTTCTGTGTGCGGGGGCCTAACTTATTAGGTGAATTAATCTGATTTATAGTTACACGCATAATTCAAAGCAGTCACATTTTAGAAGGCCCAAAATCATATTTGTTTATGCTAACAATTTGATATTTTATTATCAATATCGAATCAGCGCCTACTACCGCATTTCAATGTCGTAGTACCGCATAATACCGCATTTCACCGCTTTAGCATTGTCTATATATGGGCAGTTCCACAGAAAGGTCCACCGAGACCAAAAAATTAAAAGTACTTAAAAACACTTTTTTCGATCATATTTTTATCGGGAGACAATTAAATTAAACTAGTTTAAGCCAATCTTAAATTTACTTATATTCCATTTCGAGATTTTCAAATGCAAATTCGAGCAATCACCATTTTTCATATTTTTATCATTCTTTTGCAGGTTTTTTCCTAAAAAAGTACCTATAGATTTCATTAAATTTTGTCTCTAAAGTCATTTTAAGGGTACAAAGTGTAAACAAAGATTACATAAGAAACCATAACAAACTATGTGAGTGCAATCAACAGTAAGTTTTTTCCTTGCATTGTCAAAGAAACCACAAAAGTAATCATAGAGAAAAACGTAACGTATCATAATGAGTCAAATTTAAAAAACACCAACATTAATTTTTTAACGAATCAGCTCTAAACATATAGTAATATGATTGCAGATAGTTCTAAAATAAGTTTTATTAAGAAACTCGAACGGGTTGCGCAGATTTTTTAATTTTTATGAAAGTCTAAAAATCGCACTTCCATATTCTGTCACATAACGTATTCCTTTTTGTCTGCCAGTATCTTGGGACCTTCTCTTTCTACAACTCCCAGCTTATACATTAAAAATAGTGCTACCAAAATGCTATTTAAAAACCAATATGGACAAATTTATTTTAATATTTGTCTTTGTTTTTCTTTATAATGAAGGTTAATTAATTCGTACGACTGTCGCGTGCGTGCTGTGGAAATGCCCATATTTAGTTTTCCGAAACGTGTTGTCGATGTGTGTACGTAGCTCAGTGGGAATGTGTACGAATCAATAAACGATATGGACACATTTATTTTGAGTTCAAAACCAAGAGAATTTTTTTTTTTATGTTGCGAAAAATGGAAGTTTAATTTTTAAAAGTCTGAAGTCAGGGACTATAAATAATGATTATTTTCTATTTTTAATATAAAAATGCATATGCTTATAATAGCCGAAAAGCAGCATATCGATATACATGATACGTCAAATTGGCCATCATGGAGTTCAGCAGGAAGATCATTGAAAATGTATATTAGATCTGGGAGCAAGTTGTTCTGCTGAACACAACAAATGTTTCAATACAAAACGCATTAGTTGAACTTTGCGAAGAAATCATTTGAAATCATTTTCAAGAAAATGCAAGACTGCAGCTCCCCCTCAATATTATTTTAATACCGTCCATTTTGAAAATCAAGTCTTTGTACGACATTTGGGTACAAAAAATTTGAGTTTGTGGCATAGGGTGGCTTTTTTTTTTATATCTGCCAGCAGGAAATATGCAATAAGAAGACTTAGGGCCGTTTCTCATGTTCCTTGTTTTTTCAAATCTAGGTGGATTTTGTGAATTTGCACTGCTCATTTTGAACATGAGCTATGCTAACGCGTAAAATCCACCTGGGTTTGCAAAAACAGGAATTAATTTTTAATTTATTTGCTGGCATATGTAGCATGGAGATTGACGAACCAGGCTCCATATCGACGATGGATTCTTCTGATCGTTTTTCGGTGGATTCATCTCCACAAAACATGCCAAATCCTCGTCAGAAAGATAGCACGTTTTTTTTCTCAGAACTGCTTCAAGAGACTTCGATGACAACATCAGAAACTTCTTGAGAAGAAATTAATCGCTATGTGGTCGCTTGTGGAGTCAAAATGCGAAAAATTATCCCAAACTTTCAAAATTGCCTTTTAAGTGCACGCAATACCAGCAAGTAGTGTAGCAGCAGAGCGTGAGTTTTCTTTGGCAGGAAACATTTTCACGGAGAAGAGGAATAGACTCGGCCCGAAGACTGTAGACAGCATTATATTTCTGAACTCCTATCAAAAAAACATTAGACACACTTAAAACAAATACCATTGTACATTCATGACAAGTAAGGGAGCTGTAGTCGAGTGCCCCGACTACAAAATACAGACGGACATGGCTAAATCGACTCGGCTGTTGATGCTGATCAAGAATATATGGTATATACTTTATAGGGTCGCAAATGCTTCCTTCTACCTGTTACATACTTTTGCACAACTTCATGATCCCCCTTTTCCATTTTCAATGGGAACAGGGTATAAAAATAGATACAGAATAAAACATATATAAAAACTAAACTGAACACGCTACCATAAATATTTTTTATAGTAAGACTCATTTTTTAAGGACCTAACCGTTACTGGTAGCTTTGACTTCTGATCAGCTTGCTGAGAGGCCTGATTGCATAGAAAGACAAGGACGAACGTTCAAGGCTCAATCGACTTAGGCTGAATTAAAAAAAAATTAGAAGAATTCGGCCCTTAAGCGGTTAGGTGGGTGGTGGGTTTCAAAGGCTCAAAACAGGTACATTTTTACGAATTTTTTTTTAATTTAACCAACAAAATATTTCATTCCATCAATTTACCATATAAAAGGTATATATTTTATAAGTAAGTTGTGAAATTTTCATTGAAAAATATTAAAAATTAAGGCGTGGACACATCGTCTCCTGTGACCCCTCAAAAAAAAGTACCCTCGGCGTAGTCAGGATAACTCATGAGAGATTCATCTGAAATGCAAAAACCAAAAATTTTGTGTTAGTAGAGGCTTAAATCTCGTGCTTGGACGAAGGAAAAAAAATTGCATTTTTGGCGGCTTTGAGAACAAAAAACCCTCTTTTTGAGTAAAATTTGCACCCTTCATGGCCCTGAAAAATCACTTAAAATAGAAAAAAAAATCCTTCGTTCAAGCACGAGATAATGTTATTTTAAAGAAGTGTGCAAAATTTGAAAGAAATCGGTTCATAAGTTTTCGAGAAATCGTGACTACCGATTTCAAAAACGTAGTTTCGAGAAAAATGCGATTAAAGATTTACATTCACGCTGACATAGCCTGATGGGTAGAACATCCGAAGGCTATATCTCTTAGAATATTACTCAGTTCGTTTTAAAACTTTGAGAGAATATTCTAAGCATATTGAATTATAAGATAAGCAAAAAAAAAAAAAGATTTTTTGAAATTTTGAAACCCACCTAACCCCTTAAACAGCAGTTAAAAGGGTCAAAACCGAGCTCCCAAAACCTCTTGGGCCCCCAAGTCCGAACGGCAAAGTTTGAAAATCTTTTTCATGGCTAGTTACTTCACAGCCGGCGCCAATTGATGGTCAAAATTTTTGGTTGTGTAAAAGATTTTAAAGGAAAAACTTGTTTTTATATTCCGAGGCGGGATCGAACATCCAAGGACCTCTTGTCCACCAGGCACACCCTCTACCCGCTGCACCGCAAAAGGCCCCTTATACTCAAAAAAAAAAAAAAAAAACCTATACTTGAACTCAAAATAAATATGTATATGGGCATTTCCAATCTGTCGTAACGTGACATTTGTACGAATTAATGCTTTACAAAAAATTAGAAATACTTGGACTTTTGAAAAGTGTTTTGTATATTTGCGTAGCAAAGCACCATATTCAGAAAAAAACAATGACTTCAATCGATCATAAGTTCTTAAAGATATAAGCAAAAGTTTGTGATGTCGTGACAAAAAACGGAAGTAGTTTTTCACTAGTATTACAAAATGGCAAATCACTGCGAATTTGTAAAAGTTTTTAGAATAAAGACATAAGATTATTTTCCAAGTATTCAAAAACCTTTACACGATTTTTTTATTTGCATTAGTATCTGTCGTAACGTTACTTAAATTTCCTTTGAAAATTTTAAACTTTGATTGTTAAAACAAGGAAGAAAGTCGGTCAAGCCCGACTATATAATACTCTGTACCAACGAACATAAATTTTGATGCTGCAGTGGCAGCGGTAAACAGCGCTGCTAATGCGCTGCTGCAGCATACACTCTTGATCATATCTCGAGAACCGTTGATCCGATCTTTATGATTCCTTTGAAAAATCGATAAATAATTTTGATTAGAATATATGTCCAGAAGATTAGAATATATGTTCGAACCTTCTATCTATTAAACTGTGGAAGATATGACGTTTTTCTCAAATTGCGGGGGCGGGAGGGGGCGTGGCCAAAATTGAAAATAAACTTGATCTGCCTGCAGATAGAAGAAGCATATGTCCCATACATGTCAAACCTCTATCTCTTACCATCTCTGAGATCTGTGCGTTCATACGGACAGGTAGACGGTCAGACGGACTTGGCTATATCGACTCGGCTGTTGATGCTGATCAAGAATATATATACTTTATGGGGTCGGAGATGCTTCCTTCTGGCTGTTACATAATTTTGCACAAACTTATTATACTCTATGTACCTTTGGTACAGAGTATAAAAAATGATTCAGCAAAAAACATAAATTTTAGCTATTAAACATTATATACGAGGTGTGTTCAAAAAATATCGCGAATTTTGTGTTTTTTCAAAAACTATTTATTTATTCATGAATATCTATTTTGTCCCCTTGTCCCCTTCCTTGTGCCAACGGTTTTTCCAATCCTCGAAGCACTTCAAAAAATCATTTTTTTTATCTTGTTCAGCTCCTCCTTCGATGCCGTCTCTATCTCGTCAAGCGTAGCGTAACGTCGTCCTTTCATGGGCCTCTTCAGTTTAGGGAACAAGAAAAAGTCACAGGGGGCCAGATCTGTGGAATACGGTGGGTGCGGCATCATTAGTGTGTTGTTTTTGGCCAAAAAGTCGCGCACAAGCAACGATGTGTGAGCAGGGGCGCTATCGCGTTACCACAAATCCGGGCGTTTCTGGCGGATTGCTTCGCGCAAATTGCGCATAACTTGCAGGTAATATTCCTTATTGACCGTTCTTCCCTGTGGCAAGAACTCATGATGCACCACGCCCCTGCAATCGAAGAAAACTGTCAGCAAAACTTTCACATTCGACCGAACTTGGCGCGCTTTTTTCGGTCTTGGTTCGTGCGGCAGCTTTCATTGAGATGATTGAGCTTTGGTTTCCACGTCATAACCATAAACCCACGATTCGTCACCAGTTATGACCCTCTGGAGCAAATTTGGGTCGTCGCGGACAGAGTTTAACATCTCATTAGCAATGTTCATGCGATGCTGTTTTTGGTCTCAATTGAGGTAAAAATCGAAGACGATCCAAAACACGTGCAAGCGAAGCAGCTGTCAACAATTAAGTGAACATTCAAAATGGCCGAGCTTGTCGGCATAAGTGAGAGACATGAGTAGCAACATAACGCCACAAAAAAATCAAAATTCGAACATAACCCGCGAAAATAACCCGCGAAAATTCAAAGTTCGCGATACTTTTTGAACACACCTCGTATATATAATAATTTAATATTTTATAAGGGTATATATACCCTTAAAACGATTTTAGACAGCAAAATTCAATCCAATCTAGAGGACCTTTTTTTTTAAAAAGAGAAAAATATCATTCAGAATCAAATTGCCTACTATTTACTATTCAAAAAATAAAGGAATTGAGAAGATGCATGTATGATGTGCTTAAAAGCTTAAAAGTTGAATTCATTTAAACCCCGTTGCTTATAGTTTTTGGTAAAAGCCTGTATCCAGCACTGCGAAAAATTCTTGCCTGGAATTTGATTTTTATTTTGAGTTTGTGGAACCCAAGTAAAATATTTTGGCCAAGTTTGAATTTAAATAAATTTAATCAAAAAAACGTTAACCCAACTTCGGTCTAACATTGTAAATTTAATTTCTGTACGACGTGTCTAGTGGTTTATTATTGATTGAGCGGTCGGTTCTGATGACATCACACCACGGCATCAGCCACAATTCGTCTTACAATTCGTTCTAAATTATTGGGCCAATGGCTGAGCAAGACACTGCAGTGTGGCCCGAGAAGATATAAGAGTCAATGGTTGGTAGTCAATTAAATAAAGTCTGTTATATTTGAGTACAAGATTAGAACAAGAGCTCAACAGCCGGGTCAGTACCTTGGCCAAAATGAATCTGGATACCCAACAAACGAAATCGTAAACAGAAAAATCCTGGCACAATTTTTTTAATATGAACTTTGGCATGATTTTTTTGATCTTGCGTTGCTGAATACCTAGTGACCCAAGTAAAAACAACAAAATTTTCTCTTTAAAACTTATTTTAAAAGTCTAAACCACACCTATTAACAACATTTTAGTAATATGAATATGGGTTTAACGACCTATTTTGATTTTAGTCAAAGTGAATGTTAGCAGGCGGCGAATAAATTGTTGAGAATTCCAAGTGCTCAAATTTGCAAATTCCTGGGTAGTATAAATTGGATTTGCAAATGGCTTGTTGGTGTGACAGCAACTGAAAGTGTACTGACGAAGGCTTTGCCATGGCGGCAGCCGAAACGGCCGTCTACACAGCCACAGCTACTGTTCATGTTCAAAAGTATTCTCTGTTGAATTTTCTGGTTGATTATTGAACTATAATCAAACCTCGACCTTGAGCCTGCTAACATTCACTTTGACCATTTTAGTAATATTGTGTTTATATATTACTACAAACCGTCATTCTCTCTCCTTTTGTAAGTTGATTCCAGACTTTTATTGTTTGATTCGTTTCCTGTAGATGTTGAATTAGTTATAGGTTTTGAACTAAGTGTAAAGCTGGCTGCAACAGGATTTGTATTGGACACGTTACTAGAGGCGGTGTTACTGGCTCCTCCTTCAACACTGATCTTTAATTGTCATTTAATCAGCTCCACCGAAAGAAACTTTCTTAATCGTTCATAATATTGGGGATGCAACTCAACATCGTTGTGGCCGGCTCCCTGAAATTAAGTAATACAATATAATTTTTATAAATTCCATAATAGATTACAAAATTTAAAGAAAAAGCAAGTTAAAACTGTAATGTACTCTGTAACTGCGAAAATGTATTTTGCTGCTGCAGCAGACAACTTTCATTTACTCATAACTTGACTTTTGTTCATTCATCTTTACCAATCGATAAATAATCTTGAATACTAAATATATCCAGAAAGTACGAAGAATCTATTTATAAAACTGCGGGAGATATGACTATTTTCGAAATGGCGGGGACGGTAAGGGGCGCTGCAAAATTGAAAATAATCTTGATCTTCCTGCAAGTAAAACAAGTTTATCAGCCATGCTCCCATTTTCACCTAACTTTTACGATTTGGACATGTAAAGGTCATGAATTTCACTTTCAAATCGTTTATACGCATATGTGTATGACATAAAATTCTGTGTTAACTAATTTAAGTCCAAATTTTGTAGTTTCGAGTTAGTTTCAAGTCGACTATCGTGTAAGCGTTAACATTTTTCCTCCAAATTGAATAACGTTGTATACAAGGTGAAAAATATGCCTACGGTTACTAGATCTGGTATAAAAAAACTCGAATTCCTTTGGGCAACTGAAACCGATTGCTCAATGCCAAGTGAATTCTATTCGAAAGAAAATTACGATTAGATCTAGTAACCACAGATTGTCTTGTTACTCACATACAATTTAATACAACTTAAGAGCGAAACATTAACGATTACATGAAAGTCGATTCAAAAACCGGAACAGCCCATACAAAGCAAGTATTTGTTGTAAATTCAAGTGTTCACGTGCTGAAAATGCAAAAGTAAGGTGAAAATTGGCGCATGGCTGTATGTGCCATAAATGTCAAACCACACCCGACAATTTCTCGTATGTATCCGGACCTACGAGAATTACGATAGTTTCTCTTATAATCAAAATCCGTTTTTCTTAAGAGATGTGGGTTTCAAACGGACATTAGCTATTTTTTCTCTATTTGTGACAGCAGCAAAGAAAAGAAACAAAGGAAAAAGTAAAATGCGCCGAAAGTCAGCGGCGAAACAATAACAGCACAACGGACTTTTCGGAAGTCAAATGTTGTTTTTGTTGCAATTGCCGAATTATTTCCTGTTGACTTTGTGCTGACGCCGGCGTCAGGTCATTTGGGAAAAAAAATTTAGCTTGAAAAGGTTCGGGCGGTTTTTGTTCATAAAAGTGTTTAATAAGTTAAGATAAAAAGGGCGTACTAAGACTGGGCTTTGAAAAATTCCACCCGAAAAAGCGTCGGAAAACTTTGTATGGGAAAATTTTATTTTTCATCAGATTGACTTGAAACTTGGTTTGTAAGCATAGTATGCAAAATAATTGGACACATATTTTTCCGATTTCGGAAAATCCGCCCACAAGGAAAATTCTCGGAAAATTCGATATGCAAAAATATATTTTTCATCCGATGGACTTGAAATTCGGTTTGTAAGAACAGTAAGTGAATTAAATTGAAATGTGATTTTCCGATGCTGGAAAATTCGACCGTAGGGTCGGGAAATTCCCGGAAAAGCGTCGGAAAAGTTTGTATGGGTAAAATTTCATTTTTCATCCGATTGACTTAAAATTCGGTTTGTAAGCATAGTATGCAAAATAATTGGACACGTGCTTTCCCGATTTCGGAAAATCCGCCCACAAGGAAAATTTTCGGGAAATTCGATAAGCAAAAATCTATTTTTCATCTGATTGACTTGAAATTCGGTTTGTAAGGATAGTAAGTGAAATAATTTGTAATGTAATTTTCTCATGTTGGAAAATTTGACCTTAGGGTCGGAAAACACATAAAAATGGAAAACTTTTCATCCGATTGGCTTTAAACTTGGTTTGTAAGGATAGTATAAAAAATAACGATTTCGGTAACGGCAACGATAACGAAAGCGATTACGATTACGAAAGCGATAACGATAAACATAACGGTAACGATATCAATAGCGATAGCAATAGCGATAACGGTAATGCTACCCAAAGCCGGTCGGAAAATAAAAACTATATCGGTTTTATGTGATGTCAGTATACACTGACGGCATAGCGAAGCGCGCCGGGATATATGCTAGTATATATATTTTCATATTTACGAGGGCCGTCCGAGAAATGGCCGACCTAGCACAGTAGTGTTGGAAAATGTTCACAAAAAATATTAAAAAGGGGAAGGTGTTGAAAAAATAAAAAAAAATGATAAATTTTTGTTTATTAGTAATTAGGTCGGCTATTTCTGGGCTCTCGTATATTACGAATCCTGTGATTCAGTTTAATGATACAAAATAAACTAATATAAATAAATATACAAAACTAACAAAGATGCCAAGTTTTTATTTGGGGAACAAAATGGGATGAAACAAAACATTTTTTCAACTATCGCGAAACAAAACGTTTTCAACACGTTTTCGACTTCGTTCTCGACATTTTTTCGATAACGAAAACGTATCGGAAACGGATTAGTTTTCGATCCGTTTTCGCTATCGAGAAAGTGTCGAGAACAGATCCGAAAACGTGTCTCGAGAACTTACGATTTGCTGCCACAAACTGAACGACAGTTAATACTTTTTCGGACCGAAAACGAAACACATTCTAGATAGTTTTGAGAGAGAAACCTTCGAGAAAATGTCGAAAACGGATCCGTTCTCGATACTGGTTGTCGGGTGGGACCTCTTATCTCTTATCATCTCTAAAATCTGTGCGTTCATACGGTCCGACAAATCAAAAACCTTATATTACTGCACTTAGACAGCTGCAGGTCACTGCAGCTTTACTAAACACTTTTTTCCAAAGTTCTCTGCCTTCAAATTGGGGGGTTCAAAAAAAAGGCATAGTGCTGGCAGCCACAATTTCTCGTCAGGTTGTCTGATATGAAAAGTAAAAACGGTGTTATAATCAGTATAGATGTCATTCTGGTCTGAACCTCGAACAAAATGTAGGGATTTTTTTCACAAACTGGCGGCCATTGAAAAATAATAGTCGATTTTGATAATTATTAAAAATTTGTTTAAAATTACGATTGAAATTCAGACGATTGAAGTTCAAAATGGTAACGTCGATTGCACTTAGTTTCATCAAAATCGGTTCTGTGTAACTGGAGATATCATGGCCGCCAGTTCGGAAAACGTGGTTTCGAGCCAAATGCGCTTTAAGTTTGTAGGTGCTAGGCAAATTGGGTCTCCTTGGGTCATTAAAAGGGCTATATCTTCTAAAGTATTTCGAATTTCAAAAAATCCTTTAAGGCCGATATTCTCAAATATCCAAGCTATAAAAATATGAAAAAAATAGAAAAAAACTTTTCCACATGATTTCAAGATTTAAAAACCTATTGTAACCAGGGCTGCTAACCAAACATTTTTTTTGAGCTCAGGCTCGCGGTCTCGAACTGAAATTTACCAATTTGAGACTCGAGGGCGAAGGTTCAAAGTTTAATTTAAACTTCCTTAGCTCTTGGCACAGACTGTTAGTTTTAGATTTGGAGTCTCCTCCTACCAACAACAACTTTCTACCTTTCTCACATTACTCTGTGGGCTATAAATCTAATTCTTTGGCCAAAATTCTTGCATTTCTATAACAGCCTTGCTAGGAAGCTGAAACCTTCCTAAAAGATTGAACTTATCGCCAAGTGTAGACCTTCTTATTTTTTTACGGATTTTCACAAAGTTTTTCCGGTAAACTGGAAAATCATATACTGAAATGGTTTTGGTATTATGCAATATTCTCCCAAGGCACTCTAAGCTCAAAGTTTCCAAATGAAAACAAATCCCACAAAATTTAAGATTTTTTCCATTTATTCGGGGGTGTCCTGGAAATCTCTAGAGATTTTGGCTTCGGTTGGTTTGCAAATCGCTAGGGAAGTCCGTCGGTGTCCCAGAACTTCGAGAGATTTCGGTTTCTTCGAAAGTCTAGTTCGAAAGTCGAGTTCGAAAGGTGTGTGTATAAGATTATGGTCCTTCTACAAAAACAGTGATTTATTGCGAGGGTTCGTGAAGTCGCTAATAGTTGGTTAGTGTATTGGTTGGTTTGCCAAATTCTCCCAACAAAATACGAGAGGTTTGAAACCAACCGAAAGAGATTTCTAGGACACCGAGAATTGGTTTTGGGTTGGAATTTGGGTGGAAGAGATTTCTGGGACACCGCCGATTATGTAATTACAAAGAATTGGAAACTTCTTAATATTTTGTTATTGAAATCTATTGATTTAGAAGAATGGGACAACTTTGGCACCAATTTCTGAATACCTTCGCTTAAAGAATCTTTTTATTTATATATTTGAGAAACCTTTTTTGAGAGCTAGAAATAATTTTATACTATGATTTCAAAATACTTCAAAAATCAATGTTGAATTCCAAAAAAAATATGTTCCCTTTCCCTACCATTTATTGGTCAAATTGAAAAATTCAGCAACAATTTCATTGGATTAAATGGAAAATTTAATAAAAAAAAAGTAGCTCTATCGCCAACAAACAAGCAAGTTTTGTAATTTCATCCCTCGAAAAGAGCTTCGCACGTAACGGGTGTTCCATAAATCGCTCGATTTTGAAAAAAAAATGTTGTTTAAGGCGGAAGTGGAAATCCATTTAAATAAATAACATTGAAAAACAGCGGGATGTGAAGGTCCAGTTTTAACATTTTGGCTTTAAGTGCAACATATTTTCAAATCAAAAAACCTTTTCCACTTCAATTAGACCAAATCTATAAAGTTTTATTTTGCTATTGGTCCGTTCTATGAACATCTAAATGCTATAGGTCACCAAAAAATATTTTTATACTCGGTACCTAAGGTACACAGAATATCCCTCCCCGTAAGTTGAAAAAAAAATCATATCTCCCATAGTTTTATAAATAGAAGAACTTCAGGACATTAGTAAGCGGGATTCTTTATCGATTCGCCAAGAACAATAGTCGAGTTATAATCAAACAAACAAGTATGGGCAGCACTGGTCGCAACGGTGATGGGCAGCACTTCACAGGTACAGAGTATATTATAAACCGAAAGGAATTCCGTTTCGGTTTGGACTTGCTGTTCCCAATTACGAATTACATTGCTTACGTTTTACCTTTGGCAAGCCACTGGACAAACTAAATCGGCATGGGATAATCAAGCGAAACGATGGAAAATGGATCATGCGGAAACGAGACCTGACCAATATCGAATCGAGATCTTGTTTTTGTTTGCAACCAAGAAGATTTATTCTTGATATCAAGAAGAGAAGGTCTAAGACCAAGAATACACTTGAAATTCTATTCTTGATTTTAGTATTTTTCTTCTTGGATCCAAGAATATTCGTTCTTACCGTACTTTCAACATTATTCTTGATATCAAGAACGATCTTCTTGGTTTTTTCTCTTAATGTACATAAATAAGTTCTACATTGATCACAGAATTAAGGAAAATTAACTTACAGCCATGCTCCCATTTTCGCTTTCGCAAAAACTTTGCGATTTGATCGGCAAATCGTAAAAGTTGGTGCTCTGACATTCGTAAATCGCAAAATTTTGACGATTTTAAACCGGCGACATCAGAGTCCGTGAAATGAAAATTAAATGCTAATTATAGGTTGATGCACAAACACACACCCCACGGAACTATTTTTTTTTAGTTCTTTAACATTTTAAGATTATTCTTACAGAGTCTCCTACTCATTTTGCATTAAGAGTATATTTTAACAATTTTTTAATAGAGACACACAAAATTGAGCAGAGGCTAACCACAATTTGCGATTTGGCCGAGGTATATATCGATATATGACTATCGATAGGCGCTCATCAGTTTATTATTTTATGTGAAGTGACGCAAAACAAGTTGGAAATGGAACATTATCGATAAGAAAAACCGGCGAATTTCGGAGCGCTCTGAATTGAAATCGTACGAATTGGCTTAAATCGCAAAATTAAGTGAAAGCCGGAGCATGGCTGTTAATGTACATTTGGCAACTGTTTGAGTGAGTAATTTGTGCAAATTAACAATTTGTGTCTTATTATTTATCGTATAAAACCATACGATCCATCACCCACCAATGATCTATCATTTGGACCGTTCAATCTGCATCTTCCATTTACCAACCCCTGCATTGTTATCTAAACATTAGGCACTTTTATAAATACTCAAATGGCATAGATGTAATATATGAGAGGGGGACTATTTCGAAGGAGACAAAATAGATATTAATGAATAAATAAATACTTTATGAAAAAACACACAGATTGTGAAACTTTTTGAACAACGCCCGAGATTTAATTTTGGGAGGAGTCTAACAACAACTGAAAAAACCACCCATATTACCGATGCTCGAGTCCACCAGCAAGACACACACTTCATATTCTTGTTTTTGCAGACGTCTCTGTCGTGAACACGGCTGGTGCCATGCTCCGATTCGCAATAGATTTCATGTTTCCGCTTCGAAACGAGGCAATTGCACTTGTCAGTCGGTCTCGTTGCGTGCGGCGGCGCCAAGACTATAATATACTCTGCACCTGTGAAGTGCTGCCCATCACCGTTGCGACCGGTGCTGCCCCCATAATTGTTTGTTTTCCCTTTAACTCGACTATCGTTCATCCGATCTTTACCATTCCTTTGGCGGACAGATAAAGAATCCTCATTACTAAATATGCCCAAAAGGTACGAACCTGCCGAAGATATGATGTTTTTGATATAGCGGGGCAGGAGGGGCGTGGCAAAAATAAACGATCTGCCTGCAAGTATAAAAAGTTTTTGTCCCATACATGTCAAACCTCTATCTCTTACCAACTCTAATATCTGTTTGTTCATACGGACGGACAGACGGACATGGCTATATCGACTGGGCTGTTAATGCTCATCAAAAATATATATACTTAATAGTTTTTGAGATGCTTCCTTCTGGCTGTTATATAATTTTGCACAAACTCATTATACTCTGTGTACCTCTGGTACAGAGAATAAAAAGACCATGGTCGACCGCCAATTGATTCCTGCACGTAAATTCTTCATAATTCGCGGTCCATCGAGGCAACAAAAGAACAGCCACCAACAAATCGTAAATAGAAGAAAACAAGCCGGCTGCCGTCAATCAATTTTTACTTTTCATTGAGAATATGTAAATTTTTTTTATCTAATAAAGAATAATTGCTAAAAACACGAATTTTAATCTTTGAAACGGGTGGCTCATAACACCCCACAAGTATTCGAAATGTCAAAAAATCACTTTTTTCAAAATGAAATGGAAAGATCCCATCTTTTTCAAATGCTAATGATGAGCAAAGTTACATGCATCTTTTAACTAAAATGCAAAATGTACTGAACGAAAAAATGTGGCGAAGTTATGTTCGAAAAATCAAAACAACCCCCTCACTTTCTCCTACTGTATAAAACATATTCGTCTGAAATAATTAAAAGTTACCTCGACCCAAAATGGCTCCACCGTCTTAGGACATCGCTCATAAATGCCGATTCCATGAGAAAAATCAATGACCTCGTCGTCAGTTCCATGAATTACTAACACAGGCGACTTGACTTTGGAAACTTTATCGATGCTGCATTGGAATAAAAATATTATTGAAATAATTCACATATATTCACGAATAGATCGAAAGTTTACCTGGGAAAAGCATCGAAAAACCATGTTCTTTTTGTGTTTCTGAATACAACTCTAAGTCCAGACATAAGGGGGGAATGAAGTATTACTGCCCCGACCTCGTGTCGAGAAGCTAGATCGACTGTGGGAACTGTCCCTATACTCTGACCATATAAGATTATTGTCTCTGGGTTGATATTGAACCTGAAAATATAAAAATTCCATTTAATATGATATATTCTGCAAGCACAGGGGCAGCACGCCAGGTACCTTGTCCGCATAGCTTGCCAAGCAGCTTCAATATCTGCGTACAAATTCTTCTCGGAGGGCTTTCCACCACTCATACCATATCCCGAATAGTCATACCCAAATATGTTGCAATTGATCTGCGATCCGAGGGTCAGGTAGAAGCTGCTCATTTGACCTAAATCAACGGCGTTGCCATGGGAGAAGAGCAGAGTATATTTGGCATTTTTGCTGCACCGCACATAGATGCAGGTGATCAGGTTTCCACGTGATGTCCGTGTAAAGAATGCCTCCACTTTCGATTTCTCGCGTTCCGAGTACTGCCACTCGGCACGGTCAAAGAGCTGCAGATTGTACTTGATGTTTGTATCATCAGCTGGCGTCAATTTATAAGTCGGCTCCGGCGGCTGGAAGGCCAACTTGGCAGCTATAGGTCCAGGGCAGGGCGGGCAGCAAAACATACAGCACAATTCGCTTATGCTAAACATACTCCAAGTTTACCGTAATGCCACTCAACGGAATGTAAGTTTCTCTTCTGTGCTGATTAAACGCTTCAGATGAACAAAGGACAAGGAAAAGCCCGAATAGATAAATTCAGATCCATATGCTTATGCTGGTGTGATGGCGATTGAGTAAACGATTCTGTTATAATATACATATTACATTACGGTTTGAAATAAAAAACTAAACGGAATGAAACATTTACTACGACATTAGTTTTACTGAAATTGGATACACTCACATCTATTGTTAATGGAAAACAGCCACATTTACCAATACTAGTACAAAACTAAAACGGCCTAAAAAACACCAAATAGTATATGCGAGTACAATGGTGTGACCGTAAACTGTATACGCAGATATACTCAGTTTATAAGATGTTCCATTTTCATGTTCACAATAAACTCATTTTTACAAGTCTCTAACAACCCGAAAGCAACCTAAATGCAATTATCGGTGTTTCTAAAACCTCTATTGGTTGCTAAAGGTCTGTTCTCAGATGCGCTGAAAATAAATTTTATTGACAAACTCTATACTAAAAAATAGGGGAATGTTACCATCGGCTTGGCCGAAGTTTTGTATACCCTTGCAGTTTGTTTTTCTAAATAAGACTACTTTTCGGACCTTACTTTTTTATGGGAGCTATACTATAGAGATGTCCGATTTCCACCAAATTTAGTGGAGTCATGGAAAAGCTTAACAAACAGACATGTCCATTTTTTTAAGGCGATTCCATTAAAAACAGAAAAGTTTTTCAAACTAGAACTTCTTTTTCCTATCATTCATACTGCAGCTATATGCTATAGTCATCAGATTTTGACAAAACTTTGTAGAATTGTGTAAAAGTATTTAAAAAAAATATATGCCAACGTAAGGGATGTTTCCATTGAAAAACAGTTTTTGTCACAAGAACCACTTCCTATGGCAGCTATTTGCTATAGTCATCCGATTTCAACCAAACTTTGCAGAATTGTGTGGGAGTATATAAAACAAAAGACATGCTAATTTTGAGGAAATTTCCATTGAAAACCAAAAAGTTTTTCTAAGACTACTTTTCAGGCTATAGGTACTATGTATGACTTCGACCAAATTTGGTGGAATCATGGAAAAGCATAGTGTACTAAGAAATGGTGTTTTTGGTGTTTTCTCCATGTCCGGTTAATTTTTATCGATAGACCAACATCTGATTTCAATACTTCTTTTTAATTGCAGAAATAAAATGTTGATAAGTAAACGTTTTTTTTCTACCACGCAATGCAATTGAAATTCGAATACACAGAGCAACTAATAAATAGTGCAAGTGCGAACAGGGAGAGCCCTAATTAATTTACAGTACTGGATGATAGCAAATTTATTTAACGATTCTGGTTGACGAAATCCATATTGAAAATAATAATTGCTTTGATAAGAGACGTAGTGTACTTCCAAAGAAACAGTTAAAACTTGAGCTTCAGTTGCGATTCAATTTATTATGACTATTATTCTTAAGAGGAATAATGCATTGTTGTCAAAGAGAAAACTTGTGGGGCGCAGCGATCTTAAGCAAGTGGCAGCTTCTATATTATTGCGGGTGACTTCTGTGGAGTCAGCGTTCCTTTGGCAAGCCGAGTAGTTAAACAAGTGTCCTACGCAATTGCAGTTACCACACTGACTGATTGATTTGTGCTACAATTTTAGAAGTCAAGTAATCATTTTTAAGCTTTAAAATTTAAATATCACAAATGTAAACGGGGAGGATAAAGTCTACATTTCAGAAAATTCTTTTATGGATCTTTAAAATATTAATTATGGCTATCTCATTTATTTAATTATTTCTTTTAAGTGACTTTTAACCTTAAATTCACAAGGATGTAAGGAACTTATTTCTTTTATGGTGTTTCGTAGAATCGTTCAAGCTAGAAAATGTTCTTTCTGGAGTTGCATTTGTTATTGGGTGTGTGGCTAATATACTAAGCGATTTATTTCGAAAATTTTCTTTTGGGCAGTTGAGAATGGGATCTACCACATTTTAAGCTCGATGTGAATAACAGGTAGTCTATTATCTAAAAATGTCGGTAGAATTCAATAGTTTTCACAAACTTATTGTCCTCATTGTCAATATCGGCTGTATCATTATTGCAGAGCGCCGAAAGTTCTCTCCAAGATCCATTATGAAGAATACAAAAAATGGACTAAAAATTGTCACCCGATAGTAAACTTCTGTGCTTTCTCAGCCTTCCTACACTGAGAAAAAGTGAATTCTAGAATTTGGGAAACCGATTTTTATTTCCTAAAATTAAATTTTTAGGCAATAAATGCCTTAAAAATGGTAAATAAAGCCTAAAATTTTCAATTTTATGAGAAAAAAGTTAAAGAAATTTGTGTGCTTTAAAGTAGAAAAATATTTTGTATGACAAAACGGACAAATTTCCTATCTAGGGTATTCACGATCCCCAGTTAAGCTATCAAATTGTTGAATTTAGAGCCGGCAAATAAATCGATTCTCAAATTGAAGTATCGAAAAACATCTATATAATTTTTGAGAATCGATTAAAATCGAAAAAGTTCCACTACTTGGAGAAGCGACGCCGGCGAATCTCGTTATAAGGGTAAGAACAAAATTGTAAAAATTTACAAAAATGGGTGAAATTCGTTTTAGGATAACTAATATTGGTGTTTGCAAGGTGGTCAAGCAATGTGCAAAAAATGTATAAGTATTTATAGGACCTAAGAAAATACCACAAATTTATTAAAATATTTAAAAAGAGCACACCCGAGGATCAAAATGTGGTTTCTAAAGCAATTCTCACCACAAACTCTTTCTTGGTTTCTTGGTGTCATTTAGGGAACAAGCTGACAAAAAATGGTTTTACTGCCAATGACGATGACTTTTTTTCCTGATAAACTAATGAGTTGGTTTTAGGGGGCCTAGCTGTTGGGCCACCGGACGGGTTGCAGGTTGCGGATAGCGAACGCCCTTGTCATGGAGGTTAGCTGCCAGTAAGCGGGTATACCCCGCAAATAGGCAGTCCGAGACAGCCAGCGGGTGACGCGCCGCATTCCACCGACGACGCGCTTGTGTTGCCGGCTCTAATAAGTTGCCTTACACACACCCATCTTCTACACCTTACACATTCTACACATTCGTACCGGAAAAACGCAGTTGACTGTTGTGGTGAACGGACGTGCTCTAGCTGAGCTCCGCGAAGATCAGGCTAAATTGCCCTCAAAAACGCGAAAACCGAGAGTTTATTGTGCATAGTGAATTATAAGTGACACCTTGGCCCACCGGGCAGACAATCAAGGTCACACACAGTGCATAGTGCCAGTGACAATAGCTTTGTGTTTGCCAGAACTAAATTATATCTGTCGGCAATTAAAACTCGACTGTAGTGGCTTGTGGCCCACAGGCCACTTTTCGACTCCACAACACCCGGAGCATTGAAGTTCAGTTAATTCAGCAACTCTCTCTTGCTGAACAATATTAACAAATACACTTGTGTGGGTGTAAAGCAGTTGCCGTATATTCTCGCCACCAAGGTCGATAAAGCAGTGTGATTACTCCACTAAGCAGTGCCAACCCCTCATAAACGCCAACGAAACAACCATTTCCACCTGCCTTAGTAGCGCAGCGGGTGGCGGCTAAACTCTGAAGCGAGAGTACGCAGGTTCGATCCCGGACAAAGGTCAGTCAAAAAAAAAAAAAAAACTTTGATTTGCGGTCCACATTGTTGTCTCCACCGAGAAATCAATATGCTGGGTCATGGAGCTGCCTAGGGGCGAAATAGACCCTGGCGGGTTAAACCATGTGGAGGTATTGCTGCCTGGCGACTCTGGAGGCACCAGTACACCTCTCACCAGTTGTATAAATTGGGATGGAAATGATCCATTCAAGAAGAGCGCAAGGATTGCCCGCTCACCAGATGCATTACCGGCGTTGGAGACCGAACGCCCAGAGAAGTCAAGCTCGCCATCGTCAGCGGCACGATCCACTGGGAACCAAAAGGCGGAAGAAGCAGATGGATTCACGAAGCTTAACAATATTGGGGCTAAAGCTAGAGAGCTTAGAAAGATGATGGCTCTGCCTAAGCGCTCGATCACTAACGCGATGAGGGAGTTAGTGGACGAGATAGATCTCTTACAGAGGGAAACCCAATCCTATTTTCAAGGTTTACTGGCGAAACAGATAGAGGAATCGGCAGTCGCTCAACCCAAGGAAGCAAGTGTCGGCACTAAGCGACCGAGGAATCCTATGCAGGACAACACGTCGCCTTCAAGCAAGCCGACCCCGAAGAAGGCAATGCACAAGGCGCCTGCAGAGAAGACAGTCCGCAAGGAGCAAAACACCCTCAAAGGCATACAGGATAAGGAAAAACCAAAACAACAAGAGGAGCAACAGCCAAACATCGCCCCAAAAGGAGCCAAGAATAAAGAGTGGACCACGGTAAGGTCTAAAACCCGAAAGCCAAGGCCACCAAGAAACGACGCTATCGTTATCAAAAGCAAAGGAGAACCATCTTCATACGCAGAGATACTCAAAAGGGTCAAAACCGAACCGCAGCTAAAGGAATGGGCGCAGTGTGTACAAGGAATCAGGCGCACGGCTAAGGGCGAGCTTTTGTTGAAACTAGACAAGGCCTCTGACCCCAAGGCACTGGAGATGCAAAATGCCGTGCAAGCACTACTTGGAGATGCCGCCGAGGTGCAAACACTTACGGAGACAATGTTAGTGGACATCAGAGACATTGATGAAATCTCGAAGGCTGAAGAAATTTTAGAAGCCATCAATGAGCAGGTGGGACTGAGCCTCTCGGAATCGGTGGTTGTTGGCCTACGGGCAGCTTACAGGCAAACGCAAACACTTACTCTGCGGTTGATGCCCGAAACGGCGAGTAAATTGATAGAAAAAGAAAGAGTCCGTGTAGGGTGGGTGTGGTGCAGAATCAGACCAAAACTGGTCCCAAGGAGATGCTACAAGTGCCTTGAATTCGGGCACATATCGGTGAACTGTAGTAGCAAACATGATTGTGCAAAAGCTTGCTACAATTGCGGAGGTGAAGGGCATAAGGCTAGCTTCTGTAAAGCTCCCGCATCGTGCATCGTCTGCACACGTTTAAATCTAAAACTGAAAAACCACGCCACATCGAGCACCAAATGCCCGGCATATCAAAAGGCGCTAAAAGATATGGGCCGTAAACAAAGATGAAAGTTTTACAACTCAATCTAAACCACTGCGCGGTGGCTCAGAACCTGTTGGAGCAGACTATCCAAGAGGAGAATATAGACGTGGCCATCATCAGCGAACAGTACAGAAACCGAGATGCTGGCGAGTGGGTGGCAGACAAGCCCGGGAAGGCTGCAATCTGGTCATGCGCACAAACTAAAGCGCAGATGCAAAAAATCTCGCAGTCAGCCGGATATGTCAGAGCTGTGATCGGGGCGTTTACTTCTATAGCTGTTACCTGCCGCCAAGCCTGAATACAATGGAAGCAGCGATCATCCTGGACGACCTTTCTGAGGATGCTCAAGGAAAACACCCAATAGTTATAGCGGGAGACTTCAATGCGTGGGCGACCGAATGGGGCTGCTCGTCTACAAATGCAAGAGGCCAAGCTCTTCTGGAGTCATTCGCTTCACTGGATATTATCCTGCTGAATAGAGGCGACAAACAAACATACTGTAAGGCGGGAAGAGGATCAATTATAGACCTTACATTTGTGAGCAGCAGCCTGCTTCCTCGCAGTAACTGGAATGTAACCGACCTCTACACGGGAAGTGATCACATGGCCATAATTTACACACTGCTGCAACCCAGCACGCCTGGAATTAGACGTACACCCAAAATCCGGTACAAGGTGGAAACGCTGGACGCAGAAATAATCCCTGTGCAAATGAATGACTTTGCAACCCACGGTACAGCTAACGATAGAGCAGAGCAGATGGCAGCGCAACTAAAAGCGACATGCGAATGTGTAATGCTACCTAAAGGACGCGGACCACCCAGAAGGAGCCCAAAATATTGGTGGACGCAGGAAATAGCAGACTGTCGAAAGGAGTGTCTGCATGCAAGAAGAATAAGCCAGCGTTCTCGCTCCACAGCCAACTGGTCGGCTCTTCAGGAGCATTACAAGGAGAAGAGGCATGCCCTTAAAAAACATATCGCAGAAGCTAAGAGAAGATGCTTTAGCGATATTTGCAATGACCTAGACGAGAACCCTTGGGGCCTCGCTTATAAGTTGGCCGTAAAAAAGCTAAAATCGAGCAGCCGACCAGCACCATCAAGTCGTGACCAGATGGCGCATATTGTGGAAACCCTTTTCCCACGTCGAACAACATGCGAGCAACGGACGCCCTACAGGCTGCAGGCCTATGAATGGCGAGGTGTGACGACGGAAGAAGTTGTAGCGGCGCCAAGCGCCTTCAAGGATGACAAAGCGCCAGGACCAGACGGCGTCCCCAATAAGGTGCTCAAGCTTGCAATCACAGCCAACCCTGAACCATTTGTGGAGCTTTACAATGCTTGCTTATCGGAGGGAACCTTCCCGGAAAGATGGAAGCGGCAGAGGTTGGTCCTACTACCAAAAGGAGCAAGAAATGTGGATGACCCGTCATCATACAGACCGTTATGTATGCTGGATACCACAGGAAAAGTACTTGAGCGCATCATTCAAACACGCCTTGAAGCCTCAGTTGAAGCATGGATGTCCCCCAGGCAATACGGTTTTAGGAAGAGACGTTCCACTATTCACGCAGTTCGTGAGCTGCATAACATTGCTAGTGCAGCCATTGAAGGACAGCGCTGGATGTTTGGTAGCAAAGAGTATTGCTTGGTGGTCACTCTGGACATTAAAAATGCCTTTAACTCGGCAGGGTGGAATCATATCTTGCGGGCTCTAAGTGCAATAGATGTGCCTCCATACCTCATTGCAATCGTAGAAGACTATCTGAGCGGCAGATTACTCACATACGAGTCTGATCACGGCGAGCAGCTGTACAACATCACCGGAGGAGTTCCACAGGGTTCAGTCCGAGGACCAATGCTGTGGAATATTATGTATGACGGCATACTGCGCCTTCTGCTGCCACCAGGGGCCACAGCAATTGGGTTTGCTGATGACATTGCCATCGTGGTAGTTGCAAAGGATCTCACGGAAGTGGAACAGACCAGCAACGTGGCTATTGAGGAAGTCAAGAGATGGCTCGAAAGGATGGACCTTACACTAGCCATCCACAAGACGGAGTCAGTGCTAATAAGTAGCAGGAAAGTAGTAGAGCAGGCTACTATAAAAATTGGGAACGCGACAATAACCTCGCTGCCTCACCTAAAATATCTGGGAGTCATGATAGACCACAGACTCAATTTTAGAGACCACCTGATTTACGCAAGCCAGAAAGCAAGCAATACGGCAGCAGCATTAGCCAGAGTTATGGCAAACACTGGCGGACCAAAGCAATCCAGAAGGAAGTTACTGGTAAGCGTAGTGAGCTCAACCCTGCTCTACGCTGCTCCAATATGGGCACCAGCCACGGCATACAGCTCCTATGTGCGTGGAGCGAACTCAGTGCAGCGCATCTGTGCACTTAGAGTTATCAGTGGTTTTAGAACGGTCTCAAATGATGCAGCTTTGGTGGTGGCGGGACTCATCCCATTTGACCTCAGGGCGCAAGAGTTTGCGGAATTGCACAAAGGAGCCCCAGAAGACAGCACGATGGCAGCGCTCAAAACAGAGGTGCACATGAGAGCCGTACAAAAATGGCAAGAGCGGTGGGAAAGATCGACCAAAGGACGATGGACATACAGCCTTATTCCTAATATAGGGCCCTGGCTAGACAGAAGACACGGACAGGTGACATACCACTTGACGCAACTCCTTACGGGACACGGATGTTTGAAATCCTATCTTTATAGGTTCAAACACGAAGACGACCCGTATTGCCCAGACTGTACAGGGCAGTCGGTCATCCAAGACGCAGAACACGTTATTTTTGATTGTCCGTCGTTCATAAATGAACGAACCGAACTAAGCAGGGGGGGTCGGGAGGACACCAGCCGTTAGCAACCTGGTGAATATAATGCTTGAATCGGAACAAAATTGGTCTGCAGTCTGCAATATGGCCACAAAAATTTTCCAAAAACTGCGCTGCGCAGAAAGACTGCGTAATTCTAATACATTGGAGAGAGTCCTAGGTGAGCCTTGGGCATTCCCCCCGGCGAAGTAATACCGAACGGTGGTTCCGCCGGGAATCGGGATGGGGGTGGATTGTTTAGTGGGTGCGGTAACTCAAGTCCCACACTTTGGTTGCTATATCCTAGCGCCAAACCGGCTTTAAAGCTTTCAACCACCCCTACAAAAAAAAAAAAAAAAAAACACATTCGTACCGGGGCGAGAGTCAGCTTGGCAGAAGGCCTGGCAAATAATTAGTCCAGTCTCAAACAGTTAGCTCAGGCAAGTGTCGACCGCCTGTTCTAACTAGCCTTGCCACCGGAGGGCCTCGGCCGGCTGTCGACCTTACGGAAGCCCTAAGAAATGGATCTTCAAAATATGAAGACAAGTAAAAAAATAATAGCACAGCAGGATATTCTTTAAACCGTTGTCGCAAGACAGTTCTAAGAGAGATAGATGGACAGGGATCATCTAGCGCGTAAGATACGTACAACGCGTATCCGTTCGCAAAGCCCCACCTTAACGAGCCCCTACGGTAAGGAAGAATACGGGACGAAGAGGGACCATTCCCTGCCCCCACGGGAACTCGGCCCATCTCCTCCGGAGGACAAAGACCATCTCCCAACGGGGGCATAAGTTCTAAGGAGGACTCCCTGCCTCCTAGAGGGCAGCTAGGGGGCCAAGGAGTACCTGGAACCTGAGGAACTCTTCAAAGAAACGGAGGATGTTGCTGAGGACGAAGAGCTCGACAGGACATGGAGGTTGTGAAGGAGGTAGAGCAACCCTTTCCTCACAAGAGCTCGCAGTTCAGCTGGACGAAGGTGCCGACACCGTATTAAGCAAAAATTACTATTTGTATTGTATTCTGGACACTTACCAAATATATAAAACCCATTTCAATCGGTTAAGTGGTTCTTGAGGAAAAACAGTTCTTCGATTTAACTTTCCACCTTCATAACTCCACTCCAATAGCTACTATTATCGGATTAAAAATTTAGGGGAGAGAGTTTCTCATTGATGGTTATGACATATTTACATTTGGTGCTGATAACAGCGGGCGCAGTTTTTGTATGCTTATCCTGCTAGGCCCTTTACTTATATTTGTTCTTGATTTTATTCAGCTTTTACTATTATATTTTTTTTTGCAGTCAAAAATTCAAACCTTCTGCCAATGAAAAATATCGATAATTATGTTGCTTAAAAATTCTATCAAAACCTTTCACCAGCACCCGAACACTTTTTTTTGATTGTTGATATATGTTAGATGATTGATGTGTGCTGGTAAAGGTGCTCAATATGTCCAGGATTCGGATTCCGAAGCACCCCCTAGAACTAGGAAACGCTGTAGAGGAATTAATCATATTCGATGCCTATGGGGATTGCATTCTTAACAAATCGAGAAAAGAAAATATTGCTCCCAGTTGGAATCCCACCTTGGAGGAACTAAGAAAGAAGAACAGATTTCTTTTTAATGAAGCCAAATGAACCGGGGACTACAACCGGGGAAAACGCTGTAGAGGAATTAAACATATTCGATGCCTATGGGGATTGCCCTCTTAATAAATCGAGAAAAGAAAATAGTGTTCCCAGTTGGAATCCCACCTTGGAGGCACTTAGGAAGAAGAACCGATTTCTTTTTAACGAAGCCAAAAAAACCGGGGACTACAAGCAAACCCTGACACTAAGCAATGGAGAAGCCAAAAGGATGAATTATAGGAAATTCTGCGAGTCCATTGAGGACACGAAAGAAGGAGCTAGATTGCATAGGGTCCTGACCAGAAAAAGCCCGGGCGGAAACATCTGGTTCAAATTGGCGTCCAACGAGTAGAAAGAGCGTCTCTTGTTAGATACTCACTTCCAGGGAATCATTCCCGTGGAGGAACGTGACGAACAAGAGAACTACTATCAACCTCGTGGCTCCGACTGGGCAGAAGCCAAGAAAATTGTTCCCGCAGGAAAACTTGAGTGGGCAATTGGAACATTCTTCTTCTTATTTGGCCGCTGAAATTAATTCCCGCCACTAGCCTCTATCTTGTGCGAGCTGGCACCTTTTAGCACCTGATGGTTCCATCTAAGTTTAGGGCGTCCCAACCTTCTTATTGTCCCGAATTCGTTCGCCGTCCGATTGTCAACTTTTAATGCTGGAGCTTCTTCATCCATACGAGCAACCTGTCTACTCCAGCGCAGTCGCTGTTGATATATGCGCTTGACTAGATCAGTGTCCCCATAGAGCTCATACAGTTCGTGGTTCATACGGGTTTTGAACTCAAAGGGCAAAAAGCCGAGCCTCTCTCAATCTCTTGGCTTGTGCGCTTCTAGTTTTTTGCACAAGAGAAAGGACCAGTTTGAGAAGCTTTTCATGGCTAATTACTACAAAGCTGGCGCCAACAGCAGAGAGGCGTGACCGCGTGTATTGTTTATTCAAAGAAAAAACTTTTCATTATATGTTCCGAGGCGGGATCGATCCCACGACCTCTTCCACAGCGGTCGCGCACACTAGCCGCTGAACCACCCGGCCATCGCCAACTTTTACAGGCCCATAAATCTTCCGAAGGACTTCTCTCAAAAACGCTTATCGCCTCCTCATCCGCTGCTGTAAATGTCCATGCTTCTGTGCCGTATTGCAGTACTGGTATAAGAACCGACTTGTAAAGAGCAATTTTCGTTTTTCGAGAGAGGGCTCTACTCTTGAACTGCCTACAGAGCCCGTAGTAACATCGGTTTGCAAGAGTGATTTTTCTTCGGATCTCCAGACTGATGTTGTTGTCGCAGATAATCATTATTCCGAGGTAGACAAAGTCCTTTACAACCTTAAAGTTGTACTCTCCCATTAAAACAGATTGTCCAAGACGTGTAGACTCACTGCACGCTGAGACTAGGAACTTCGTCTTTTCCTCATTTACCGCTAAGCCCATGAGTTTGGACTCCTCCTCAATCTCTGAAAACTCCCTGTTTACCGCCTGTTCGTTTATATCAGTATCATCGGCATATGCAAGTAGTACTACCTCTTTATAAAAGATATTGCCCGAAACCTCTTTTGGTATCAAATGGATCGAAGAGATTCTTTCCTATTTTGACGGAGCTTTGTGTCCATCTCAACGTGAATATCTGGCATATGGTGGATTTACCTGGTTAAAAGCCACACTGATAAGGTTCGACCAGTTTGATCATTCTCGGCTTTAGATGTTCCCATAAGATACATAACAGAACCTTATATGCAATGGGTAGGAGACTGATTCCGCAGTAATTGGCGCTTATTGCAGGGTCTCTTATTTTAAGTATTGGACAGAGAACACTTAGACTCCAATCTTCGGGCATTCTCTCTTCGGACCATATTCTGCATAGAAGTTTATACATGCACCTTACCAACTCCTCGCCTCCAGGCTTGAACAATTCGGCGGGAAGCTCATCAGCTCCAGCTGATTTGTTTTTTTTTAGCCTTTTTATGGCAAACCAAACTACTTTATAGTCTGGTAGGTCTATTTCTGTACCATCGATTGGTGGTTTCACTACTTTTGCAGAGGCGTCTTTGTGTTCGTCATCGCCTCCCAGCAGGTTAGAGAAATAGTTTCTCCATTTGTCCAATGCCACTTAGAGACCTGTGACTAGATTTCTGACTTCGTCCTTACATAGTTAGGCTCCGGGCTTAAAACCTTTGGCTAGTCGCCGAACTTTTTGGTAGAATTTTCGAGTCTCACTCATGCCTAACAGCCTTTCGACTTCCTCACTCAAGGGTCATTCCTGCTCATTCTTTTTCCTTCTGAAAAGGCGCTTCTCATCTCTCCTTTTCTTCCGATATCGCTCCTTGACAGCTCGCTATGCTTCCGACTGCAGAGTTCTCCTGTAGGCAGCGTCTCTGCAGTAGCGCGGCGGCACTCATCATCATCGTACCATGACTGTTTTCGGGAGTGCTCGGCATATCCGAGAGTCTCCTTGGCAGCCGTACTCATAGAGTGTGAAATACCACTGTTCACTTATACCTGAAGGAAATGGTGAGATTTCCCTGAGCAAATTGGTCGGTTTTGCTGTGTAGGTGTGTACTAGAACGTGCGGCATGTGCCTCACTGAACCGCCTGCTTACTTTGGCTGCAACAAGGTAGTGATCAGAGTCTATATTGGCTCCTCGGAGCGCACGTACTTCTTGAACACTCGATGATGAATGCCTTCCGTCTATCACAACGTGATCAATTTGTTTTTCCGTGTTATTATCAGGGGACCTCCAGGTTGCCATGTGGTTGTCGCGGTGTTTAAAGTACCGCCCCCTATTTGTCCAAGGGTGGGATCGCCGCTCACGTTAGCAAGCAGCTTTGCGGGTGCTTCGCTTTGTAACCAAGGGCTACAACGGGGAGGTGTGAGTCGACTTGAGACGCAGTAAGCCAGGATCGGGCTGGGTTTGCCATGTTAAGCCTTTCAGCATCTTTACCTCACTACATACGCCCCCATAGCCTGGCGTAGAGCAAGGGTAGTCTTCATCCCCAAAGCAGGGAAGAAGGATATAACTAACCCAAAGTCCTTCAGACTAGAGCTGGCAAACTATCGATAGCGCTATCGATATATCGAATCTTTGAAACTATCGAAATTTTCGTTTTCCACTATCGATTGTTTTCTCCTGAATACATCAAAGGCACCACAGCCTTTTATAGCTGACGAAATTTGGTTATTGAAGAATTTATCAAAGTTACTTTCTCCGTTTGATAACGCCACTAGACAAGTATCATCAAATACTTCAGTAACTGAATCTCTAATTATTCCAGTTACATGTGGTCTTTTGCATAATTTGGAGAACTTAAAACGAGATCTTAAAACTGAGAAGGACCAACTGGTTTGAGTATTTTTGACTGAAAATGTTAAGAAAAGACTATCAAAATATGAAGAACGCTCACAGCCAAGAATTTCAACATTGCTGAACCCGAGGTTTAAGAAGCAGGGATTCAGCACCCCTTTTAACTCAATTTAAGCGGAAAAATGTTTGAATAACAGAATTATATCCATCAGCAAACCACCCGACCTTCTAACTTCAGAGCCGCCAACACCAGTCCCAATGGAAATACCGCCGAGACAGAATTTATTTCAGTTTGTCAAGCAAAACATTGAGAGTTTGCCAAGAGCTAAAAAATCAGAAGTTATTGTTAAGCTCCGCCAATATTTTTTAATGAAACATTCTAGTGAGGACATAGATCCGCTTAACTATTGGAAGGTATTTATACTACTATATATACTGTTAATGTT
Organism: Lordiphosa collinella; assembly: GCA_018904265.1. Taxonomy (NCBI): domain Eukaryota; kingdom Metazoa; phylum Arthropoda; class Insecta; order Diptera; family Drosophilidae; genus Lordiphosa; species Lordiphosa collinella. Next base: position 211,249 of record JAEIFV010000423.1, on the reverse strand, counting down.
TATACTAATGTTAATTGAATGGTTATTAAGTCGAATGATAAGGGACATTTCTATATTTTCAGCACAATAATGGTAATCTGCAAGATGTCATTAAAAAATACCTGTGTATCCTGTGCAACATCCACACAATCGGAAACAAATTTCAGTAAGAATGGATTAATTACACAAGTTTACGAATTATTAATAGTTTTCTCATCCTCGACAAATTTATGTCATTCCTTATGTAAAATCACTCGTTAAACCCGAATCTGGGGTTTAAACATTTTTTAAGTAGAACAGATTTCGAGATAGTCCCAAATGAAAAAGATCTTCTCTTTTAATTACAAATATCTCAATTATAAAACAACTTATGAATAAGTTCTATATACCAAATTAAAGCTAATAAAATTGTCTTTGAATAATTTATACGTTGTTTTATTGTCAAACTTGTAGTGTGGATGCTATTTATATAGATATCGAACATTTCGTTTCGTTTTAATCGAATATTTGAAAAAACCCGGTTATTACACCGTTATTTAAAAAAACAAAAAAATTTTCAAAAATTTCTTTCTCTTTTGGATGATGTTAACTTATATATAAAAAATTAAAAAACTGTTTATTAATCGAAATCTGTTGGAAATTGTAGACGTTATTAACATTTATTAAAAAAATGAGCAATTTCAGTTTTACCGTTCAAATGGTATTAAAAATTTCTATGGTCCGTTTTTTCAACATAGGATCCTTTCAGGTCGATACACTTTTCCCAGCGATGTTCAATAGCTTCGATACCTTTTTTATAATAAGAACTGAGAAGCTCTTCAAAATAGGCATTAACCTCGGACACCACCTCTTCATTGTTGCCAAATCTTTTTTCTCCAAGCCATTTTTTCAAGTTTGAAATAAGAAACAATCAGAGAGAGCTAAGTCTGGCGAATAAGGGGTGTGAGGTAGCAATTCAAATTTTAATTCATTAATTTTAGCCATTGCAACGGCAGAGGTGTGAAACGGCGCATTGTCATGATGGAACAGCAAACGCGGCACCCATCTTGCGCATAAGTTTTTCATGTCCACTTTTTCGGTCAATATGCGATTTTTGAAATGCCTACACATTCAGCTAATTCACGAACTTGTAATCGCCGGTCACTCAATACACATTTTTTTAATTTTGGCCACCATTTCTGAAGTGGTCACCTCATTTGGACGCCCATTACGATGTTCATTTTAGCAGCTCAAACGACCTCGCTTAAACTCAGCCACCCAATATTTTATTGTTGTAAACGAGGGAGCAGAATTACGTAATGTAGAATCCAGCTCCTTTTTAATATTGGTTGGACTAAGACCTTTTATATAAAAGTATTGTATCACATAACGTTGACCAGTTTTGTCCATGTTTGCAAATCAATAACAAGCCTTCTCTATTAAAATCGACCAAAAAAACTGTGAACATTTTCCAACACTACTGTGCTAGGTCGGCCATTTCTGGGACGGCCCTCGTATTGAAAATTCACCATCTTAGTTTAGAGCTTGTTTGAGCTTTGCAAATTAGAGGTGGAAAACTATCGATAACTATCGATATTTGTCGATAGTATGTTTATTTGAACAAAAAAGTGTGTCAAGTCACAAAAATTATAAGGTTTTAAATTAAATTCCAACAAAAATGTTACAAAAAAGGTATTCCATTTATTTCATTTGGAAAAACATATTTAATATAGATCATAGAATTTTTTTCAAGACTGTTCCTTTAGTATTCTAAAATTTTTCTTTTCTTAAAAAGTTTCACAATTGTTTTAAATTTCGCAAATAGCTTTTTTAAGAATAAATTTTTTTTTTCAATTTTTAGGACATCTTGCACAACTACAATTGATTTAAATTATGCGCAAAGCATTGCAGATTGCGAATCTTTAAATCGTCGCATGGCTTTAACATTGAGATGGCATTATCTGTTACAATGCACACAGTTTTTTCTAAAACACTAAAATTGTTTAAAATGGTTTTCAATGTGTCAGCAATGTTTTGTGCCGAGTCATTAGTTGGATCCTTAAGGTTGACTGTGGCAAGTGACTCTGTTTTAACCTCAAAGCTATCAACAAGATGTCATGTCACTGTTAAGAAAGCATCACTAGCATTCGATGTCCAACAATCGCATGTAACAGCAACACTCGTTGAGTCTTTTAATTTAATTTCCAAATTGGCTGTACTCTCTTCAAACATATTTGTCATCAGCACATTCCTAATATGCGTTTTGCTGGGAATTTCGAACCTCAGGTCTAGGATTTGAGAATACTCTATAAATCCTTTGATTTAGACAACGTCGAACGGCTGCACATCCGTTGCAATCTTCTTAGTTAATGCTCTATCGAAGTCCCTCTTCCGCTTTGAATTGCGTATAGAATCGACGTTGCGCTGCTGCTTGTTGACGCGGCCAAACTTGATTCATTGGGATCCGTTGCATTTACGTTACCATTGGTATAGTGCACATTGGATAAGTGCACATTTTAGGCTAAGTTTGGAGGAATCAATAAATAAACGCCAATTATTTGCATCATTCGTCGGTACTCCCATTGCTTTCAATAAACAAGGAACATCTGAACAAAAAACAAAGTTGTCATCTTTAGAAAAGAATGAAAGCAATTCTGTCTCTCGGTTACGATGGTATGAAATTCTTGTTTCTGGAGTTAAAAGATTTTTTTGCTTTAATCGAGAAGCTAGAATCTCCGAAGCTTTTTTAGAAAGTCCAAGGTTTCTGACTTATGCCCTAAAAAACTCTTTCATCGCTTGAAGAAGATCTTTTCGTCGTAATCATTTTGTGTATATGAAAAAGAACTGGTCGAGTAACATATAACAAGTCAGGGTAAAACCTTTTCGACCGGTTTCTTTTACATTAACCACACAAAAATAACAATTATCTTGATGATTTGAAGGTATCGAATAAATAAATAAAGTGCGTTCTATTCTTATTCGCCCAGAATCAAAAAGACTCCTCACATATTTTACATACCATATGACGGACCCAGTAATTGTCACAAGTGTCCAAAGAGAATCCAAAGTAATCAAAATACACATATTTTATGAACTCCGACACACCTAGTCTACAATTTTTGAATGTATATTCACCACAGGTGTTACAAAAATAGTTGGGATTGTTGTTATAGGTACTATATTTCCCAACGTAGACATTGTTAAATAATTTTTTTTAAAAACAGCTCAGTTGATTTGAAGTTGAAATGCGACTAGTACAGGAAAGTGAGGGTAGATTTGAAATCGGCGAACTCAAATCAGCAACTAGATACAGGTATAAAATTCCGTGCAACAAAGATAAGGTTAATTTTGTTCACAAGGGACCAAAAATTTAAAATTGATTGTGATGTGATTTATAAAAAGAACACAAAAACTCAAATTGTCACTTAAAATCAATAGGTTAACTGTTAAGTTTCAGTAAAGCCGAAAAATACGAGATGTTTATTGTATTACGAATGCTAGTTTAACGACTGGAATATCTTTAACATATTTTATTTACACATACTATTTCTTACTAAATTTTTCTTTAAAATCGCGTTTTAATTATATCTCTAAAACTGCTCATAACTTGACTATCGTTTATCTGATCTGAAAAATTCGTTAGCCTTTTCACGGAATCCAATAATCCAAATCGAATTGGGATGCAGGTCGCCTCCTTTTCTTTGCTGGTAATCTCACTATTCCAGAAAAACACGCACAAAAGTTTTTTCAAATTCAATGTGTCTTGTCGCAGCCAGCATTTATTTGCCACTAACTCTATGACAATTAGATTTCTAAGACAAGAGCGGCCAGCAGAGCTTTTTTCGCCAACAGCATTAGGCGCGCGCCAAGAGATCTTATGTCTTAGGCTTATCTATTTATGTGTGTGTGTAAAAAAAAATGTAAAATGGCTTGACACAGCCTCAAAGGGCCAAAGCCGAGCTTCTCTCAATCTCTTGGCTTGTGCGCTTCTAATTTTCGCACAAGAGAAAGAGACCTACAGTTTAACGCCGAATCCGAATGGCAGTTTGAGAAGCTTTTCATGGCTAATTACTACAAAGCTGGCGCCAACAGCAGAGAGTGGTGACCGGATGTAAAGTTTATTCAAAGGAAAAACTTTTCATTAGATGTCCCGAGGCGGGATCGAACCCATGATCACTTGCACAGCGGTCGCGCACACTAGCCGCTGAGTTACCCGGCCACTTCTTTATGTGTGTGTGCGTATGCGTTAATCTGTTCCATTGCTTGTTGATGTTTGCACTGGACTGAAAAACCTACGGGCCTTTGACCATTGGTAGCATGGCCAATTTGTGGACTGGCCGGTTGATGACGCCGGTCGGTGTGCGCACTTCGGCCAAACAAACTTTACCGCCGTGGTTTATCGCTGTGGAGGTGTATTGTCCTCGTGTACCAGCACGAGGCATCCAATTTCCAGTCCTTCTCCCATCGATTTTGCTGCTGCAGGCTGACCAGGTAATTCTTGGACCAAGTCAGCCAAGCTGCTGCCTGAGCGCCAACAGCATTCGCGACCGCTTCAAGTACCCGAAGCTGACCTTGCTGCTAGGTCCGTCGAGCTCTGACTCGTGCGGCAGCGAAAGAAGAGGCTGACCTATGAATAGGTGACCTGGAGTCAAGGCTTCTTGGGATTGTTACCTAGGGACGCTAAAGGGCGCGAGTTGAGCAGCGCCTCGACTTCTACCAAATTCGTCTTGAGTCAACCGGGCGTTGCCAACTCCTCGCACCAACCGATGTTTGGCTTCTTTCACGGCTGCTTCCCAAAGTCCTCCGATGTGGGGCGCTCTCGGTGGAAGAAACACAGATTCGACGCCTCGTTCCGCTTCGTATGCCTGCGCCTGCTGCTTCTGCTAGTGAAAGACGCCAAATCAAAAAACAGAGAAAGCACAAGGGATCGTGCAATACTGGATACAGTGGAACAGACAAGGAGATTTCTTAAGAAAAATGACAATATATTAATTTTAAATGCTGACAAAGGAAGCAAGACTGTTGCAATGGAAAAGGACGATTACAGAAACAAAATGATGGACATATTAGGGGACATGTGCACTTATAGGAAATTAAGACAAGATCCAACAACAAGATTACAGACCAAAAACAACAGTTTGGTGGACAAATTGTTTAAGCTAGACATAATTTCTAAGACGGAGAAAAATACACTAACGACAACAACGGCGCTGCCCCCTAGAATATATGGACTTCCGAAAATCCACAAAGACGGAACTCCACTGAGACCAATTTGCTCATCGTTTGACGCACCCTCCAGTGGACTATGTAGATACGTGGCACAAATTTTAAAAAACATCACGGCCGATTCCATCTACAACGTTAAGAACTCGATGGAATTTAAGCAACGGACCAATAACACCCACATTTCTGACACAGAGAAATTAGTCTCATTTGATGTAGTCTCCGATTCCGATAGAATTAGCATTAGATATCATAGGAAAAAAATGGACATCGATACAAGAATACACTAAAATACCAAGGACCCTTTTCATGGAGATACTCAGATTTTGCATCATGGAAAATCGATATTTTAAGTTCGAGGATCAAACATACACACAACTTAAGGGCATGCCGATGGGATCTCCAGCATCGCCGGTAATAGCGGATATCGTGATGGAAGAACTACTTGACAACACCATTAAAAAACTTAGACACCCTCCAAGACTGCTCAGCAAATATGTGGACGATTTGTTTGCGATAATTAAAGAAGACGAGATCCAGGACACATTAAATACATTAAACTCCTACCATCGCAACATAAAATTTACAACAGAACTGGAAATCGATGGAAGACTACCTTATTTGGACACTACTATAAACAGACATGGAAATAAAATCAAATTAAAATGGTATAAGAAACCTTCAGCATCAGGTAGATCCTTGAGGTTGGCTGCTCCCACAAAGTTGGTGGCGTTGTCGCTGAACACCTTCTGAGGGGACTACCAAAAATGGACGCGCTTCCCGGAGTCGATCCGCTGGCAAATTACCCATAATTTAGCCCAGTAATTTTGGCTTGTATCGGAAGAAATGAATGCTGTGCCACCTTGGTACATGCCTCTCTGGCATTAATAAGACAAATTTGTTGCCTCAAAAGAGAAATCATGTCTTAAGCGCCAGCATGATAATGTTTTAGGTGCAGATTGCGAAGACACAACTCCACAAAATAAGATTTTCGTGACAATAATAATGGAAATTTGCCGTCGTATGGTATTGGTGCGTTTAACAACCTTCCTCCAGCACGAATCACTAATATCCCAGATTCCATAGACTCATGGAGAAATGGGTTTAACTTTGAATTGTGGAGCCAATACTTCTGACTTTTTTAAATGATCGAGTTCGGGACACAATCCATGCATTTGGACGACTTGTACCAATGTAGTTCTTTTGCTGATAGAACAGCTTCATGATTGGCTAGGACAAATCGGTTGACATACGCCATAATCCGCAACAATTTGGGAAACAAGATGTTCAATCTTTCCATTAGAGACATAATCGAGTTGGGTGTTGTCACGACTACTAAAAACACAGCCACGGACTTTTTATTTTCAGAAAATTGCATCTCTGGAGATATCTCAAATTCATGGAGATGAGGCCATTCATCAGGTTCGTGGAGTAGAAATTCTGGACCATTGAACCAAAGTGGACTCACTTGATCGTCTACATCTGTACCTCGAGAGACGAGGTCTGCAAGATTAGCGTCTGTCGACAAATGACGCCATGTAACATGAGCAGACAATTCTTGCACATCAGGCACTCTGTTGGCTTCAAATGTCGCTAGTGTGCCTGGATCTCTTTTTAACCAAAACAGCGTGATTTGGGAGTCTGACCAGAAATTTACGCTTTCGATTTGGAATTCATCCAAAAGAAATGCGACCTGAGACCAGAGGGTAGCCAAAAGGTGTGCGGCATACAACTCAAGACCTGGAATCGACTTGGTTTTGAGGGGGCTACACGAGACTTGGCGGTAAATAGGCGAGACATTACAATCCCATTATCTTTTGTACGCACATTGATGCAGCAGCCGTATACATGACTAGAAACGTTAGCAAATCCATGTATCTGTACGGCTTTATTAGACAATTTGAACACCTATCTGGGAATCGAAATTTTGTGCAACTCGAACAGATTCTGCTTAAATCTGATCCAGCTTGTGTGCAGAATAATAGGAATTGCTTTGTCCCAATCCAGTTTCTGTCGACACAAGTCTTGAAAGAAATATTTTTGCCTTGGTAATAAGAGGACACAACAATCTCAACGGGTCGAGCAAGCGAGATGCAACTGACAGGATATTGCGCTTGGTGAGTGTTTACAAGTCAAAGAGTCGTCAAGAGAATAAAAAATGCTTCAGCTTGAGGGTTCCACCTCGTTCCAAGAGTTTTACTGGCGCAGAAGGATCAAATAGCAATAGTTTGTCTTCACAGCTATGGTTCGACAAATTTGGGTGACTCGTAGCCCATTTGGCCAATTTGAAACCTCCAACTTCCAATACCTCGCTAACTTGCTGACAAATCGAATCAAGCTCTTCAACGGTGTCTACATCTGTGAGCATGTCGACCACATAAAATGCCCTTTAATGACCATGAATGCGATAGGATGAGATTCTGCATAGATTTTTGCCAATTCAAAAAGGCACCGAATTGCAAGGAAAGGAGCTGACGCCGTTTTATAAGTTACAGTGTTGAGACAAAAAGTCTGTAAATTCTGAGACTAGGATTCCCTCCATAAGATTAGTTAAAAGTTTCGGTCCTCTTCAGCGGCATCCACCTGACGATTCATTTTGGAAATGTCCGCAGTTAGTGCATACTTGTGCAAGCGAAAACGTGCACGTGTTGCAAATAGCTCCCTCTGAATTGTAGAACCCACCATTAGTGTCTGATTCAATGACATTGATGTTGATGTCTTGCTAGACGCATCAAAAACTTCGCGTAACTGGGATAAACTACTTTCAGAAAACAGGACACCTTGGTGAGGAATGAAATCCTGGAGGAGTAAGATTCAGCGGTGATATATGTCCAAGGTCACGATATTCGCTCATAAAATCATTATACATGTATTGCAATCTACCATCCTTTGAAAGTCTACGCTCAACACACAAAAAAACCGTGGGTATGATTAACCAATATCGTTGCCTTGGGTATCTGCGACCTTCCCAGCATTCAAGCTGGCGCTGTTGGTTTTGATAAACAAATATGACATAAAAGGGAGGGAGTGATAACTGGGTCGGCCTGCACTGGCTGTGTGGGCGCTGCAGGTGCATTGGCTAATTTCGGCGGCAACATTCTCCCCCCAGTAAACTTGTCCGCGTCAGGGGCTGGTTTTACTCTATTATTGCCGACGTCCAGCACAGCTACTTTCGCCACGGGTCGGTGTAAGGTCCCGCTGGCTGTTTTGATGATCACTCGCCTTACCTGGTTGTCTTTGGCCAATACCGTTTGCTCGACTATACCTTTGGGCCAACTACCAAGACGACATCTCCGACTGCTATTGGTGGCCTCTTCGCAAACCACTTCCCTCGTCGGACTAGATCTGAGACATATTCCCGCACCCAACGTCGCCACATATGCCGCACGGCGTGTGTTGTGTCGAAGATGGGCCTGTAACCACTTTCTGATCCCATTAGTAGGTGGTTGGGTGTTAAAGCCTCGTCATCCTTGGCTTCTAGGGATACGAATGTAAGAGGCCTAGAGTTAAGGACAAACTCGACCTCCCATAATGCGCTTTGTAGGCCTTCGGTGGTAAATTTCATACAATTCATAGCGTAGAGGACCTTTTTTACGGAGCGAACAAGGCGCTCCCATGCTCCCCCCATATGAGGAGCTGCGGGTGGGTTGAATCTCCACTTGATGTTAACGAAAGACTTCGTTAAAGTTGACTTTATGGAGCTCGTCGCAAATAACTCTATGGGCAGCTATAAAGTTGGTTCCGTTGTCAGTGAATATGTCCCTTGGAGTTCCCCGCCGGTTGACGAAGTTGCGGATACTTATTATGCATGACGCTGTATCCAGAGAACCCGCCAGTTCCAGGTGGACTGCCCTTATGGTCAGGCAGGTGAAGATAACGCCCCATCGCTTCTCTCGTTGTTGTCCAACAGTGACAAAGAGGGGCCCAAAGTAGTCGATTCCGACATAGGTGAATGGGCGTTGATAGGATGCCAGCCTGGCAGCTGGCAGTGGGGACATCTGAGGAACCTCTGGTTTGGCGCTCTCGTTCTTGCAGCGCTGACAGGACCTTCGCATGCCTTTGTACAGAACTCGCAGGCGCGGTATGTAATAGACGCCTCGGATTCTGTTGATGCACGCCTCGTGGGAAGAGTGATGCATTTTTTGGTGATGCCACTTCACTATGAGACGTGTTATGTGGTGCCCGTGTGGGAGCACCAGTTGTTGTTGACTGCATAGATATTCCGTTCGCCCTCGGACTTATCTAGGAATACATTTAAAGAAATTAGTTTTGAATTGGGCTTTATACTTTTACCTCAAGCCAGGTTGGAGATTTCTGGGCGGAATTCGGATGCATGTGCGTGCCGCAGCAAAAAGTTTTGCGCTTGCTGAATCATCTCGTAAGAAACCTCCTTAGGTGGCTGCGCCTATAGTACTTTGGCTCGAAGTAAAAAATGTACACCGCTATGGCTTTGTAGAGCCTTCCCCAGTCGGAGAAATATTCCATATTGATTATTGGTTCCAGTGACAAATTATCGATGAAGAATACGTTATGCCTGACCTCGGAATTGCTTGGTGGACCCAGATCGTTGCAGCTTGGCCACTCTGACTTTTCAAGCAGCAGGAATTCTAGTCTTTCAAACCATTTATAGGCAGTATTTGGGCTGGATGGTTTCGTTGCGTAGTCTGCAGGGATAAGATGTGTTGGCACCCAGTTCCATTGGTTGATGTTGGTGTATTCCAGTATTTCGCCCATGCGATGCATGACGTACTGCTGGAACTTTCTCGGATCCATCCGAAGCCACTTTAAAACCGTCTTAGAATCCGACCAATACCAGATCGAATTTATTGAGAGTCGTGTGACTGCAGCCTGCAGCTCCATCCTAGGTATGGACATCGGGTTTAGGGGTGCCACCTTAGCTTTGGCGGCTACGAGGCTGAGGTAGGTTTCCTCGCCTCTGCAAATGCGCAGATAGGACACGGCTGCATATGCCATCTCGCTGGCGTCCACAAAGGTATGCAGCTGCACATCGTGCACCTCCTCGTTCGTTTTAAAGTAGCATCTTGGAATACTTACAGCAGCAATCGCTGATAGGGACCGCTTCCATCTGGTCCATTTGGGGCAGAGCTGATCCGGCAGGCTGTCGTCCCAGTCGACTTTGCTCCGCCAAACATCTTGCAGTAGGATTTTCAACTCTATAGTGAAGCACGAGAAGAATCCCAGCGGATCGTACATTGACATTAGGACTTGCAAGAGTTTGCGCTTTGTTGGTGTGGTATCGCCTTCGAAAACATTTCGTTTTAGCCTGGCGAATTTCAGTATAAATTTGAAATCATCTGACTCGGGGATCCAGTACAGGCCAAGCACCTTTTCGGTGGCAGTAATTTCAACGACTTTGCTAGAGGTTGATTTGCTGTCTAGCTCGTACAAGACTTCTTTAGAATTCGATGACCAATTGCGTATATGAAAGCCGCCGGCTGCATGGATACTTCTGACCTGGGCTGCGATCTCGGCTACTTGTTTGTCATTTTCGCCGCTATAGATAAAGTCTTCCGCTTAGTGATAATCGTTGACTGCCTGTGCCGCGATTGGAAGCTGTTGTTAGAACCTGGCAGCGTTTTTGTCACGGATGAAATGTGCAATGCAAGGTACGCAATTGATACCAAATGTAAGCGCCTCCATGGCGTTTACACTTGCCTGCTATTCTTTGTCGCTTGGCTCCCACCAAAGGAACCTCTGAACATGCATACCGCAATGTCGCCGCAGATTGCTACTCTTCCCACCCGAAATGAGAGTAATAGGTCTAGCAATGGGTTTAACAGATCTGGCCCGCTGTGTATGAAGTCGTTTAGGGCCTTTCCGCCTGATTGTGCAGCTGCGTCTCACACAAGACGGACTCTTCTGCGCTTGTTTGGATTGCTAGTGATGAAGGTGGGTAGATACCATACCCGTTTGTTTGGCTCTGCTAGTTCCGCAGGGGTTAGTTTGCTGGCATAGTTCTTCTGGACAAGGTTATCCACTTCCTTCTGGATTTGCTCCCTAAGCTGAGGTTGCTTTAAGAACTTTCTCTGTAAGCAAATCAGAAGTCTTAGTGCTCCCTGATAGCTGTCGGGCAGCGCGATGTCAGCGTCTTTCCAAAGTAGGCCGACTTCATACCTGCCATTCTTAAGAACGGCCGTGGATTCGAGAATAGCTAACGCTTGTGTGTCTTCCTCCGATGATATCTTCTTTTCTGGAGTCGTGTCTAAAGTAAACGCCTGTTTGATGGTTTCGTGCAGCTTGGCATCAATGTAGCTGCAGTCGCTTTTATGCATATAGACATGTCCGCCTGTGGACTCGGGCGGTGAGCAGCTTTGTAGCGTCCAGCCCAGACGCGTTTTTGACGCTATTGGTTGATGCCACGCGCCCTCACTTATTTTGAGGGGCACGGCCAGGTGCCAGTTGCTTGCGCCGATGAGAATGGTTGGGCGCGCATCGGTGTACGACTCTATAGGTAGCCCCGCCAGATATGGAAACTTCTCTGCGAGCCCTCGCATGTTGATTGACTGGACAGGTAGATGCAGGCTTTCTACACTTTGTACATCCTTCATCAGGAATCTGTTCCCAGTAAGAACATTGGCTATGTTCAATGTGGCCCGCTCTGATGCGTCTTCGATGCGTGTCGAATCGTTGGTCCATCTTAGGCATAGTGGTTGTCGGACACCTTGTAAGTTTAGCTGCTTGAAGACCTTTTTCTCGATGAGTGTTACGGATGAGCCCTCATCTAAAAATGCAAAGGTATTAATTACTTTATTTTGATTCTGGATGCGAACTGGAACAATACGAAAATTTGTCTGATCCGCATATCGATTTGGGGCCTGGGTTGGCCCATAAGAGTCGCACGACGTCGCGACTACAGCTGGTTGCTGCTCTTCGTGGATGAGGGGGTGGTGCCGTTTGTGGCAGCCTTGGATACCGCACACCTTTTCACGTTGGCACTTTTGGCGGTGATTGTATGACATCCTTCTTCTGCTCCAGAGTCAATGATTTAAACTCACGGCAGTTTTGCAGTTTGTGCCCCGTCTTGCCGCATGAGAAGCACGTCGTCTCCTTGGCGAGTGCTCCCCGGTCCGCTGTATGGTGATGTAGGTTCCCGCTCTTTCCATAGAAAAGCGGGTGTGTTACCTGGCTGGCTGCTTCGGCTATGTTGTATATTTACTCGCTAAATACCTCCAGAGATGGTGCATTAGCATTCTTGGGATGCATTGCCCACTGCAGCTTCAGGTGTGTGGAAAGCTTTTCCACTAGGTCTTGCACAAGCATTGGGTTGTCCATGTAGCTGGTTAGCTCACATGCCTTCATCGTTGAGTAAATGTTTCGTACGCAAAGTGCGTATTCGATAAGCGTCTCTAGCTTATCCTTGGGTGGAAGCAGTTGCCTCGTCTTCTCCAACAGCATATGCAGAATATGTTCCGGTCGGCCGAAACACATGCGCAGAGTCTTTATGATTTCGGGGACCATTGCCGGCAGAAGCAGTTTGCTTAGGACCATCTCACGTGCTTTGCCTTTCAGGCTTGCTTGCAGCCGCATCAAATTCTCAGCGTCTGTGTAGCCGGCGATTTCCGTACTTGTTTGAAAACTACTATAAAATAATGGGCTAGTTGTGTTGCACTTGGTGTCTGCGTGGCGGTCGGTGTAGGCGTATGTAAGTTTTGCTTCATTTGCAAGTTATCTACTGCCGAGTTGGCAGCCCTGCTCAACTGTGGGGGAGCTGTTGGGAGCCAGGGCTGCTTGCGCGGTGCGCTTAATTCTGATTGCTCACATGTTGTTGGCAGCGTGTGTGTGGTTGAGGTTAAGTACGTAGGTGGGGCCCTTCCTGGCGCCATAAGTTGAAATGGCCTACCTTGGGAACTCCACATGATATACCTCCAGTGGTCATTGTTGTGGCTGTTGTCGTCGTAGGTATGGAAGCAGCTGCATTGGTGGTGCTCGGTTGAGGCGCACATTGTCCAGATTTGAGACCCATCTCTGCTTGTGTTTTTATCAGTTTGACCGGTGATGAAGACGCCTGTGGCTTATACACATATGAGGGACTTGGAGGAGACTGAAGTGCTGTTGCCAATATAGTTGTGACGACTTCCGAAGATACGCTTGGGCAATCACAGCTTCAGCTATCGCCGGGTCCATCATCGTTGGCTCCAACACACTCGAAATTATACCAAGCACAACATCGGTTGCACTGCACCATCTGATCGCTATCCTCCTGCATACACCTCTTGCAGTGATACACTCCACTAGAAATGTCTTTATTTGGCATAATTACGCACGATCTTTGTATTTGTGGCAGAAGGTTAACCCAGAGTCTGCCGCAGTGTTAAAAGTGGCGATTTGTTGGTTTGGACTTATATAAGTCGTTGGCGGTTGACCGCTTGGTTAGGTTTGTCACGTATAAGTGAGTGGTTACGCAATCACATAGGATTGCTGTCGATTCTTTTTCAAGAATTGTTGAGTTTGGCGACGACCCTAGGGGGGTGACTATTTAACAGCAGGCCACAAGAACTATTTCTCACACACACGTTTAAACTTCATTCCATTTATTTCTTCAGTTTGTACAGAATAGGTTATAACTTAATAATGGAAGAAACGCGGGCGCAATGCACAGGGCTCAGGGCGCAGGGCGCAGCTTTAAAAAGAATCGTTGCCTTGGGTATCTGCGACCAGACTAAACTCAAGTTCGCATGGCAGACTGTTGCTAACCTCGTAGGCGAGCTTAAAGCATCACAAGCAACGGTTCTCTTCCCAGCACTAAAGCTGGCGCTGTTGGTTTTGATAAACAAATACAAAATTTTGGCTTTTCCGGCCAGTGTGCAGTGGTTCAAAGTTGAAAAATTTTTCATACTGCTGAATTTTTTATTTTTTTGTTTCAAATGTCATTTTTGTGAACCTAAAAAAACCAAACGGTAATACTGATTTGAGTTTTGTTGATTTTTTTGAAACCATGCATCAATTCTTAATGTAAATATATACATTGAAAAACTTCATTATTTCAACGTTGAATGTTCAACATTCACGTCTTAGGAGGACTGTATTTTTGATTGAGTTTTTGAACTTTGATACACCCAACAAAACAAATTGCCTAAAAATGTGAAAAATTACCTAAAAATTTAGGAAATATTACCTTAAAAAGGCGCCAAGTCCATGGGGTCCTAATTTTTGGGCATACTATTCCTAAAGACTTTTTGCCCTTTATGGCCTAAAATTGAGGTAAAGCTACCTAAGTTTTAAGGTAAGAACTACCCTAAAACTTAATGAACACTTTGCGCTCACTTAGTGAAGAAAACCATTGTTTCCTACTGATGGCTTGCCCTTCTCTTTTCTTTCTTTCTTTCTCTCTTTGTAAATCGTTTTTTTTGTCTTACGCATTTATTTTAATTTTTTTAATTTACCTTCCCATACTGGGAATCGAACTCGGGACACTCGGTATAATGAATTTACATATTCCACTAAGGCGACATCTCAACACATTCGGCTGTTGAAATCACGCGTGAGGGTGCGACAAAGCACTGTACAGAGTTCAACTAATCAAAAATAGTCCGACTTAATTTTAAGATAACTTTTGATAATTTATTATTAGTTTAACAAAGAACTCGCTGTTTACCCTATTTTTAACTCTCCCGTACAAAATCGCACGTACGTGGTATTTAAAAACTGGTTTTGGAAATGCTATATCTAGAAATACAACGGTCAAGGGCAAGTATTAAAACCAATTCAAGCCAGGAAATAATAAGTTGCTAAAATAATTTCTTGTCATATATGTATACAGCAAAGATTTTTAGGAAAATGGTCCCAGACTTTAGGCTTAACAGAGCCAAAAATTTTTTGCATAAATTTTTTCATTTTAGTCTACATTTGAGCTGTTTAGGTAAAAAACTACCTAAATATTTTAATTATAGTCCATAAATTCATTTTAGGATCACCATTTCTTAAAATTTAGGAAGAAAATGTTTTTGAGTGTAGGACCGGAAACATCAATTTCACCCGATTTCAGTAGTTTCGGAGCATACGTATTACCCTGTAGTTCAGCTGCACCGGTGCGGCATTAACGAATTCCCTGACTCTTCGTAGCGAGCACTCGCCACCAGACCAACCACCAGCCAAGTATTTGCCTGTCGATTACGACGCCACTGACGCTCAATGATGCATCAGGTCGTTAGGCCTGGTGGTGCCTTGACACCAGCTGTACTATATATAAGTCTATTTATTAATGTATTGTAACAGTTGTAGCTGCCCGAACCTGCCCGATTAGACGTTACAGTGATATGTGCGATTAAATCAGCAGGTAATTAATTTTTGTGAAGAAGAAAAACAAAAAAACGTGGCAGGCAAAATGATAATAACACATAATAATGGTAGTTACAATTTTTTTCTTATTCTGCGCTTTGCAACTAGCAAGTGGGTGGGTGACCCCGAGTGATCCTTTCAGCAGGTACTTGCTATATATGAAGTTCCTCATTTTTATACCCTGTTTCCATTGAAAATGGGAAAAGGGGGATCATGAAGTTGTGCAAAAGTATGTCACAGGTAGAAGGAAGCACTTGCGACCCTATAAAGTATATATATTCTTGATCAGCATCAACAGCCGAGTCGACTTAGCCATGTCCGTCTGTCCGTCCGTCTGTCCGTCCGTCTGTCCGTATGAACGCGTCGATCTCAGAGACTATAAGAGCTAGAGCCACAAATTTTTGCATGTAGGTAGGTGTATACCCGATTCAAATCGAGTTTGTTTTAGATTTGAAAAATTCCTCCCCCTCCCCCCTTTAAGCGCAAAAAACTGTCAGAGCCCCAATTTTTAAGATAGACCTTCCAAATTTGATATACATCAAGTAAAGCCCAATATCTATCTATTCTGAAAAGATCAATAAGATCGGAGATGACTATTTTACCTTCGGGTACCTGTGTTGCTTGAGTATATTCTTATAAAGGGCTTACACCAGTCAAGGCAGAAAATTTGTATTATCTAAAACGGACAACAGCAAATAATTTGAGTTGAGGAATCAAAAAAAAAAAAAGAATTCGAGTCGTTAGTAAAAACCGAAGGAAGGATGTATATTCATTACCAGGAAAATACAAAACATATTCTACAGTCTAAAATAAAATCTAAATAGCAATCAGCAAATCGGACAGAGAAAAATTTTATATTGAAAAAGTCGACTTGGCTTGATGGATTTACTTGATTCGAAGATTCGAATGACGTTATAGCCAGCACTTCTTCAGGGCAACAACGAGGCAGACCAACAAAATCAATCGAAGAGAGTTCAACGTTCACCAGAAAAAGGAAGCTTCAAGGTGCCACAATGGAAATCGGCACCGAGCATCTATCGGCGGCATTATCCGTTAAATACTCAAAAGACCTAGAGAGAAACCGATCAACTATAACAAAGGCTGTTGCAATTGCTAGTCCTGTCCGTCTTAAGCGCATTCAGGACATACACAGCCAAACGTGCAGTTCAACAAGTTTAGGCCCCTTCCGCACACAGAGAGCGGAGCACAGCATAGCTTATCCGCGATCGAAACCAAAATTAGTTTATTTATGTGCCGGCAGGAATTGTGGAGTAGGCTTAATAAAAACTATAGTAAACGGATTGTTACAGATAAACAATGGAATGAGATATCCGAGATATTAAATGCTACAAGTAAGTAAATGAATACTTTTATACAAATAAACGTCAGTTTATTTTTTGTGTACATATGTAAAGCAAAACCAATGCTGTGATTTATCTTGTGCAAAAATGATATAACGGTAAAGCAAAGCTCAGGCAAAGAATAGAGAAATTAAAAGCTCGTTGGTTGGTTTACAGCATGGGATTACAGCATAAATAAAAACATATATGCCTATTTTAATATTTCGGCCCATTTTAAAATCTTTAATTTTTCATGGAAAACTTAAATTGATTCAATATCATTTTTTTTAACAAAATTTCAAATTATCGGAAAGAGTTTTTTACTTGCTACTGCTTATTATAGAAATGTTAACTAATTCCTATTAATAGAGAAATAGTTAACAAATGATTCTCAAGCCGCTTTAGCCGCTATAGGTAGATTTGTTATCTTGTTGAATTTAACACAATCATATGTATAAAAGAGATCATCAATTCTTTCAAAATCTATAATGATATTGTGATGCAAACACTTTGTTTTGATTAATTTAACGGCCGTTTGCGGAGTGACATCAATTTCCCGTTTAAGCAATCGCCACTTTTTAGTCAAAATTCCAAACGCACATGCCACACATCTTCTGGCAGTTGAAAGCCTCTCACTGTAATAGGCTCTAGCCGGATTCAAGGATCTTCGTGGATATGGCCTCATTAAATAAGGGGTTAGAGGAAAGGGCTCATCACCCAAGAACACGAAAGCAGCCATTTCATTTTGATTTGGCAATTTTTGAGCTTCAGGTATTTTTGAAGTTTTGAAGTTGCAAAGATACCTCAATCACTCTGGATTCCTGTTGTGCCTACTTCAATAAAGATACATTTGCAGCTAGAGTCTGCAACGCCTTGTAAATCAATCGAAAAATATTTTTATAGCTGAAAAATTCAGAGCCAGAATTTGCCGTCTATGGCTCCTGCACATTTTGGGAATCGGCATTTCATTATAAGCATACGCAATATCTCTGAAATCTTTTTCAGTTGGCAAAGCCATAAGAATATTTTGAAAATGGTTCCATATCACTACGCAGCACAGTCGGCGAAATGGTCGATTTAGCGTCGTTTAATTCGATTTTTACAGTGTTTGCGTCGAAATTGAGTCTCTATCGATTACTAATATCGCACTGAGCTTATCGATAGGTTCTATATCGATTGACATGCTTTAGTTGATTAGCTATGAGCAGTCAATCGCCAAATATGGTACAGCAGGTCCATCATTAGGCTCTTCCGCGCTTTTTATGTGCGTTGCCAAATTTGATCTAAAGTTGCCTTTATTATAATTAAGTGGAAGAAAAGTGTTATTATTTATAGCTGGAGGTATGTATAAGCTAAAAAATTGTTGTTTGTGACCTGTGCCTAAGAGTTGTATAAAAAAAATGTAGTTAAATTTGATTATACCACTAATGTCCGGATCTCACTACAGCACATTCTTGCATTCCTACAATCTTGTGTCGGATGCAACTTTTACGCCATACAAAAACCAAAGCGGCTAGTAGTAGCAATCAAGTTGCATCCAATTTGAATGCAGTTGCATTCGTGACTTTTCGAGTAGTGACTCGACAGGGTATTGATAATTTTGCCTATTGTACGGGTATCGTTACAAGTGCTACCACAAACAAAAACAAAAACAGCTGTAAAACTTTAAGCGCAAAAAAAAAGGAAATCGCCATAGCAAAACAAGCAGGTAAGATTACATTTTTTTCAAATTAAGCGCATGACAAGATTGGAAATTTTGTGGAAGCAGGAGACACCACATTTGCATGAACACCAGAGTCCACAGCTTCGGACCGAGATCATGAGATCAAGACGAAAATTAATAATATGACCCGAAAATACAGGTATGTCAACAAAAGAATCGAATAAATGTCTGAGCTAAAACTTGAGACGTTGGTACCGGTACTGTTCGGTTTTTTTTTACTTTTGCAGAGCGCATTGTAATTTTGGTCAGATGTCTGTAACGCAAAGACGGAATCATAAGACGTCCTTTACTCGATATAAGATTTTCTTGCCACCTTTCATAGAAGGCGTAAAATTTAAGCACCCTCTGTAAAATGACTTGAGCGAAAATCTCGCAGATTCTAAAAGGCGCTTAACGAATGTTCGTAAATTGAATGATATGTTTTACGAGTGTATGTACGTATACATTGGCCAGAATCTAAAATATGTATGTGCATACATACATATGTACACAGGCCCGTCAAAAGGGGATTCCGGGCCCGGGGGTTTTTTTTTTTTGATGTTGTTCATAGGTGATTTAAGTTTTCGCCAAAAATCCGGGCTCCAGGCCCCTCTCAGAAGTCTGGGCCCGGGGGGAAACACCCCGTCCCTTGTCGACGGCCTGTATGTACATATATGTGCATGTTTTCAAATACATTATGTCAAGAAAGTGTTATTAAACAGTATAACGACTCACATTTTTCACTTATTTTGCAAAAAAAGGTGCTTTCTCTAAATGGTAAAATTTTGTTTATCATTTATTTTGATTCTTTATTGTTTTTAGAACTAGATTGCAAAAGAAAGTAAACAAATTCATCTAGATTTAGCATTAAAAAAATTAAAAACGAAAAAATCCTTTTTAAAAAGTGTCAAGAAAATGTTTTTACATAATGTCTAAACTCATATATTCTCAGAACAGGAGCTCAAATGGCCGGAGTGGCTCAGCGGTTAGTGTGCGCGACTGCTGAGCATGAGGTCGTGGGTTCGATTCCGCCTCGGAACATCTAATGAAAAAGTTTTTTTCTTTGAATAAAACTTTACACCCGGCCACACCTCTTGCTGTTGGCGCCAGCATTGCAGTAATTAGCCATGAAAAGCCTCTCAAAAACTGCCGTTCGGACTCTGCGTTAAACTGTAGGTCCCTTTCTCTTGTGCTAAAATTAGAAGCGCACAAGCCAAGAGATTGAGAGAGGCTCGGCTTTGGCCCCTCGGGGCTGTTGTCATCTTGACAAGCCGATTTTACTTTTACATATGAATGCAATCGAAGGTTTCAGTTAAAATTCATTTTTCTTTTTTAGGGAGATCATGGCACAAGTTTGACAAAGCACATCAAGCGTTAGTGGCCGGGTGGCTCAGCGGCTAGAGTGCGCGGCCGCTGTGCATGAGGTCGTGGGTTCGATCCCGCCTCTGAACATCTAATGAACAGTTTTTTCTTTGAATAAAACTTTACACCCGGCCACATCTCTTTGCTGTTGGCGCCAGCATTGCAGTAATAAGCCATGAAAAAGCTTCTCAAACTGCCGTTCGCATTCGGCGTTAAACGGTAGGTCCCTTTCTCTTGTGCTAAAATTAGAAGCGCACAAGCCAAGAGATTGAGAGAGGCTCGGCTTTGGCCCTTTGGGGCTGTGTCATCTTGAATAGTTTATTTTACTTACATCAAGCGTTGTCATGGCGACTTATATCAAAATGATGAGAGCAACAACTACAAGCCATATCGACAAATTCATGTAAAAACATCTGTCCAATCTAAAAACATTTCCGATATGTTGCACCCCTGCACCAATAAGCAGGCCGTTCTAAACGTATGTGCTTTGATGTGCTCGGTTGATGGGAGACCATTTTCCATGATGAATTACATTGGATTTCGACAAATTCGACAAATTTACACCGTTTTGACATCGATGTACGGCAAATTTATTCATGTACTACGGATAACAGCAGAAATATGGTGAAAATGGTGGAGCTCCTTAGAATTGACCCTGCTCCGGACTATGCTTCGGATTCCGATGACGAGAATGACGACAATGAGAATAGCGACGATGACTTTTTAAAAAATTTAGTCATGGATAGCAAATGCATAGGTTATTGACTTTCTTTCTTGTTTATATTTAGGCGTGCGTTGTGCTGCGCATACTCTGCAGCTAGCAGACAATGCGGTTTTAAGACAGAACATTTTTGCCAAGGCTATATCATCTTCCAGAGCCCTTGTTAAAAAGCTAAGCACACACTCAATCAGCTACCTTATGGCGGACAAAAAACTCAAGAAACCTTCCCCACGAGCTGAAGCTCAACCTACAGAATGCTGAAACATTTGGCGGCAAAAGAAGTCTTCAAAACTTACTCCAATTTTGCGGACGCAGATAACGACTTTTTTTGCAATGAAAAGTGTTTGACTCAGTTCGCGAAATCGTACGCATATTAGAACCAGCTGAGGTGGCCACAACTAAACTTCAAGCCGAAAATCTAGTTTTGGGCAATTTTGTATTCCTTTTGGATTCCCGGCAATAGAATATATCTAAAAAATAAGTCCGCTCTAGCAAAATCTAGCAAAATCGTTCAGGAAATAGAAAAGAGAGAAATATCCTTTTTGAAATTATTGCTTTGCTGTTAGGCATATCTTTGGACCCAAGATATAAAGAAATGGTAAGTCCTGAGCAAAAAAATCTAGCATTACTAAATTAACAAATATTTATGTTCAAATTTCGTCGGTTGCTGATCAATCACTGCTTAATGACGAATGATTTAGTACTAGCTTATCTGAAAGCGGAGACGAAATTGATGCATACGAGATGTTGCAAAAAAAGAAAATTTGGTGATAAAAACACATGAGTTTTGACAATAAATAAGCCGCTGGATTTCATTAACATTTTTCTTGAGCAGAAACGTATTCGAAACCATTAAAACATTCTTAAGTAGTGGTCAGAGTCCTCTACAAAGCTCCCAGAATTTATCGAGATTTCCAAAGTTGTGCTTTCTGTTTCAGCTACGCAGGTTAGCGTGGAACGCCTATTCTCTAGCGTGAAATTTATAATGAATCCGCTTAGAAGTCGTATGGACCTAAAAACATTGAATGCAATTATGTTACTGCGATCAAACCGCAAGAATGCTATATGGACGTTGACGCACAATGCACTGTACGTTTCTTGAGACACCAAGCCGAAGCCTGTTACGCGCGAACCCCAGGCAAAATAGCAGCCCACCTCCCGCCCAACCGATCCAGAGGCGCTGCCGTCAACGTCCGACACGAAAGCCGGATCGAAAAGTACAAAATAATGTAAAGTACGGGCCAAATGAATTAAAATAGAGGTTTTTAAAGCAGGAAGAGAAAGTTCCAAATTGATTAAGCGGTAGAGTTTATTGTAATCAGCACATAGGACACGAAACGGATCATGCATGGCATAGTTAGTAGTACAATGTTTCAGAGATAAGGGGACAAAGTTAAGGGACAGTCTACAAGGAACATTAAGATTAATTTGGCTAACCAACTCCGAAGAGTCGATTTCGCCGTTAATTAGTCTATGTATGAAGATTAAAAGTAAAATTGGCTTGTCAAGATGACACAGCCCCAAGGGGCCAAAGACGAGCCTCTCTCAATCTCTTGTATGAAGATTACACCAAGCATAACTCTACGGTTAAATAAGGAAGGAAGATGTTATGTTATGTAAATAAGACTTGGGCATATAAAAGTCAAAATTTAGTTCGAAAAAACAGTATTTCATATTGTTGAAATGTATCAAATTATATGTATCGATAGACTAACATGTTCCATCCCTAATGTAACGACTCACATGAGCGAGTGAGTTGTCTACGAATCTCTCACGCGAGCACACGATTATCTATTATTTGAATAAAGACTTTATATTAATTTCACCTAGATCCTATGGGCTCACATTATTAACAACAGGTTATTGGTACAAGGACGCTTCAACAGCGCATTAAAGTCGGGAAAGTGAAGTTAAAGTACGGAATTTGTGAAAAACCAAATTAAAAACTAATTTCATCAGAATTGCCGGCGCGGCGTGGCGTCAGCTTAAATGTGTGTGCGTACGTGCGGCGGCAGGCCAAAGAACACATGTGTGTGTGTGTGTGAATGAAAGAGAGATCGAGAAAAAAGTTTTGTGTGTAGTAGTGGACAACTCGGAAGAGCCGAACAGGCAAAGAAGGCAAAAACTAAATTCAGAAAAATTGTGAAACAACAATGAGTTACGCGAATATAAAAATTGATCCCCTCGGAAGGGATAATTTTGACACCTGGAAAATACAAGTGAAAGCTCTTTTAATTAAGAATGACGTGTGGAAATACGTAAGCGGACAGTGTGTCAAACCGGGAGATTCACGTGAAAAAGCAGACGAATGGGAGTTAAATGACTCTAAAGCCAAATCAGATCTAATTTTGTCTATCGCAAGTGAAAAATTGCGCAACATCAAAAGAATTGTGGGATAAGCTCGAAAGTGTGTATCAATCAAAAGGTCCGGCGCGTTGTTAAAATCGCTCTTATTGCTGAAAATGCAAAACGGAGAAGACATGCATAGTCATTTACAAAAGTTTTTTGACATTTTGGACAAAATTCATGAAATGGACATGCAAGTGATGGACGACCTTGTAACAATTTTGTTGTTGTACAGTGTACCCGAAGAGTACGAACAATTTAGAGTCGCGATTGAAACGCAGGATAAATTACCTGATCCAGAATCGTTAAAAACAAAAATGATTGAAGAATACGAAGCGCGTAAGAGAAATGATGTTGAAACAGTACAAGACGCAATGTATACGCGAAAGAACTTCCAGAAAAATTGAAAAAGAAATCAAAATGAAAAGCTTAAGTGCTACAATTGTGGAAAAATCGGCCATAAGGCCAGAGAGTGTAGATCAAACGGAAATAAAGAAAAGTGTTTCGAGTACAAGCGCGAAGAAAAAGACAAACAGAAAAGCAACACTGCGGTTGCCATGCAAGCATTTATTGAAGAAGGACAGTGGTGTCTCGATTCAGGAGCCACATCGCATATGTGCTCTCAAAAAATAAAAATTCGAAAATTTGAAAAGTTAATTTACGGCGAGCTTAGGCGAAACTCTCTTCGTCCCCGAGCTTCGGTCCAATTTGATGTCAGTGTCAAAAATCACAGACCATGGTTTTGAAGTTACTTTCCGCCGTAACGGAGCAGTAATAGTAGATCCAAAGACTGGAAAAAAGTATGCCACAGCATCCCGAAAGTCAAATCTGTATTTTATAAATCAAGGGAAAGTACAATGTAAAATTGCAGAAAGTGCAGCACAAAGTGGTAGTGATTTACAGAAGTGGCATGAAATATTAGGCCACCTAAACGAAACAGACTTGAAAAATATGATTCGTAAGGAAAAAGTGCTAGGTGTAAAAGCAGACGTAAACCAAAACCTAGAAAAGTGTGATGTCTGTATTCAGGGGAAGCAATCCCAAAAACCGTTTTCGAACTCTGTGTCCAAATCAAATGAACTGCTTGAGATATTGCATTCGGACGTTTGTGGGCCAATGCGAGTCCAGTCGCATGGACATTCAAAGTATTTTGTTACTAAATGGTGTGAAACGTATTTTTTGAAACATAAAAATGAAGTCTTCAAAAAGTTCAAGGAATACAAAAATTTTGTCGAAAAGCAAACAGGAAAGAAAATAAAAATATTGCGCACAGACAACGGAAAAGAGTATGTTAATAATGAGTTCTCAGGGTTTCTTAAGAGGGAAGGCATAAAGCACGAATTGACAATTGATTATACCCCTCAACAAAATGGAGTAGCGGAACGAAAAAGCCGCACGTTGGTCGAAATGGCACGCTGCATGATGCTTCAAAGTGGGTTATCTGCAAGTTTTTGGGCTGAAGAAATCTTGACAGCAAATCACGTAAGGAACAGAGTCCCATCAAGAAGTCTGGACGGCGAAATCCCGTACCATCTGTGGACCAAGAAAAAACCAACACTACAATATCTGAAAGTTTTTGGCACGGTGGCATTCATGTTGGACAAGAAACCAGGAAAAGGCAAATTTCAACCAAAAAGCAAGAAATGTATATTCATCGGCTATGAGCCACAATCAAAAGGTTATAGACTTTGGTGCCAAGAAGAAAGAAAAACATACAAAAGTCGAGATGTAAAATTTCTTGATAAATTTGATAAAGAGAGCCAGTACGAAAATTTTATCGATGAAAATATTCCAAAAGGGTCCGATCATGAAATCATGATAAATCTTCTTAAAGATGCGCCATTAATCTATCCAGAATCTAACCCGAAGGTGGAAAAAGACACGCCAGAACCAGAAGTTGAGACTCCAGTGACCTCCAAACCCAAGAATAAAAATCGTAAGGAAACGTCAACACCAAAGAGACGTAGGCGCCCCGCAACGCGCAGACTGATGGCAGAGATGGCAGAGGAAGCACAGGAGGAAGAATCAAATGAGCATGTCGGATATCTTATCGAACAGTGCGATCCAATAGATGCAGAAGAGGCTCTCAATCGCCCAGAGAGTGAGGAGTGGAAGGCTGCCATGCTCCAGGAATACCAGGCACTAGAAAAGAATAAAACGTGGGTATTGGTTGATCGACCAGAGAATGCTGAGATCATCAAAACAAAGTGGGTTCTTCGCACGAAGCGAAAAGCTGATGGATCAAAAGGCAAGACTTGTGGCAAAAGGTTTTGCGCAGACACAAGGTACGAGCTACACTGAAACATTTGCACCCGTAGCGCGCATGAGCTCCATCCGCATGCTCATGGCCCTATCTGTCGAGCTCGGAATGCAGATACAACAATTAGATTTCATCAGTGCATATCTTAACGGTGAAATATCCGAGGATATTTATTTAGAAATTCCAAAAGAATTCGACATTATGCTAAGTAAGGATGAACGCAGTAAATACGAACCGAACAAAGTATGCAAAATACAGAAGGCGTTGTACGGTCTTAAACAATCCGGCAGACAGTGGTACCGGAAATTGGATGAAAAACTCCAGGAACTAGGATTGCAGCCACTCAGTGCAGATCCTTGTGTGTACACAATCAATGAAAATGATATACCTGTAGTAGTATTGATATATGTAGACGACTTAATGGTTGCGTCTAACGACCCAAGGGCACTCAACGCACTCAAGAGCGAGTTAGCAAGCATTTTTGACATGAAGGACATGGGTCCTCTGAAGTATTGTCTTGGCATTGAATTTGAACAAGATCTTGAAAAGAAGGAGATCAGGATGCATCAAAGCAAGTATGCAAAAGAAGTTATTAAAAGGTTCAACATGGAAAATGCAAACACAGTCTCAACCCCATTGGCATCGAACTAGAAATTAACCAAGAAGGATGCACCAAAGAGTCCAGAAGAAATGTCAAAAATTCCATATCAGAGTCTTATAGGTTCTCTGATGTACCTGGCAGTATGCACCAGACCAGATTTGTCCCATGCAGTAAGTTTGTTAAGTCAATTTAACTCTAATTTTGGTCAACAGCATTGGACGGCAGCAAAGAGGGTCCTCAGATATCTAAAAGCAAGCGACAACAGAGGACTGATATTCGAGAAAACTGGCAAGAACCTTTTCGGCTACACTAACGCCGACTGGGGTTCCAATATCGACGATAGGCGATCGTTCACAGGTTACGCATTTATGTTTGCCAACGCAGCAGTCAGTTGGGAGTCCCGAAAGCAGCGTACCGTGGCACTCTCAACAACCGAGGCAGAGTATATGGCCATATCAGATGCTTCAAAGGAAGCAGTCCATCTAAAATTGTTCCTGAAGGAAGTCTTAGGTACACAGGATGTTGTTGTAATCTTTAACGACAACCAAGGCGCTGGCGAATTAACCAGAAATCCAGTGTTCCACAGCCGAACTAAGCATGTGGACATCCGTCATCACTTCATACGTGAGCTGGTGGAGAAAAACGAGATCGTCATCAAGTACATCCCAACCGAGAAGATGAGAGCAGATGTTTTGACAAAGGGTTTGTCAACAACGAAACATAATGAATGTATTTTGGGATTGGGCATGAATTAACGTATAATTTGAATTTTAATGAAATATTGAGTTTGTTATTCTGAATTTGTTTAACATAAAATTTGAGGGGAAGTGTTGAAATGTATCAAATTATATGTATCGATAGACTAACATGTTCCATCTCTAATGTAACGACTCACATGAGCGAGTGAGTTGTCTACGAATCTCTAACGCGAGCACACGATTATCTATTACTTGAATAAAGACTTTGTATTAATTTCACCTGGATCCTATGGGCTCACATTATTAACAACACATATAATGTATAATCATAAGTTCTCTAACATGTTAACTTCGAAAAATAATACGAATTTTGAAAAAAGCGTTTATTTTTTACTTTAAATGTCAAACGACTGAATCTTTTATGTATAATCATAAGTTCTCTTACATGTTAACTTCGTAAAATATACGAAATTTGAAAAAAGGGCTTATGTTTGACATTAAATGTCAAACGACTGAAACTTTAATGTTTAATATTGTTCCTCTAAATTACAAATGAATAAAATGATTTGGACTTATCTCAAAATTTACTTTTTACAATATTTAAAAAATCTTTACTTGTACCGGTACGTACCGGTATACCGAAATAAAAAAAATGGGTGCCATATCGAAATCGAAAACCGAAATAAATTAGAAACCGAAATAGAGCCTTTTACCGGAACATTCATTTCGCTTCGTACCGGTACCTGTACCGGAACCGAAAATCGTTTTGGTATTAATCACTGGAGGTCTTACATGTTAGCTTCGTAAAATAATACGATATTTGAAAAAAGCGTTTATATTTTACTGTTCGGGCCAGAACCACAGCGCTTTGCCTCCCATGTAAAGTTTCTATGACTTTGCCAACCTATAATTAATTTCAATCAAATCAATGGCCATCTGCCAACAAATTATATTTGTTTGCTTTAATACTCACTCTTGTTATACATATTTCTCCCTCGCCTGTTCTACATTTAGACATTGCAGCTGCGCAGTCGCTCTCTCAAGCTCACTCGCAGCAGCGCAGTCGCTAGCGACGCTTTGGTCGCATTAGAACTTTTGCAGGCGAGTCACTTGCACATGAGAACTCAAATAAAGAAGACTTGTTAAATTGTTTGCGCGCCGTGTTAATTTCATTTGGTTGGTTTTAACTTTTCCAATTGGGGAGGCAAACCAGTCTCTCTACATGTCAAACGACTGAAACTTTTATGTTCAACATTGTTTCTTTAAATTACAAATGTATAAAATGATTTGGACTTATCTCAGAATTTACTTTTTACAATACTTAAAAAATCAACTTGCAGTTTTACTGGCTCGAGGTCTTGCTATGCTATTGGCATAACTTTAAACAGCGGCACACAACACAACAAAGGAGGCATCAGGTTGATCGGACGACGTTTCATGAGGGACCAAGTCCTCACTCATTAGCGATCTTGACCCCGAAATGTCTGTCAAAAGAACAGTCTCTCCATGCCAGCGACGGTAAAACTGTTTGGGAATTCCAAAGGCAGCTTGCGAGCAAAAACACCAAAAAGAAAGCCTTAGACAGCCATTCCCCTTTGTAAGTGTGTGGCTTCCGTTTTGGACTTTGCACTCAGTGGGCATCCAACGGCCGCCACTCCTGGAGCAAAAGACCAAAACTGTTTGTATATACAAACAGGAGTTTTTGTTGTCTTAAATGAAACTATTTTTATTAAGTTTCGAACAACAACGCCGTGCCATGCGTTTTAGTACTTTTATGACTGTTTTAATGACCTTTATACTGTTAACTTGCAGTTTTTACTGGCTCAAGGTCTTTATTAAAATCTTTTTATTTCGGTAGGTACCGGTATACCGAAATAAAAAAATTTGTACCGTATCGAAACTGAAAACGGAAATAAATTAAAAACCGAAATAGAACCTTTTACCGAAACATTCATTTCGGTTCGTACCGGTACCCGTACCGGAACCGAAAATCGTTTCGGTATTAATCCCTGATCTAAATCAATTTTATTTTCAGCAACTTATCTTTTCACAATTTCAACAAATCCCAGTCAGCTCTTCAATGGAAGCAAGAATAAAAGAATGCAATAACGGTGCCAATGCGAACACCATATCGCATCTTTTCGATAAATCGTGATAACGATGACAAAATCACGGCGTGGAGAACATAGCTTAAGACTTCCGTGGACCAGAAATTCCGAGATTCGTGGGGATTCGCGCTAGAATTTTTTTTATTAAATTACTATGTTGTCTTGTGTTTGTGAAATGTCTAATATGAATCCCGGCCACATCCAACTTTATATGATGTTAAATTTTTTAGGCACAGAGGACGAAACGACCAATTTAGCGGAATTAAATTAATATCTTCCAAACTAAATAAGATATTCGCAATCGATCTAAAGATTTAAAAAGAATTAAAAAATTTTTCAAAAACATTTTTTTAAATTTAAAAAAAATTTAATTTAAAAAAAAAAATTGTATCTTAAGCATGTTATTCTGAGCCTGAACTGTCTTAAAATACAATTGCAAGCTAAAAAAATTGATTTCTAATATTAATTAATGTAACAAAAAAAGACTGAAAAGGGCCAAACAAAGCTATTTAATCAGAAAAAAAAAAATACATATGTAACATTAAAAAATGATTTTTATCAGGGACCGTAATCATTATAAGTTATATTATATAAATCCCAAATAATTGATTATAAATAATGTTTTGTAATTTTGCCATTTAACAACTCGGACCTTAATGATTATTATAGTAAAAAAGCAAAACTCAAAACAAAACACAGAAAAAAAAACGGCGAGATAAATTCAACCTTTTTGTCTTAGAGTAATCCCGGCACGAGCTTAATAATTCAATCTCGATTTACGGTATGCTCTACTCAATTCAATCTTTTAAGGCTTGATGCAATCCTTTCGAGCTTGTTTTATTCCAAATGTGCTTACTTCAATCCCTTTCGAGATCACAATGGGCGTCTTCACCAGCACACACCAATCATCTAAAATAAATCAACAATAACAAAAAAAGTGTTTGGCTGCTGGTGAACGGGTTTTGATAGAATTTGCAGCCAACAAAACTATCGATATTTTTTTTGGCGGACGTTTTGAATTTTTGACTGCAAATAAAATAAATAATAAAATATGAATAACATCAAGTACAATCCATTGCATTGGATGTGACTGTCGTCAAAAACGCCGATATAGCGAAATTTCGACCTCTTCGGTGGCGACTTGGTTGTCTCTGGTTGTCCCAGATTGGCTACTTGTAAGCGAAGAGGAGAACGCCTTACTGTAAGCGAGTTTCACCGGCCAAGTTTGAGAAATCAACTGGGGGCATTCTTGCAGCTCCATGATACACTCGGAGGAAAGCTGCATCGTCCAGCAGCAGCGAATACCAAATGTCAGTGAAGATGTTCAGCTCTGGATCATGCTGGAGGTGCTGCAGGCCATACCAGAGGAGGCACAAGTCACACTCAACTCGGTGAAGAGAGTCATCTTTAGGGCAGAGCTGGGCAAGCGGGTGCCAGTGGCGTGGCAGACATGCGAGACGTATTAAAGCTGCAAATGGGACGCAGTGAACGGGACGCGGTGTGCGTGGGTGTGGGCACCTGGATTAAGAACATTGGCTACTCCATTGTGGACTTTTTGGTATGTCGAAACGGTCATCTACTGATGAGAAGGAACAACATCCAAACTGCAAAAAGCAAAGACGATTCCTTGCCCATTTTGTTTTAATTTTTAGAAAATAAATTCTTTGTTTATTGCTGTCAGCTGTTTTCTATCGATAACAATCACAAATCAAATCAATCTAACAAAGAAATTCTTTGATGGATTAACATCTAACACAATCACGAAAATTAGCAATCATGTTTGCACATCACGCCCGTTCACCAGCACAATCTAAAAAAATTAGTCGATTTTTGGTCATCGATTTATGCTGGTGAACGCAACCATTGTTCATAAATTAGAAACGATAGCAGAAAAGTATGAATAGCATTTAAGACATTGGGCAACAATCATCAGATCAAATCAATCTTTTTTCGGATTGAAAAAGAATATCCGGAATTACCCTGCTTTCAATCCTGTTTCGGATTGATGTAATCCCGTTTGGATTGATTTATTTTTTGAATGAATGATTATTTTTTATCAATATTTTTTTGTTCAAAAATATTGTTCAAAGTTCAATTGAGACCATTTTAAACGGAGTTGTGGCAAAAATGATATAAATACTTAGAAAGGGATCCAAGACGAACCTATAAAACCCAATTTCGAGTTGAAAAAATTAGTTTTAAAGAAGCGATATTGATTGGCAATGTGGAAGTTAGTTGTGCCCATTGAGCTGACACAGGCTTTTGATAGATATAAATGAAATAAGACGAAAATACTTTGTGAAAATTTGCCAATTTTCGATTAGTTTTCCAGATATTCGTCGTGATATATCCTGGCCATCCAAATAGCTACAACCGAGAATTTATTTATTAATAAAAGTAAATTTATTTATTAAATTGTACAAAAGCCAAATAAATGCAATAACAACCGACAAATGCCGTAATATGCTCAAAGCAGTTGAGCCCCGATAAGTCTGTTTTAGATGAACCCCTTACTTACCCACTGAATGGAGTGATATCTTGGAAGCATCCACAGCGTCACAGAAACTACCACCACAAAACCACTCATCACAGAAACGAAATGCATTACATTTTGACAATTCTTATAGTTCCAGTTCCCTTCTAAATGAGTTTTATAATTCCATCGATATTGCGTCAGCTGAAGATGATGACCATGTTGTAAAATTAAGAGCGGCTTATCGAGAGATAGACAACTACAGCCCGAAGCTAGTTGATTTGAATAAGAATATAATGGAATATTCGGAGGATAAACATGGGTAGATGTTTATACCAGCAGTCAAAGTAGTATACTCTGTTGCCGCCACCCAAATGAGTGTAGAAAGATCGTTTTCTCCCCTAAAATTTGTGGTAAAGCCTAGTACAGAGACGCTGAGAATTTTCTCTGAGCCAATCTAATTACATAGCTCAGAAAGTACGCTGAAGAAAATTCTTAGAGCGAGTACGGAGATACCACAAATGCGCTCTGAGAATCAGAATGTCCTGTCAAATTGTTTTTTGCCAAACAGCTCCAAACAGCTCAATCCAAAAGGGATTACATCAATCCGAAACAGGATTGAAAACAGGGTAATCCCGGATATTCTTAAGCCAATCCGAAAAAAACTTTTGATTTGATCCCAATTTTTTCAATCCTGAAAAATTCAAATTTTTCCCGCGGTAATCCCATAAAGATAAAATAATCAAAAAATTCGAGCTCAATTCAATCCCAAAGCAGGATCCCGCTTAAGCTTTTTTGAGATTGATTTGCTCCCAGAAAGATTCCTCTACCTTTCCTTTTTACCTCCATTTTCCATAGGACACACACCCACCGACTCCAGTTTTGGTAAATTTAAAGCTTCTGAAAAAACAAAGAAATATAATAATTATTGTTGTCTTGTCTGGGACTCGAACTCACAACCTTTCAGCTTTACACTGAACACGAATGGCTTGTCATCTCATCGCGCAGCACCATATCACATGATTGTTGCCCAATCTCTTAAATGCTATTTATACTTTTCTGCTATCGTTTCTAATTTATGAACATTGTGATCTCGAAAGGGATTGAAGTAGGCACATTTGGAATAAAACAAGCTCGAAAGGATTGCGTCAAGCTTTAAAAGATTGAATTGAGTAGAGTATACCGTAAATCGAGATTAAATTATTATTCTCTTGCCGGGATTATTCTAAGACAAAAAAGATTGAATTTATCTCACCGTTCTTTTTTCTGTGTAAGAGAATTTTTAAAAATGGAAGCAACAAAGACAAACAAACAATACAAAATTATATCTGGACATTAAAATGCTTGTCGATTCGTTTATGACCATCCATGTACACACCACCTGAGCCGTAACCTGCTCAGCCCATTATTGTGGCGCCTCCTTAGGTGGCCGTTGTGTCCACGCCAGCTCTGGTGGCATCGTTTGGCCCCGACGCCCCTGTTCTGGCCAATCTTTATTTAACACCAGGAGCCCTCTATCAGCCACCTTTAAGTCACCTTTAAGTCCATATGCATTTAGTTGTGCTTGCTCTTGTACGTCCAGCGAGTATCTCCAGTCTATGGCGCTGGCTATTACTACGACTATAGCCTCGAGTTCTAATTCCATCAAAAAATCCTTGGCACTGCCTATGACCTATATATTCCACTTAGTGACTTCATTTTCCATTTTATAAACCATTTTTTTTTAATTTTTTTTGCGCGTTTTTTTTTTTAAACAAACCACATCTGCCGTTTTTTCTGTTGCCTGGTCACACTACAGTCTCAGTGGCCGCTTTGAGAATTATGAAACAGTTCTCGCTGCGAGAAAATTCTTAGCATCTGCGTACTGGGCTTAACAGATGTAACTGACACCGGAGTCACTGAGAAAGCATCGTTTTGTAAAATAAGAAAAATTATTTCTCGGTTGCACACTGGGCCAGCCGGCCGAAATTTTGGCCAAAAGTCCCACTTTTTTGTTTGGGAAACTGGATAAAACGATTTTCGGAAATGATTAAGAATACTTAGAGCTATTTTATGCCAAAATTTGGAACAGTTTTACAAATTGGTGAATGGTAGCAGTTCAAAGTTGATTTTTCTTAAAATTGTTCCAAAAAACAGAAAATTAATATTCGAAACTAGGAAAGAAACAGCTTCTAAAGTTTGATTGTATATTTTCGACTACGGAAAAGACTTCAATAAAAAATTATAAAAATGTTTCCAATTCTATTCGTTTTCATAAAAAATGGAAAAAATCTTAAATTTTGTGGGTTTTTTTACATTTGGCAACTTTGACTTTTGAGTGCCCACGAGTGCCACTGAGTATTGACTGGCAACATGACTAATTATTTTCTTTGAATATTGTACTATAACTGGAGGTATGCGCTTTTGCGCGGTTTTGCTTTGGATTTTATTAAATCGCTTTTAAAAATGTATCCCCATTTGGCATCGAGCCAGTTTCAATTTTCAGCCGAAAGGTATGCTTTTCTTTTTTAAAACATCGGTATTTGGACCATGAAGCCAAACTGTGAGAGCTAAGCTATTTTTATTCCCATGAATTAAAATGTGTAGCATACTTTTAGAAGCACGGAATTAATTGATAAAATACACACTAAAATTATTTTTTAATTAATAAATTTTTATACCCTTGCAGAGGGTATTATAAAATTGTCTGGATGTTTGTAACGCATAGAAGGAAGCATCTCCGACCACATAAAGTGTATATATTCTTGATCAGCATGACGAGCTGAGTTGATTTAGCCTTGTCCGTCTGTCCGTCCGTCCGTCTGCTATCTCCTCAGTCAGTTTTAAAGCTATCCTCACCAAACTTTGCACGAAGTCTTGTGGTACAAATAGGCTGCACATATGTCGGAACCGGCCGGATCGGATGACTATAGCATATAGCTGCCATAGGAATGATCGGTCGAAAAACTAGTTTTAGTGAGAAAAACTTTTTTGTTTTTAATGGAAACGCCTCTAAAGTACGTACATCTTAGTTTACTATCCTTTCCCATGATTTCACTAAGTCTGGTCGAAATCGGATGACTATAGCATATAGCTGCCATAGGAACGATCGTTCGAAAAACTAGTTCTAGTGAGAAAACCTTTTTTGTTTTTTAATGAAAACGCCTTTTTCATTGACATACACTTATTTCACATACCTTTACACAATTCTACAAAGTTTGGTCCAAATCGGATGACTATAGCATATAGCTCCCATAGGAACGATCGGTCGAAAAACTAGTTCGAGTGAGAAAAACTTTTTTGTTTTTAATGAAAACGTCCTTATCATTGGCATACATATAATTTAAATACTTTTACACAATTCTACAAAGTTTGGTCGAAATCGGATTACTATAGCATATAGCTCCCATA
This sequence comes from Lordiphosa collinella, assembly GCA_018904265.1. Taxonomy (NCBI): domain Eukaryota; kingdom Metazoa; phylum Arthropoda; class Insecta; order Diptera; family Drosophilidae; genus Lordiphosa; species Lordiphosa collinella. Next base: position 176,768 of record JAEIFV010000423.1, on the reverse strand, counting down.
GGAACGAACGAACGATCTAGTGAGAAATTTTTTTTTAGTTTTAATGAAAACGTCCTTATCATTGGCATACACTTATTTTATATACTTTTACACAATTCTACAAGGTTTGGTTGAAATCGGATGACTATAGCAAATAGCTCCCAAAGGAACGATCTGTGGAAAAACTAGTTCTAGTGAGAAAAAGTTATTTGTTTTTAATGGGATCGCCTCCAAATTTCGTAATTAACAGTGTATTATGCTTTTCCGTGATTTCACCAAGTTTGGTCGAAATCAGACATCTATATAGTATAGATCAAATAGAAAAGTAAGGTCCAAAAAGTAGTCTTGGTTAGAAAAACTTTTTTGTTTTCAATGGAACCTGCAAGGGTATACAAACTTCGGCCGAGCCGAAGTTAACTTTCCGCTATTTCTTATTTTTAATTTTTTGTTTTAAGAATCAAATATAAAGAATAAATGAAAATAACGGTGAAAGTAATCCGATTGACTGAAAATCCTTAACGGGGTGGGCAGTCAAAGATAGTACCATTTTGGCTCAATAACTCATAAACGACTAATCAGATCATGACAATTTTTTTTCTCCAAAAATCAACGTTTTCTTATATGTAGCTCTTTGCAAAATTTTTTTTCGAATTAAAAACCAAAATGTTGAAAAATTTTCCAACTTTGAACTGGATTATCAATATGTTTTAAAATTTTTTAATTTTTTTAAAAATTATGTGCGTTAAGTTCAATCTTTTAAGAACATTTCGTAAAAAATTTCAGCTTCCTAGCTAATCTGGTGTAGAAATGACAGAGTTTTGGCCAAACAATGAGATTTCTGGGCCACAGTGGGTTGTGGCTATTTGGTTGACCAAAAAAGAAATTTTTCTTGCCAAAAATTATATGGGAAATTTTTGATTTATAAGCGCAGTTTCCACTCGCCGCGGAATATTACACGCGAAATAGACGTTGTTTCGCAGATTCTTAACAGAGTCTGCTAAACTGCTGTTATCAACATGATAACCGAAATTTTGTTGTCGATAGTCTTTTCAAAGTAACCTTGCACTGTTATAACGCTGTTTAAATTTAAATATGCTGTTGGTAAACAAAACAAATTGGATGTTATGATCTTTAATTAAAGTGAAGTTGATTAATTAATGATGGAATAATGCAGAACTCGCACAAAAAATATTTTATGTTCTGTTTGAATTAATTTTTTTTTAAATAAAATGAAAACTAATTATTATTATGCCTTCTAGCAATCTTTAGAGTTATCGCAATGACCCCAATTGAACGTTGTTTAAAATATGGTGCCTAAAGGTCAACATTATTAAATGCTTCAGAAATACTGTATATTTGGGAGACCAAGCTCTCAATGGCACACAAATTCCTCTCGGCTACTAGTGTTCTTCGGCGGTCGGTTGCGCTCGCGAACTTTTAATCAATAGCTTTGGACTCCGTCAAAGAAGGTTAGTCCAATGGAACGAAACCTAAGCTACCTGTCAGGATCGCTTTGCAGATGGCATTTGGTGTGGCACCGGTTGCTGTCCTTCAGCGCTACCCAGACAGCCTTGCATTCCATCACTTGAAATTTATAAATTTAATTATAAATAACGTTTCAACATGTAGCGGCATGACTTACCACATTTGTCAAGATTCCCACTCGCTCTTATCTCTCACCGCGTTTATTAAATAAAGCTTATCAACATTAGAAAATGCCTGTGATCGTCGCTTTCTGGCAGATTCTTTTTTTGGTACGACTATGTTTGTGCTTCTTACTTACAGTTCCGTGCGAAATATCGATTCGATTCCTTCTCATACAATTTCGCGCGAAATGAGCCGTTAACAGCACTTAACTCGCTACGTAATTGGTAACAGAACGTAGTGGCAATACGTAGTCTTTTTCGTCTTTTTTCGTGTGGAGTGGAAACTGGTTACGGAATCGCGACACGAAAAATTTACGCAGCAGGTTGTTTTATATGGGGTTTTTTATTTCGCGGCCATTTCGCGCCAAGTGGAAACTGCGCTATAAGGTCGAATATCTGAAAAACTAAGGGAAAATTGGCAAACTTGCACAAAGTATTTTCGCTTTATCTCATTAACATCTGTCAAAAACCGGTGTCAGATCAAAGGGCAAAACTTACTTCCACATTGCCAATCAATTTCGCTTCTTTAAAAATAACTTTTTCCACTCGAAATTGGGTTTTTTAGGTTCGATTTGGTTCGCTTTCTCAGAATTTATATCATTTTTGCCACAACTCCTTCTTAAATGTTCTCAATTGGAATTAGAGCAAAATTTTTGATCAAATAAAAAATTTTTTTACTCAAACAATAATCATTAAGGTCCGAGCTGTTTAGTAATACTCAAAATATAATCATTACCACTGAGGAAAATGAGAAAAAAATTATAATCTCGCAAATCATTGCAGATATGCAAAGAATATCCAAGTGGAACCCCTCTGGTATAATTCTTTTATTTGTACGGCTATTATAGCTATATGATTTTTAATATTAAAAAATTTTAAATAATCATTATTTACGGTGCCCGATTTTTATATTAAATTTAAATATATTTTTAGCGAAAAAAATTTCAAACTCTAAATTTAAACATTTTATCATGCATTCCTGATTGAAAGAACCAATGTCCAATGTATGATAAAAAGTCAAAACTTTGTCAAAAAAATGTATACATGTAACTTAAAAAAAATTTTTGTTTTTTTTACATTGTAGTTTAATTAATTTGCAACTAAAAAAAATATTTTACACCAAAAAAAAGTTTGACCCTACGAGCAATTAATTAAACGCCGCTAGATGAGCCATTTCGCCCCGTGTGCGCACGTATCCTTCACAATTTTCCTTAGCATTCGGAAGCAAAAGGACATTCCACAAAATGATAGACCAGTTGCCAAATATCTGGAATATTAAAATTGATTGAATATTTTTTGTTTCTTTCTAGAGGAAGAATGCAACAAGAAGTTGAAGTACGTGAAGGACGAATACCGTAAAGCGTAAAGTGCCGAAAATTGCGTCAGGCTCAGCTAATGTTTTGCGCTAATGTCCTTTATGAACGACGATATTCACATCCAAGGAGAGGGCAACGTTGAAAAATTTTTGGATGACATTGACCTCGAAGACACTATATAATAGAGATCCCAAAATTGTCCGAGAACATTGTCATTGTGGAGTCTGACGAGCCTGTCGCAGGAACTTCAAAAAATATAAATAAAAGGAAAAATAAAACAAATACTGGCTATGAGTCAGCGCTTCTGGATATTGAAGGGAAAAAGCTAAAGCTATTGGAAAAGGACTTATAAAATGTAAAATGGCTTGACACAGCCCCAAAGGGCCAAAGCCGAGACTCTCTCAATCTCTTGGCTTGTGCGCTTCTAATTTTCGCACAAGAGAAAGGGACCTACAGTTTAACGCCGAATCCGAACGGCAGTTTGAGAAGCTTTTTCATGGCTAATTACTACAAAGCTGGCGCCAACAGCAGAGAGGGGTGCACCCGGGCATTCAGAGAAAAAACTTTTTCATTAGATGTTCCGAGGCGGGATCGAATCCACGACCTCTTCCACAGCGGTCGCGCACAGTAGCCGCTGAGCCACCCGGCCAGCCTTAAATACTCCAAAAGATACCGATCTGTTATTTTTAAAAAGCCTTCTGCCTTTTTTAATGATATGAATCCAATTCAAAAATTAAATCTAAGATCTGGTACACAAAATTTAATTTTGAACGCCCCAAAGAACGGGACTCTAACTTACTAAATTTAAATATTTGATTTTCTTATGATATCACTAATTTGATAACATTTTTTTTATTTTGACTTTTTTTTCAAGAAATAAATTTTTAAAGATCTATTTTTCGAAAAAGTGCTTAAAAAATATTTTTTTTGGTAATTCTTAGAGTTTAGAGTTCCATAATACATGAGACAAATTAGTGAGATATATTGACTGAAAACAATGGTATGTATTTCTAGTAATAATAGTAGTATACAAAAAAAAATTCACCCCTTTGTTAAAAATGTCCAGTTTTCCTAAGATTTTCAAAGTTTATAATTTAAAACTTTTGCTTAATAAATAGATAATTTTTTCTTTTTATTACCTACGTTATCTTCTACCATCTTTTATTTTTGCGTACCACTAATAATCATATATATATACAAGTATGCACTTGCGCTTGCACTTAAAAAGCAGCCGTTCCCAAGGTGAAATTGGCTCTCTCCAATTAGTTTCTTGATTTTGAATATCATTGTGTATTCGACTTAAAATGTAATCAAAAGTTTCCATCTGCATTCTGGTGTATTGATAAAATTTTAACGGATGTTCCCGAAGTTGGTGGTATAGGTGGTGATATTCTCCATATCTGCTTCTCAATAAATTTATATCAAGTACCCATAATTTTTTCTTTATTTTCAAATAGCGGTTTCTTAAGATTGCACTCATATCGATGAGAAACTTGCGACGCCCTTTCGCTGACACCATTCTTATAAATGACGTACCGTAAGCAAAAATGATTTTTACTTGGAGAGAGCTCTATCCAAATTAAGAGAATTTTGAGTAAGTCATGTAAATGATAATTTTTCCTAAGCATCTAAATTAGTTGAAACGAACTAGCAATATTAAAGGCTTAAGAGCTCTTTGCTATCGATCTGCTCTTCGCTTACTATCCGCTCTCAGTGGAGGTGTTTACAAAGCGGAGCATAGATTATCCGCTTGAAGCGCTTGAATCCGCTAAGGAATTCTTCGTCGCGCTGAAAACATCTGACCAAAATTACGAAGGGCTCTGCAAAAGTAAAAAAAAAAATGAAACAGTACCGGTAACAACGATTCGGCTTCTTTCCGGTTCTTTCGGTTCCAATAATAACGGTATTCGGTTCTCAAAAAAAAATTTGTATCGGTTTTGGTTCCGGTAAGTGATTTAGAACGGTTTATTTTGTTTAACGTTTCCGGTAACGATATTAATCCGTGGCTGAAATTGTGTTTAATTTGTATTATGTTGAAATGACGTTTGTTTCATTGACGTGTTGAAATTGATTTGTGCTTAATAGAAGTGGAACTCTGTTCAGACTGGGCAAAATACATTTTGGTAAAAATTTTGGTATAAATGATGATGAGATGATGAGTAAATAAAATAATTGTAATAAATTTGTTTATATAGCTATTTGCTTTGAATTTTGATTTATGTTGCGACCTTTCATTTTTTTTTATCTTTAGCGCTATGATTTTTTGCGGTTAAGGGGGAGGTAGGCAAATTTTCCAAATCTAAAACCTACTTGATATGGATATGGTATTCACCTACCCACTAGGAAATATTTGTGGCTTTATCTTTTTTAGTATCTGCGATCGGCATATAGACGAACATGGCTATATACTCATCAGATGAGCCATTTCGAGGTGTTTTTGTTTTTAATATGAAATAAATCACTTAAAAAAGAATTGGGTGTCGAAATCTTTATGTGCTAAATCAAAATTCAAAATTCTGGAGTGCTGGAGACGAACCTTAACCCAAAACAAAATGTTCCTATATTTCCTCTTCAAAAAGATTTCATTTATTCCTTTCGGAATTTCCCATTTTCGATCACTCTTTCTACCGGTGTCTTGCGATTTACGCAATTAATGTTGTCTCCCAAGTCTTAAATCGTAGCTGGCTTATCAACAAAGACTTCTGATTTCATCAAACCCAAAAGAAACAAGGAAGAAAGTCGGTCAAGCCCGACTATATTATACTCTGTACCAGTTGGGGTCGCCGCTCTCCCGATTATATTATATAAAATCGGTATCCAGGGAACACCACGAGGAGGCCATTGCAATAGCAATGGGGTCGATATATGAATAAAGACCTACGAGTCGACATGAGTTGCTTAAATACTTATCATTTAAGGTGCTGTTACATACTTTTGCACAGACTTATTATACTCTATGAACCTTTGGTACAGAGTATAATTAGGAGAGAGAGGGAGAGAGATTGGCACGCGCCGCAGACAAAAAAAATCCTTTGCATTTGCCAGAGCTAGAGATGGGCGTACATCGAAAACTACGCGGGACTCCGGAGTGACCAGACTTAAAATCATTCTGATTGCTTGATATTATGTTAGAATTAACGAACAAGACTATTTTTATATTATTTACAATTTGAACAATCCTCGTCTTAGTCGTCTTCAGATGGATATCGGGCGATATATTTGTCCCGCGACCATCTCTAATTTCTCTCTCTCAATATTGTGTATGTGGGAAAAAAGGGGAAAAATGAGAGCGTCCCAGTTAGCTGCAAGAATCCAATTGGATCTAATGAGCTAGCCATAGCTGTTAGGTTTTGTATAGGATTTCGTTGTTGGAATTACTCAGACAATATATTTGCAGGTTTAATTCATTTAAAAGGTGGAATTTTTGGCGGCGCGGAGTCATCACATCCAAAACGATGCAATATGAATCGTTAAATAAAAATTTGTCCTAAAAAAATTGTTGGCTATCACTTTGCTGTGTAGTCGTTGCTCATATATGCATACATCTACATACATATGTATGTGTTTTGCTGCTGCAGGAGCAGCCCAGATATAATGAATTTTCGTTTGCTCATATCTTTACTACCGTTCATCCGATCTTTACCATTCCTTTGGAACAAACATTTTTATTAGAAAATATGTCTAGAAGGTTCGAACCTTCTATCTTTAAAACTGTGGGAGATATGACTTTTTCCGATATTGCGGGGGCGGGATCTCTTACCATCTCTGAGATCTGTGCGTTCATGCGGACAGACAGATGGACAGACGGACATGGCTATATCGACTCGGCTGTTGATGCTGATCAAGAATATATATACTTTATGGGGTCGGAGATGCTTCCTTCTGGCTGTTACATACTTTTGCACAAACTTATTATACTCTATGTACCTTTGGTACAGAGTTTAAAAATCCAGGTGTAATAACACACGCTCTAGGCGGCCTGTTGACTGGTCCGAAACACGAAATTTGGTGCTCACCAATATGATTTCTCAATAAAACCATTGCTTCTGTGTTGCTGTAGCACCGCCTTGCTAAAACCAAATTTCGCCGACATTTTGGCCTTTGATTTCACGCAAAAAAAAGAAATACGCACCGATGAATCCACCAGCCCGAAACCACACCAAACTCTGCAATTTACTGGATGTAAAGTTAGCTCGAGATTCGTTTCTGTTTGCTCATTAGCCCGAGTGCGAAAAATTTGTGTATTAACTTTTTATTGATCCAGAAATGTCCCTCTTCACTGAACAAAGTTCGACATGAAAACAGCTGTTCTCTTTGAGCTGTTGCTAAGCCCATGGGAGAAGTTGTTGCGGTGTGAGTCTTATCATGACAAATTGACAAACAACTCTGACTAAAAATAAGTCGATAGTATAGTATATGATACCAGTCCCAAGAGGTCTGCAAAAAAACCACACAAAAAAAAAAACTCGAAATGGATCACTCTTTACTTGCTGGAAGATCAAATTTATATATAACTAGCAAATAACCCGGCTTCCTTCGCTGCGCCGGCGTCAGTTAAGCTATTTTAACCGATATCGGTATCAGTTTTTCTTTTCCGGCTTGGGGGTGGATTTCACAAATTGGAAAATATTTGACCGTATCTTACATACATCGGCTCAAAGCAGAGATTAACTCTTATGCCACGCCCGCGGTTAAAAATAAAGTCTCTCCTGACATTTCTGATCCTGGTGGTGGACTTTTAAAATTTAAAGCTTACAAACCCAATTTGATAAAGATCGGCCCAAAAATATTGATTGGCCTTCACCAATTCTCCAACCATTCCTCAAAGTTTCATTGCAATCGGATTAACGCTATAATTTTTCAAATTTCACGGTTTGTGCGCCCATTTCTTCAACTTAGAAACCTTCCCGGGCAAGCGTCTAACCAAACCCCAAAGTTTCACCGAGATTAAGAATTTTGCAAATATTGCGTTTCTTGAACCATATTCCACCTCCAGGTCAACCTCCATGTCCACCTCCATGGCCATCTACATGGCCAACTCCATGACCACATCCATGGCCACGGCCACCTCAATAGCCACCTCCAGGTCCACCTCCACGTCCAGGCCCAGGTCCACCTCCAGGTTTTATATATAATTTAATAAATTTAATTAATTGCTTGATTATCAATTTTAAATGTATAATTATAACCTTATTTCTTGTGTGATTTATGTTTACGGAGACGATATTTAATTTTTTTGTTAGTCGAAACATTGTTAGTCTTAAGTTAGTATAAGTTTAACAACTGAAAGGATTGAAAAACATTTTCGTGACTAGTGCAATAATTTAAAAGAAATATTCTTGATGCACTGGGATAAAAACTAAAATAAAACTAAACTTGACCCAAACAATGAAAAACGGCAGCCCGAGTTACCGTTACGGTTATTTCTAATACTATCCCGCAGATAGAGTTTTCCATGAGTTTCCCGATCCAAAGGTCAAATTTTCCAACATCAGAAAATTACTATACAAATTATTTCACTTACTATCCTTACAAACCGAATTTCAAGTCAATCGGATGAAAAATAGATTTTTGCATATCGGATTTCCCGAGAATTTTCCTTGTGGGCGGATTTTCCGAAATCCGAAAAATACGTGTCCTATTAATTCGCATACTATGCTTACAAACCGAATTTCAACTCAATCGGATGAAAAAACAAAATTTCCCCTTACAAACTTTTCCGGGAATTTTCCGACCCTACGGACGAATTTTCCAGCATCGGAATATTACATTTCAATTTATTTCAAACCGAATTTCAAGACAATCGGATGAAAAAATATCCCATACAAACTTTCCCGACGCTTTTCCGGGAATTTCCCGACCCTACGGTTGAATTTTCCAAAATCGGAAAATCGCATTTCAATTTATTTCTTTTAATATCCTTACAAACCGAATTTCAAGTCAATCGGATGAAAAATAGATTTTTGCATATTGAATTTACTGAGAATTTTCTTTGTGGGCGGATTTTCCGAAATCGGGAAAATACGTATCCAATTATTTCGCATACTATGCTTACAAACCGAATTTCAAGTCAATCCAATGAAAAATAAAATTTTCCCCATACAAACTTTCCCTACGCTTTTCCGGCTTTTCCGGGTGGTATTTTCCAAAACCTCGTCTTAGTACGCACTTTCACCACATAAGGAAACTCCTGTCCAAATTTCAGCCCTCTAGCTCTTAGGTTAGTGTGTGATGGTCACCAGTCAGTCAGTCAGGTTGAACAGTTTTATATATATAGGTTTTGGAACTTCCACATTATATCTCCAACAGTTTTGTGGGTTCGTACCTTTTAGACACTTTTAGTAATCAACATTATTAATCGCCAAAGGTTCGGTGAAGATCGGATGAACGATAGTCTAGTTATGAGGCAAAGAAATTTTGGTGTTGCAGCAGGAGCAGCGCAAAGTTGAGTACTACGTGTAGTTGAACATTCATATGAAAAGATATCCGACTAAAATGCGTAAGGCGAAAGAAAGTATGTATATATGAAGATCACCCTCGAAATGTGGATCTTGTCAGAATATTCCATTTAAATACACAAATACTAGTTTCATAATAGAGCCCGTTCGGTTATGGACCGAGAGTAAAATTTGTATATTACAAGCATCTACTTACAACTGCATATATCATCCAAGAGTGATTAATTACATGCCCAAATAAATAGAATGTTAGTTCATAAGCACTTTTTGTTTTCATTTAGTTATATTTATTCATTAAAAATAAATGAGAGAAGTGTGTTTACAGTAGTGTTTAAATTAAGTTGTTTTTTTTTAATTACAAATCTAGAATATCACAAATAAAGCTGTGCGAAGGAATTTCGCTTTAATATTCGATTGTTAACGTAAATTCAAACATACAACTGAGTATGTGCTTACAGATTCTTATATCAAAATACAGGTAGCGGCCCACTGTAGTAGTCAAGTAAATTCTCCTGCATCTGCTGATGAGTAGATACACTTAAATTATTGCTATATTGATTGTTGTACAAAGTGTTAGTTATTGATGGAGCGCAGAAATGATACTTTGTCAAAAATTGACTAAACCTAAATGGCAATAGCTCCTCCGCTGTGTTGTGTCTGATGTCGGCTTCTTGACTCCCATAATGCACTTGGGCAAACTTTTTGTCCAGTGACATAGAGTCATCTGGAGCAATGAGACTTTCAATTGTAAAAGCACGTTTGGGGCGGACCGGTATACTGTAAACAAGTTCGCTTATTGCCGTCGGAACCAATGACGGTTGAAAATAAATTTGTGGATTTTGGTAAGCGAAAGGCTCGGCGGGTTCTTCGAGTAGCGATTTTGAGCTATTAAGAGCTTTTACATAACACCAAGGCGGTGTTTCGTCATGAGTCTGCTTCGAAAATATTTGCTTGTATGTAGAAAAGGCTGCCAGGTCGCAGTTTAAAATATCCTTTTCCAGTTGCTTGACGCGAAAACGCTTTCGTCTTCTCAGCAGGCTGCCGTTCTCAAACATATCGAATGCTTTTGGGTGAAGTGTCCAATAAGATCCCTTTCCGGCTTTTGTTACATTACGGGGCACTTTTATAAAACAATCGTTAAAGCTTAAGTTGTGACGTAACGAGTTTTGCCACTTTTGAGTGTTTTTGCGATAGTAAGGAAATTGCTCCATTATAAATCGGTATATTTCACTAAGTGGCAACATTCTTTGAGGCGAGTGTACAAGGGCCATGGCGGTTAATGATATGTACGAGTATGGCGGTTTTTGGTCACCGTAGGTAATTTTTAGTGGTCGTGGCATTGCAACAACGTTAAAATTTTCACAGTGTTCCTGGCGTTAACAGTGGTTTCTCGACGGCAGCAGCGTTCGAACTGACATAAATGCGTTAAAACCCCTTGTTATATTTTAGAGTACCTTTGTCTTGTAGAGAGAGGCCATAAATGTGCTATGCCTTGCTCTGTGAGGGAGACAACAAGATGGTGCAACCCGAATGAATGAACCAGCCGTCCCTTTCTTTCCGTTTTGAACCAATAAAAACACCAGATGCTCGCTGCGGCCTTTTGTCAAGTGGAATGTTAGGCCAATTATGGCCAATCATGAATAACGTGATTAAACATTTTTAAGTATACAAAAGGCAGTTTAATCAAATTGGGTTAAATTACATAAATGGACGAAAGTACGCAAATACGATTGTTAAATAAACAATGGTAGCTATGTGAAAATCAATTTGACATCAACACTCCTCCATTCAAAGGCCACTACTTATTTTTCCACCCATTTTATTTTTGGCTCAGTCATCCCTTAGTTTTTGAGTTTCTCTTACTTGTTTATGACTGCTTAAATACGAACAGTAATATGAATTGTGGGCGTGTCGCTAGATTGTTTCAATAAATATACAAAATCAATTGGAACAATTGGATCCAGAAACATCATGTACAACAGTCATAGCTAAATAGTGATATTAAATGCAGTTTCTCGTGAAGAGGTGGTTAATGAAATCAACTTCTTTTCTAGTTTTCTTTCTTTCCTTTTGAAAATATCTAAAAGTTTCCTAAAATCTTCTAAAACTTTGTTCAAAGCCTCTAAATTTACATGTCAGCAAACAAAAGTTAGGACTTGAAAATTGGGATTAGAGGGGTTCTTTTACCGTAAGACGACGATTTTGTTTCATCAGCTTGCACATTCAAATATATCTCCGGGGTAGTCAGCACCGCGGAAACTCAAAAAACCTGACAAACATTATATTAACTACTAGCCGACCCGGCAAACGTTGTTCTACCATATAAATTGTTTTTAGTATTTTAAATTTTGTGAAGTTTTCGGTTGTTATACTCTGTGACAAATGTACAAATGTAAATTCAACATAGGGAAAACTACGAATTTCCAGCCCATACACCAAATTTCCAGTTCATAGCTTAACTAAACACAAGTCTGAGACTTGGAAAACGTCTAACACTCACATTAGCAACATAAATCCCAATTCTCTAATGAAAAGGTGTAGGTTAACACTTTTAAACCGTTTGTCTGCTCAAGCATTTATGACTGGGAATAAAATGGAAAATCTTCGCTTTCGAGATGCGACGTAAAAATAAGAAAATATCGCGATGTTTTTGACCGTTCGATTTTCACCTCACTATAAACTCAAGAAAATTTTGCAAATTTTCAATATACATCTTCCATTTACCAACGCCTGCATGGTAATCTAAAAACAAAGCGCTTTTATGCATATAATCATTTGATAATTTCGCATGTATCGCGGTTTTTGGATCTTGAAAGCCTCGCCGGCAAGCATCCAACCATTCCTCAAAGTTTCTTTGCAATCGATCATTTGATAATTTCGCATGTATCGCGGTTTTTGGATCTTGAAAACCTCGCCGGCAAGCATCCAACCATTCCTCAAAGTTTCTTTGCAATGGAATGATCGGTATAAATTTGCAAGTTTCGCGGTTTTTGGATAATTTTCCGCCCATTTAATCAAACTTTGCAGGCAGCGTCCAACCATTCCGAAATGTTTCGTCGCAATCGGATGAATGGTATAATTAAGCAAATTTCGCTGTTTTGGACCATTTCCCGCCCATTTCTTCAACTCAGAACCCTTTCGGGCCCGCGTCCAACCTTGCCCAAAAGTTTCATCGCAATCGGAAATTTTGCAAATGATTCGCGGTTTTTGGGCCATTTTCCGCCCGTTTCTGCAACTTAGAATCCTTCCTGAGCAAGCGTATGACCAGTCCCCAAAATTTCATTACAATCGGATGAACGGCATAATTTTGCAATTTTCGCGGTTTTTGGACCAGTTTTGAATCAAACTCTCTCTTGGAGTTTGTTGACGAGATCCATCTCCCTTTAACCGCCATGAAAGGCGCCTTCTTTATGAAATACAAAAAAAAAGAATTGTCTGCAGAGGGTCACCGAAATTACTTAGCGGTATGAAATATAGCTTGCAGTTTTTACTGGCTCGAGGTCTTGCTATGTTATTGACATAACTTTAAACAGAGGCGCAAAAAACAACAAAAGAGGCATCAGGTTGATCGGACGACGTTTCATGAGGGACCAACCTCACTCATCAGCGATCTTGAGCCTGAAATGTCTATCCAAACAGCAGTCTCTCCATGCCCGCGACGGCAGAACTGTTTGGGAATTCCAAAGGCAGTTTGCGCGCTAAAACACCGAAAAGACAGCCTAAGACAGCCATTCCCCTTTTTAAGTGTGTGGCCTCCGTTTTGGACTTTGGACTCAGTGGGCAACCAACGGCCGCCAATTCTGGAGCAAAAGACCAAAAATGTTTGTATATACAAACAAGAGTTTTTCTTGTTTTAAATGAAACTATTTCTATTAAGTTTCAAACAACAACGCCGTGCAAAGCGTTTTAGTACTTTTTTGACTGTTTTAACGACCTTTATACTGTTAACTTGCAGTTTTTACTGGCTCGAGGTCTTGCTATGTTATTGACATAACTTTAAACAGAGGCACACAACACAACAAAGGAGGTATCAGGTTGATCGGACGACGTTTCGTGAGGGACCAACCTCACTCATCAGCGATCTTGAGCCTAAAATGTCTGTCCAAACAGCAGTCTCTCCATGCGCGCGACGGCAAAACTGTTTGGGAATTCCAAAGGCAGTTTGCGCGCAAAGGACACCGAAAAGACAGCCTAAGACAGCCATTCCCCTTTGTAAGTGTGTGGCCTCCGTTATGTCAATAACATAGCAAGACCTCGTTAAAACAGTCATAAAAGCTATGAAATATATATGACTGTTAATGACTGTTAACGACCTTTATACTATGAAATATAGTGAAATATAGTTAAAAACCTATTCTACACCTGCCAGATATATACAAAAAAAATTTTTATTCAAATCGGTGAAGCCGTTTCGGAGGAGTTTAAATATATAGATAGGAATTTTACACTTGGAAAGTAATCGGTTACTTAGACAACTTTGACCACCCATTTTCCATTTAGGGGGTGAATTTCTTGTATTTTCATATATCAAATGCTTTTCGATAAAAGGAAATCAGTCCTCTAAAGAGCAATCAATAAAATTTTGTATTATCGCGAGAAGTTATATGATCCAACTATGCTCAGAAATTACACGAAGAACCGCATTAATTTCGAATGCACAGATTATTTGCATTTAGTTGACTTGGATAATGACGACATCTTATTTGAACCTCCACATACTGCAAGCATCCCACACGTACACTTGGAGTACATGAATTCTGCTGAAATACTACTGCCAGATCCAGCAATTCCATCGCACATTCAGGGAACCGGACGATGTGTGCAGTTGTTAACACATGTCTCACGACGCGTAATGCCGCATAATCGAGATGATGTAATGCCAGTGGCTTTAGAAAGTCGTTCTAAATTCCCACAAATCGAGTCTAAAAAAACTTTAAAAAATGACAAATATTTTATAAATAAATAATAAAACATAAATTTGATAAATATTGAGTTTAATTATCTTTGCTTGCAGTTTTTACTGGCTCGAGGTCTTGCTATGTTATTGACATAACTTTAAACAGAGGCACACAACACAACAAAGCACAGTGGATCCGCTTGTATGGAGGCGCGGGCAAAAATACTTCTAATGGTAGTAGAGTGATGAAACTTTTACCAAGCCTCTTTAAAAATATTTTGTCGTTGCACACCGCCCCCACCCAAACCCCATCTATAACCATAACCAATAAATAAATTTGAAACCATTTTAATACTCTATTATTACAAAAATTTATAATGTTTCCTCTAGCAAGCCTTATTCAGATTTATATAACGTTAACTTATCCTTTTTTCCAAGCTCCATCTGTTCAGTTATAAAAGGGTTGGACCATAAAAAGAGTGAATTTTTTATAATGCGTAACATTTTCCGGCTGTGATGAAGTCTACATTTTGTTCTGTCTTTGTTGTTCGACTCTGCAGTTTCCTCTAAAAACTCTCCAATTGATACTTTTGCATGCTCTATCACAGCAGATCCAAGAATTAAAACCTTATGGACTGTAGTCGGCAAATAGTACAATGGATACTCCTTAATTAGTTTCTTGGCAGTATCTAGGTCATATTCATTAAATTTGTAGGCACTAATTTTGAAGCCCGGTGCTATAGCTTAAAAAACAGTGACACAACGATAGATCAGATTTTCAATAACTCCTGTAATTTCTGAAGCCAATTTTGGATCAGAAAATAATTTTAGCAATATTTCCGTCGATGAATTATCCTCTACCTCCACCTAAAGGCTTGCCTACTATTACGTAAATTTCACTTATTTTTAGTTTTTCTTTTAATTTTAGCTTTCGTCCACACAACTTTTGTTACTCAATCGAACTTTGTTTACTATTTAACCCATTTTTAACGAAATTCCTTTTAAATTTTGTGTTTTCTGTTTAATGATTTTAATTTTTGTTCAGGACCTCTAACCTGCCACATTTTGATGGCTGACTTATAGAAAGTTGTAAAAAGAATGCAAAGAACCAAATTTTTTGTAAAAGGTTGAGATTTCTGTTGGGATACGAATCGCCTTCCAAAACCAAATCGAAAATAAAAACAAAAAATGCAAAAATAATTGATTAAATGATCATTTACAATTGTACACAAACACGAAAGACGAAAACAACTACACAGCACAATAAAAATGCGAAACTAAGGCTTCATTGGGCAAATTTGACATTGAAAAAATAGGTCGGCGGAATTGGAAAAAACAAAAAGTTTAAGTATATCAAAATAAAGACAAAAAAAAAAAAAAAAAAAAAAAAAATAAAAAAAACAACAATATTTTATTATTTTCTGGAGATAAAATAAAAACCTTTAACTTCAAAAATCCATTGACCATAATTTAGTTTTGTAGATTTAAGCAATTACCAGACCGTTTTGAAGTGCACTTTGCTTTGCCAGCGTTCAGCTGCGCTTTGCAAATGAACTCGTGCTCATGCTTTAAACTCTGTTTTTAGAAAGTCCTGTTAGATTTCCACCAAAAACCGGTTTGCCATTAAGAAGATTCGACATTTTAGAGTCAATTTGTTTATATTTTGTCTAAATATTTTGTGATCGATTTTGTTGATTTTTGGCCTATGGACGGAACCACTGTGCAAAGGAGGCTTCAGGTTGATCGGACGACGTTTCATGAGGGACCAACCTCACTCATCAGCGATCTTGAGCCTGAAATGTCTGTCCAAACAGCAGTCTCTCCATGCCTGCGACGGCAAAACCGTTTGGGAATTCCAAAGGCAGCTTTGCGCGCAAAACACGAAAAAGACAGCTTAAGACAGCCATTCCCCTTTGTAAATGTGTGGCCTCCGTTTTGGACTTTGGATTCAGGTGCAACCAACGGCCGCCGCTCTGGAACAAAAGACCAAAATGTTTGTATATACAAACAGGAGTGTTTTGTTGTTTTAAATGAAACTATTTCTATTAAGTTTCGAACAACAACGCCGTGCCAAGCGTTTTATATTTTTTATGACTGTTAACGACCTTTATATGGTCAAATTGGAATAGGGGCGGTTGTGGGCGCCAGCTTTATATTGTATTTTTCACATTTTTATTCTCCGTTCCGTATATACACAGAGTATATACTAAGTTTGAAAAAGTATGTAACAGCCTGAAGGAAGCATCTTCGACCCCTTGCCACGCCTACTTTTATTTTGTTGTTGAAATTTTCCTTGAAGTTTTAAGGATAACGGTACTGTTTATAATCTCATGCCCTGCCTACTTTTATTATGTTATTCAAGTTACTCAATCTGAAATCTTTATGGCTCTCAGCGGGAGCTAGCAGTTGATTTTAGACACATAGTTTCACGGTAAAGTTTTTTTTAGAATTCTTCTTAGATTCCGATTCTTGTGGACGATTACCACTTTTTTTTTTGGTCCAAACAAATTGACCCGCCCTAATATATATACTTTATGTGGTAGGAGAAGATTTCTTCTATGCGTTCCAAGCTCCTGGGCCAAATTATATTACTCCTTTCAAGTGTATAAAAAGGTTCATACAACAGTTTCCTTAAGAATTTTCCAAAATCTGCACTTTACACTCAATTTTAGCATAAGATAATACAACTGTGAAAAATTCAGCTGATCCAAAGGTTCACAGAGTACACATATTAAATTTGTGCAAATGTATGAATGTAACAGCCAGAAGGAAGCATCTCCGACCCTATAAAGTACATATATTAGGGGGGACAGATTTGTATGGGAGGAAAAAAACCAACAAAGCGTATAGCAAAATCGAAAACTAGGGACAATTCTAAGAAACTTTCACCAAGAAACCATGAGTCTAAAATGAATTCTTAGCCCGCGCAAATCACCTTAAAATACAGTAGAAAGTTTTGAAAAAAGTCTATTAATAAAGTCCGTTAAGTTCGACAGTTATATACTCTATACACCCCAAAATTTTCATATATCTGATCGATTAAATGAAGAAGTAATACAAAGTGGCAAAAAAGCCATAGAGTGTCTAATGCGCTGCCCTTCGCTTCGCAATCGTTACTGCCGAGCATTAAAATTTGTTTTCTTTATAACTCGACCATCGTTCATCCGGTCTTCATTATTCCTTCTGCGGATCGATACATTATGCTGATTACTAAATATGCAAACCGTGGGAGATATGACTATTTTTCAAATTGTGATGGCGGGAGAGGGCGTGGCGAACTTTGACAACAAACTTGATCTGCCTGTTAATATAAGAAGAATATGTCCCATACATCTCGAACATCTATCTCTTTCCATCTTTGAGATCTGCAATTTTTTGTACAAAAACTTTAACATAACGACAAAAAAACCTTGAAATATGAAATATAACATGCGAGTTACATTGGCTATCATCGCGAACATCAAATTCCAAAGTCCAAACATACTCCACAAGCAATAAACATATCGCTTAACATTAAGTGTTAAAATTGTTTAAATGCTAGCCAGGCATTAACCACCATAATTAAGTTTTCGTTGTATTACAGAATACATTTTATTTAAGAATATAGTAAAAAAAAAACATAAATAGAACCCGAAATCCTCTTGCTAAATTATCCGAGGTTTAGATTTTTAACAGGCCTGTTCCTGTTTTCACATATTTCTTCGATTTCAAATGAAAACAAAATCGAACGATTTGGTTTTAGCTGTTCTGTCATTTCCAAATTGTTTCCGTTGACTACACTTTCACCTTAATCAATTAGTGAATCAAAACAATCCAATAAATAATCACTCAAAATAGTTGATAGTACTTAAAAATAGGTGTTTAAAAAATCGTTTCAATTTTAAGGGCATTTTATGAACATTTTCCCAGCGTTTCATAAACAGGTGAAAATCGGAACAGCTTGAACAAAAAATGTGAATTCGCTTTGGATGGCACATGGCAAAATTTAAGTTTTTAAAAAAATTTAAGTTTATTAAAAATCATTTTTAAGGGAATGTAAAATTGCAAAAAGTATCTTAATACACTAAACAATGGAACAATATTAACTTTAAGCCATTATTTTGACGCCTTTATGTACAAAATCGCATTTACTTTTGAATTCATCGGCTCCAAGCAATGTGAATTCAAATCGAGTAAATCTATCGAATTGTGAAAACCGGAACATGTAACCAAATCGAATTCGAGCAAATTTAGTGAAAGGTCTGATAATCTACGGTAAATTCAAAGAAAAATTTTCCCAAGAAACCATAGCACACTAGGACAGAATGGAAAACTGACCGTCAGAAATTAAAAACGACGTTGTCATTAAGCTTAGACGTATCAAAAGGGTTGCCCACTTTTGAAGGGGGATGGGAGTAAAAACATAAAAAAATTAAAAAATAAAATGGGGTATCGCTTTATAGGTATTTCGGTGCTCCACTTTCCTTACTGGCAATATTTTTCCGATCAGGAGATCGATGAGCAACCCAAGAAAGAGAAGGGCGGGGATTTCGTACTATTTCCCACAGCAAAATTTCCATATGGGGTACTCCTAAGACTTGTCCGACTTAGACATTTTTGGTACATGCTTGCCTTATGTGAAGACTACCACTCTGGCAGAGCTCCCATACAAAGTGAATAAGTATAAATTAATAAGGGCATTAAAAAACTTTTTTTTTTCAAAACTTGACAAAACTTCACAACAAGAAATGTCAATCCTAGACCGGTTCTATCCGGTACTCAATTTTTCTGGCCTAAAAAAGATGAAAAAAAGAGTTTTTTTTTTTAGGGACCTTTAAAAATCTAACATTTTCAAGCTCAGGGGTTAATTGGCCACTGTTTAAGCCCACTCAATGCTCCTGGACTACAACCTCGATTCCGTATGTGCAAAATTTTTTTTCGGTTTTTTGTTTGCTCTTTTTTATAGATTGAATATTTGAGAATATCGCCCGAGAAGGTTTTTTTGAAATTCAAAATATTTTAGAATATATCGCCCTTTTAATGACCCAAGGTGACTGCAAACTTTAAACGCATTTATCACGAAACCTCGTTTTTTGAACTGGTGGCCATGATATCTCCAATTACACTGAACCAATTTTGAGGAAACTAAATGCAATCGACGTCACCATTTTGTTTTTTCCAATAAACTTCCAAGAAAAGGGCCCAAAATCGATTTTTATTTTTCAATGGCCGCCATTTTGTCAGTAAAAATTATCAGGCCTGTTCCGGTTTTCACATATTTCCTCGATTTCCAATGAAAACAAAATCGAACGATTTGGATTTAGCTGTTCTGTTCATTTCCAAATTGTTTCCGTTGACTACAAGCCAGAGCTGCTTGAACAAAATATGCGAATTCGATTTGGATGGCATATTGCAAAATTAAAGCTATTCATGAAAACTATTAATTTTTTTATTAAAAATAATTTTTAAGGGAATGTAAAATTGCAAAAAGTATCTAAATCAGAGATGGGCATGCACACATATCGTCATACTTTTCACACGCATACAAGCACAATTTGCGTGCGCTGCAGCGAAAAAACGAAGTGTATTCAGTACAGTGTACGCTGCAAGTTAATGTTCACTCATTGTGTTTATTAATTTTTATACGTTAATTTTAAACGCTTAGAAGGAGTATTAACAAAATTTATAAATACATAATAGTGTATCTTGCCGTTTTTTACCGAAATTTCCATACGACTGAAGACATATTTAAAAATAGCTGACAATTCTCCAAAGGACAACAATGTTTTGCTAAAGCTAATGCAACTTCGTAGGATGCTTTTTTGCAAGACAAGTTAATCTGCTGATCATCATTATCATTATCATTGTCATCATTATTATCATTATCATTAATATTATCATCATTATCATTGTCATCATTATCATCATTATCATCATTAATATTCATATCTATGTTATTATCAACAGCAATGAAGCGCAGAAAATATTCCGTTTGCAATTGCAAAAGAATTAATTTTCTCTGCGCCCCTTTATATGTTTCATATAGCATGTGACAAAGTAAATAATGCCGTCTTTAAAAAAAATTAGCATTGCGACATAAAATGCGATTACATATTAAGCAATGTGGCCTGCCATCTTCATTTTCTATAAAGAAAAATTCATTTTCCCATTCGGGCATAAACATTTTGGAGCGCACTGTAAAAATGGATTTTTTTGTTAATGCGCTGCGTGGTGCTTGCTTCTCAACTGTTCGCCGTCAACTAAAAGTACAATGTAAAGCAGAGGGAGGCAAAAAATACATTTACATTTTTGTATTGCAATGCATTGGTGCGTGTGAGAGCAGCTCAAAAATTGCTCTCAATTTCAGTAGCAACGACTGCGTCGCGGCGTAGGAAAGCAAGCAACGCAGCGGCGCTTGTACAGCGTATACTATGCGTGTTTGAGCAGCGCTGCTTTGAGAATTTTCCTATATACGCCAGATAGGAAGCTGCCGGCCCCTGATGTAAAGTCTAATACAGGGTTCCCCAAGAAGAGAGGCTCTCTGCCTCTCTCTGTCTCTCTCTAACACACTTTGAGGCTTTGCTTCTTCAAGCATTCGGCTTGAATCGTCGAATGTGTTCGGCCCCCCGGGGCATGGCTGGGGAACGCTGGTCTAATACATGCTTCGGCCGACCACCGACGATGACCGAACATTCAATGCTTATCGCGTACGTGTGATTTTGTGCAGTCGGCCGCGGCAGAGCCCCTATGCACACGCTGCCTAGTGTGCATAGGAACGTCGCGACGCGCCTATCTCTGCAATGTTGCCATTTTAGCTATTTAGTTGCTAGATCTAGCATTTTTGAAAGTGGAAATGCTTATACATTTTTGGAAATGCTATTAGCTATAAATCTAGCAACTTTAAAATAATGTTTAGCTATTTGTAGCAATTTTTAAATTTTTAAGACGAAGTGCGAAATAACGCCTATTAAATTGGTTTAAAACCTTTGCTATAGAACTTTCCCCGAGTAAAAACTCTCAGAAGTGAATTTCAGAGTGATAATTATATAATTTATGGCATAATCATTAGAAATTGCTTTAGTTTATGAGTGATTTCGGTAAAGATTCATGAGGTTTAGTACTTCACTTTATGGCTAAAAAGCGTTGCCTGTACTAGATTCATGTCCGAATAGCAAGTAAATGAAGCCATGTTTTTAGTAGCAACTTTTCAAATCATCGCTAATTTCAGTACTGATTCGATACTGACCCCCTGAAGGGTTTTATCTACAGTAGTGATTGTCCAATGGTTCAGGTTGTCTTCAATCTTTATATTCTTTCAAGGAAATTGACTACTATGAATTGTCGCAAAATATTTTGTTTCATTATAATGAGCAAAAAACTCAAATATTGCTGATATGGACGAAGTAACTAAATTTCGTTACATAATTCTCAGTACTGAGATCAGCATTTTTTGGCCTTTAAGCCTTCGTTATACCTAGATTTGGGTTCAGCTCGGACTCCAAACAAAAAGGGAGATTGTGAATTCGGCTCGGGACTCTGTCCTTTTTGAAGAATTTGTTAGTCTTAGCACCTTCAAAAGTAATTTTGGTAATAATCAACTACAGAAACCTGTGCT
Source organism: Lordiphosa collinella (assembly GCA_018904265.1). Taxonomy (NCBI): domain Eukaryota; kingdom Metazoa; phylum Arthropoda; class Insecta; order Diptera; family Drosophilidae; genus Lordiphosa; species Lordiphosa collinella. The sequence continues at coordinate 154,878 of JAEIFV010000423.1, read as the reverse complement.
TAAAAAAATCTAAAATAATTCTTTCGATTCATCGCAAATTATGGAGAATTAACATGCAAAAAATTTGCGACGGTCATTCATGGTTTCTTTCAAAATTAATATTGAAGTTTGCTGATGCTGTACCGAAATTATGTATGTGCTTTACTATACTAGACAATTGCCGTAATTTTTTAAGTTATTGTTAGATTCTTAAAACACTTTTTTCAATTTTTAGCTGTTTCTAGCAATTTTTTGCGCAAATTTATCAGCTCTTGGGTCCCTTATTTTGGCGGTTTGCAGACCTCGTTTAAAGTATTTTTGTATTCGAAACTTATTACAAGTTAATTTCTTACTAGTATCTGTTGGACTTCAGTCCGAAAACAACAGTTTTTAAAGTTCTTAGTTTTAGCTATTTCTAGTCATTTTTTTTGGAAATTCTAGCAACTTTTGAACCTTATTTTCTGGCAACACTGTATCTCTGATCTAAATACACTAAACATTGGTATCAAATTAACTTTAAGCCATTATTTTGACGCCTTTATGTAAAAAATCGCATTTACTTCAGAATTCATCGGCTCCAAGCAATGTGAATTCATATCGAGTAAATCTATGGAATTGTGAAAACCGGAACTGGTAAACAAATCGAGTTGAGTTTCAGACCAGAATGACATCTATTCTGATTTTAACCCCGGACTTACTTTTCATATCAGACAACCTGGAGACAAGAAATCGTGACCGCCAGCACTATACCTTGTTTTGAACCCACTACTTTGACGACCGATAACTTTTTGAACAGCCCTCATATCGAAGCAAAATGTTCTTGTTTACGTTGTTTACGACGAGATAAATATTTAAAGCTAAGTGCTATATTTTTCTTATATTTTTCAGCTAACGGTACAACGAAAATCAAGAGAAAAAGAAACAAAGTTGATTATAAATAACAAGAGAGCGACAAATCAAGCTGCGTCCTCAGAAATAAAATACCGTTAGCTAAAGCGGAAAACAGATCAAAAATATTTTATCCATATATATAAAACTGTTCAACCTGACTGACTGACTGGTGACCGTCGCACAACCTAAGTGTTAGAGGGCTGAAATTTTGGCAGGAGTGTCCTTAGGTGGTGAAAGTGAGTACTAAGACGGGGTTTTGGAAAATTCCACCCGGAAAAGCCGGAAAAGCGTCAGAAAAGTTTGCTTGGCGAAAATTTTATTTTTCATCCGATTGACTTGAAATTCGGTTTGTAAGCATAGTGTGCGAATTAATTGAACACGTATTTTCCCTATTTCGGAAAATCGGCCCACAAGGAAAATTCTCGGGAACTTCGATATGCAAAATGCTAATTTTCATCCGATTGACTTGAAATTCGATTTGTAAGGATAGTAAGTGAAATAAATTCAAATGCGATTTTCCGATGTTGGAAAATTCGACCGTAGGGTCTGAAAATTCCCGGAAAAGCGTCGGGGAAGTTTGTATGGGAAAAATTGTATTTTTCTTCCGATTGACTTAAAATTCGGTTTTGCAAAGACAGTAGGTTAGGTTAGGTTGCGATGGCTGAGAGCGACAGGTGTTGTACGCCTGGGCGTGCTGCGTGTCTGCCTATAAGACAGTGACCCGTCAAGGCCCCTACCAGAAGTGATATGTGTTCCCTTCTGTAACGTAAAAGTGTGTTAGTACGTTTAGAGTCAAATGTTGGCCACGTTAGTCTCGATACCGCACAGGTGGAAAGGTCTTTCCACCGGTCCGTGGCGAGACACAGTGTTTCGGATTTTTTGTAAAGCTTGCAGGTAGCCATAGGCATTTCTATCGTGCTCTTCTCTGGAAGGAGCTCGGTGGTTGTGCCTAGTCTGGCCAGTGTGTTCGCAGACTCGTTTCCATGTATGTTCTGGTGTCCAGGCACCCATATTACGTGAATACTGAAGTGTCTGCCAATCTCGTTCAGGGAGAGGCGGCATTAAGTGAGCGTTTTAGCATTATTTGTGTGGGAGTCAAGTGCCTTAAGTGCTGCTTGGCTGTCTGAGTATATAAATACGTTTCCTTCCTTTATAGAAAGTGTGCTAAGGTAGATGGCAGCTTCCTTGATGGCCACCACTTCCGCTTGGTACTCACTACAGTGATCGGGGAGACGGAACGATAGGTTAAGGTCTAGGTTGGGTGAGAAAACACCCCCACCTACTTTTTCATCGAGCTTAAAACCATCTGTGTAGATATTGATGGCATTGGCTCTGCTGTGGGGGAGGTTATCCCACTCGTTACGGCTTGGTATGTAGACGTCGTATAATTTGTCGAAAGTCGTTTGAGTAACACAATAGTCTGTGTTTAAAGGTATACCCGCTTGGTTAGCGAGTATAGTTGAGTGCCCGGAATTACCCCCGTTCCAGGTGTCAGATTCTCGCAGTCTTAGGGCTGTTGTGCCATCTGCCTTGCTACTAGGTCTAGTGGTACGAGATGAAATATGGTGTTAAGCGCTTCTGTGGGTGTTGTTCGGAGCGCGCCGCTCATACATATTTCAGCGCTCCTCTGTACTTTGTTTATTTTGTTCAGGACGAATTGTTTCCCGAGTGCTGGCCACCAAACTAGTGAACCATAGAGTAGTATAGGACGTACTACAGCTGTGTAAAGCCGATATACTATATACGGAGAGAAGCCCCATTTTCGGCCTATAGCTTTTTTGCATGAGAAAAGAGCGACGGTTGCCTTTTATATGCGATCGTTTATGTTGTCATTCCAGAGTAGTTTCCTGTCCAGAATGACTCCCAGGTATTTGGCATTGTCGCCAAATTCAAGACTTACTCCATTGATTTTGGGAGGGATAAGGTTAGGAATTTTGTACTTCCTGGTGAAGAGTACAAGTTCTGTTTTGACTGGGTTCACTCCCAGTCCGCAATTTGTTGTCCACTGAGCAAGTGTTGTCAGTGCGGTCTGCAAGAGGTCACACAGCGTTTGTGGGAACATACCACATTTAAAGATAGCAATGTCGTCCGCGTAGGCCACCACCACATGTCCCTCCGCTTCCATGAGTCGAAGCAGCTGGTTAACTCTCACGATCCATAGTAGTGCAGAGAGAACACCTCCTTGCGGAGTGCCCCTACTTACAAATCTGTGAGCCGTAACACCTCCGAGTTGCGAGTACACCGACCTGCTGGTTAGCAATTGGCCGATGAATCCAATCAGAGGTATATCCGCTCCCACATTTGTCAAGGCAGAGGTGATGGCATAAGGCTGAACGTTATTGAAGGCACCCTCAATGTCGAGAAATGCTACTAAGGAGAAGTCTCCCACTTCAAAGGATTTTTCAATCTTTGAGACCAGGGAATGCAGGGCGGTTTCAGTGAACCTTCCTTTAAAAACAGTAAATGAAATAAACTTATTCTTTGTCCGATTGACTTGAAATTCGGTTTGTAAGCATAGTATGCGAAATAATTAGACACGCATTTTCCGGATTTCGGAAAATCCACCCACAAGGAAAATTCTCGGAAATTCGATATGCAAAAATCTATTTCATCTGATTGACTTGAAATTCGGTTTGTAAGGATAGTAAGTGAAATAATTTGTAATGTAATTTTCTCATGTTGGAAAATTTGACTTTAGGGTCGGAAATCTTATGGAAAACTCAGCAGCTAAAAGCCTGTTTTCATCCGATTGGCTTCAAACTTGGTTTGAAAGGATAGTATAAGAAATAACGATAACGGTAACTCGGGCTTCATTGTACTGGTTGTGTGCTTGACCTGGACCTCAAGTTAATTTTAAATTTTGGCGGCGTTATTGCTAGTCACATATAATTCTTTTACTTCGGTATTTTTATACTCTGTACCAGAGGTACACAGAGTATATTAAGTGTGTGCAAAAGAGTCCGTCAGTCCGTCTGCCTGTCTGTCCGTATGAACAAACAGATCTCAGAGATGGTAAGAGATAGAGGTTTGACATGTATGGGACATATGCTTCTTATACTTGCAGGCAGATCAAGTTAATTTTAAATTTTTGCCAGGCCCCCTCCTGCCCCCGCAATATCGAAAAATCGTCATATCTCCCACAGTTTTATAGATAGAAGGCTCGGACGTTCTGGACATATTTAGTATTTGGGATTCTTAATCGATCCGCTGAAGGAATTTTAAAGATCAGTTGAACGAAGAAAACAACAATTATGGGCAGCACCGTACAGAGTATGTTATAGTCGGGCTTGACCAACTTCTTTCTTGTTTAACGTGTATGCTTTCATTTAGTTTAAACTCCGATCCGAAATTTAATATAGTTTTCTTAAAAAAAACTAAAAAATGACCTTTTTGGCCTTCTAGGTGTATATGTCCCCTTAAAATGATGTTTGGGCAAATTAAGAACCAAAAATAAAATTTATTATAATTTTTTTCCAAATTTTCCATCAATTTTTATGAGATTACTTGACAAAAGTGGTTAGAACTTCTTTAATTTTCAAGTTATCGACATGTTCAGCCACTCAAAATGTTTGAAAAAGACTCGGCTATTACATATATTTTTTTTCAAAATTTTTGAAGGATGGATCTTCTTTGCTAGGCTAAGTTTTTTGAAGAAATCTATTTTTTAAGAGTTCCAATGAAGCTCAAATCTTGGTGTTAAGCTTTTCTCATAAAAAGCTTCCGTTTGGCCAATTTTCATCCAATTCGGAGACATCATCTCAGAAAATATATTTTGTTGCTTGAAACCTCCCCATATATTCTTGATCAGCATGACGAGCTGAGTTCATTTAGCACTCTCCGTCCGTCCGTCTGTCCTTCTGTTTTTATGCTGTCTCCACCGTCAGTTTTAAAGCTATCTTAACCAAACTTTCCATGAAGTATTTTAGAACAAATTAGCTGCACATTTGTCGGAACCAGCTATATAGCTGACATAGGAATGATCGGTCAAAAAACTAGTTTCAGTGTGAAAAACTTTTTTGTTTTCAATGAAACGCGTCCAAACTTCGTATTTCTTAGTTTGCTTTCTTTTCCTATGTTTTCACAAAGTTTGGTTGAAATCGGACATCTGTATAGTATGTATATAAAGTAGTCTCAGTTAGAAAAACTTTTTGGCTGTCAATGGAAATGTCCTTAAGACTGGCATTTATTTATTTGACATGCTTTCACACAATTCGACAAGGTTTTGTCAAAATCGATTGACTATAGCATATAGCTACCATAGGAACGTTCGGTTGAAAAACTAGTTCTAGTGAGAAAAACTTTTTGTTTTCAATGGAAACGTCCTTATTATTGGCATATAAGTTTTGACAAAATCAAATGACTTAGCATATATGTAGCAGCAGTACGAATGATCGGTTGAAAAAAGAAGTTCTAGTGAGAAAAACTTGTTTGTTTTAAATTGGATCGCCTCCAAATTCGTAATTGTAAGTTTGTTGTGTTTTTCCATGATTTCACTAACTTTGGTCGAAATCGGACATCTATAAAATACAGCTCCTATAGAAAAGTAAGGTCTGAAAAGTTGTGTTAGTTAGAAAAACTTATTTGTTTTCAATGAAGGCTGCAAGGGTATGCAAAACTTCGGCCGAGCCCAAGTTAACTTTCCCCTATTTTTAGGTCCATGCTTTCCACACGATTCGGTCGATCTTAGGTCGAAAGCGATTTGTGGAATATATTGGATCTAATTGATTACAAAATAAATTTTCATTTTTTTTAATATTGTGTAAAGCATGGGCTGAACCAACGCTCTAACCAAAACATTTGAAGAAAAATTTGAACCTCAAATTTCCGGACCTTAAACATTGCACAATGCTCCAAATACCAACAATTTTGGAAGAAATTTAATTTTTTTTTTAAGTGTAACGCAAAACCAAATTTTTTTTCCACTAGGGTATTAGCTAGGGCAGTTAAAAATCATAGTGGTACAATTGAAAATGAAACTCTGCGAATTAAGGCATCCCTGGAAGTCAGCTGTTCGCTTACCACAAGTTTTGACTTTGTGTGCCATGCCACAGACCAACAATTGTTGGTCTGTGGCCATGCAAATAAGAGCACATTTCAAATCTATATAAAATAAAAACTACGTTGAGTATCATGCATTTCTGTTTTTCTGTGATTTGTCTTTGCTTATATGTGTTTTTGTAAAGTGATGTTTTCAACAATTCTAGCCGCAAACTTGTTGTGTTTCGTGGAACAAAAGTATGTTAGATTGACGTGGATTAACGTAACTATTAAAGATATATTATTCTTCAATATGTATATAATGCGAGGATATCAATCTTTTTTGCACCTTTACTGAAATATCGCTCTTAAAAATCGACAAAATCATCAAGTTAGCTGCAAATTGAAAAAATCGTTTATATGGCAGCTATCTGAAATAGTGTTTTGAACTGAACCAAATTTTGTGAGTCGTCTAGGGAGCTAAAAACATGAATACAAACCAAATTTTAGTTCAATTGCTTATAAATAAAAAAAGTTGATGCTAGTCGACCGAATCGGTTATATGGCAGCTATATAAACTAGTGTCACAAATCGAGCCAGATTTGGTAAGTCGCCTTGGGTACCCAAAATATGTGTACAAACCAAATTTTAGTTCAATTGCTTAAAAATCAACAAAGTTGGTGCAAAACGCCTGGATCTTTTATATGGCAGCTAAATAAAATAATTGTCTAAGGCGAGCGAATCTTGGTAAGATGTCTTGGGGGCCCAAAATATGGGTACAAGCCAAAATTGGGGCACTTACCTCAATAATTGGAGTTTCTGTCAACATTTTTGGAATTTGGACCACTGTACATTGTTAAATTTTGGTTGGAACCCGCGAACCGGAATTCCGAAAAGTGGTTGGGTTTGTAGTTCTGGTTTTAACAAAAAACCGACGGATCTTATAATATCATCTGCAGCTTAACTAAAATGTGTAATTTTTGCTGAAACATGAAAATGAACCTGTAAACAATCATTGACTGACATATTCTCATCATTACACAAAGACTTTAAAAGTTAACAATAGGAAAATTTTATACAAAATGTTTTTTCATCATTAACTTAAAAATCGTGTTTATACCCGTTACTCGCAGAGTAAAAAGGGTATACTAAAGTAGTGCAGATGTATGTAACAGGCAGAAGGAAGCATCTCCGACCCTTAAATTATATATATTCTTGATCAGCATCAAAAGCCGAGTCGACATAGCCACCAAATTTTGTATGTCGTCTCCTATAGTCCCTATCAGATCAACAACAATTTTAAAGATATCAAGCTCATATCTTGCAGTGTAGTGTATGTGCCCAATATCAACAATCTCTGAAAGTTTCATTAAGATCGTATAGTAAATGGCAGAGTTATAAAGGTTATAAAAATGTTGCATACCTTTTGGTGCTACATGCACGTTTTGCTCGCATTATGTTCAAATGGTCACATTAATGTTAATGCTCTGTTAATTAACACAGGAAAAGGCTACTTAACACTAATTGCCCTGAGTAACGGGTACATCGAAGTCGGACAGGACCGACTTTAACTCAAGCTCTCGATTTGAATTATAACAGTGTTGAATCAAGTGATGCTCCTTCTGATTTGGATGCGTTCAGACACACTGGCAGGCCATGTTTTTGGTGTCAGTTGCTGCCATACAAATGTGAACACTTACTAGTGTAGTGCCTGTTGACTGGTGCCATATATGGTCAGAGAAATCCCTAGCAGGAGATGTATGAAAAGTGTTCCTCTTCTTATTTTCTTTTAAAGGGTAGTGTATTTGAGAAAACAACTGCTAACATAAGCAAAGAAAAATTTGTCAAAAATTCAGTTTGATTCCATACTTTCATTTTTAACAAAAGGGTATAACTGTTTGAGCGATGGAGGGGTATGTTGACGTGAGGATACGCGGATAATCCTTAATTAATCTTTTAAATAACGACCTACAAAATAAATGGTGTGAAGTAATAACACGTTTAACCACACGATCTCGATTTTGGCTTTGAGATTCTGAACGCAATGCAAGGCTTTAAGAACAGACAAAATCTTTGTCTGTAGTCGAGCTAATAACCATCAGTATTTATTATTTTTCATGTGGTGGGATTTTGCCTGCTTTGTATTGCTTTATATTCGAAGGAATAAATGTTTGAAAGCAACAAGCCGCCAATTTATTGAAGGCTAACACACTAATTTGAGTAGCTGAGTTGTGTTTACCCTGAGGATGTATACTCGTGTGTATGTATGTGAGTATAGCTTAGTGAAGCTGAAGTGCATCTTTTATGTTTCTACCTGTAACCAAAATAAAAGAAGATGCCCAGTTGGAATTTGGCAGGTATAAATTGTCTTCTTGCAAGTATAGCCCGGATATACATATATGCGAAAGCATATTTGGCTTGTCTAGAATACGCTCATTCAAATAAGTATATGAAAAAGAATATGAGTATATTTTTTTGGTATCTTAAAACTATAATTTTTCTCTAATAAGATTGTAAATGTCGAAGAGCAGATGCTAGTTTTTACGAATACGGCACTTTAATAGAAATAAAACAATTTAAATAATACTAATTGAAATTTATTGGTCCATTTTTAAACACTTGAAAAGTGTAGTATAATTTAGTTTTTTTTTTTTTGACCCTACTCAAGTAGCTGCCAAGGCTAGATTCGATCAGCGCATTTTTACGAGTCCCAGGCCAATTGTGTCCGGGTTAGTGTATGCGCCCGCTGTGCAAAGGTTTCTTTGAAAAACTTACACACCCGGTTACTTTCAGTAGCCATTAAAAAGCTTCTCAAACTGCCGTTCGGATTCGGCGTTAAATTCGAGGGCCCTTTCTCTTGTGAGAAAATAAGAAGCATACAAGACAAGAGATTGAGAGGAGCTTGGCTTTGGCCACTTTCTTTTTAGCCATAAAGCTAGCGATTCTTTTTAAGCAAAAAAAGGTTTTTCGTGAAAAAAATTGATTTTTTTAGAAACAAATTGAACTAAAGGGGTCTTTAAAACTGGCCTTGTTCTAAATTCCGCTTCGGTTTTCTTGTAAACGTTGGTTTACCGAATTAAAAATTTACAAATTTATATGGAGTGTGACAAGCATATCAACGGTTACTATATCAGGTTTGAGGAAAATCGGATTTGTTCAAGCAGTTGAAATTGAATGCTCAATGCCAAGTGGATTTAATTCGTCAAATAAAGACTACCTGATCATTTTTATGTTTATAATAGTGTTTTACATTAATTTTTAAACGAATACAAAACTTTTCTTTTTAACCACATTTAGAACTATCTGCTCAAAAAAATTTTTTTTGCCGACATATGTATCTTACGTCGTTCAACAAAATTGTATAATTTTGAATAAAATAAAATTCTTCAAGCTCCTCTCATTACATTTTCTATTTTCTTAAACAGTTCCAAGAAAAATATCACCAACAATTTTTGCTGCAAAACTTTCGTCGTGATACATGAAATGCAGGGCGCGCTTCGATACTGACATCTTTCCTGAAATGTCAAAGTTCTCGAAAGACTGCGGATGACTGCACTTCATATTGCACAATTTAACACCACAAGGACCTCTACTTACGAAAAAAAGCAAAACTAGCTTGTCGAAGTTTGTCGGATTTTAGTTATTGTCCAATAAAGTTAGAGAAATGAAACCTCGAGGCGGGTCACACACATATTTTTTTATTAAGTACATACTCGTACCTTAAAATACTAAAAGCAAAAGGATTTTTAACAAAAAAGTCGCAATTGTGTTTTTCACTGCGAAATTAATATCAACCAAAAATGCCTGTCAATTTTCAGCCAGGCACATGGCTAACCAAATGGTCACAAATGGTAACCAGTGGTTACTTAGCAAATACAATGTGTAGTGTTTGGTGTTATATAGGAATTAGGCGACATTTCCTAAATTTTTTATAGGGTCAAAATGATATTATAAAATATCAATGCTCGAAATATAAACTTAATATTTTCGGCAAGGTCATTTATAGCTTTATCATATCGGTTTTTTAATGAAAATATATAACATTGACCACAGATGATACCATTTTTTTTCTGTTTAGGCAAAAACTAGCAAAATGATAAAAGACTGCGACACAGCAAAATGATTAAAAACTCGTTTGTCTTTGAAACATTTCCGATTCTTTAAATACCTTAAACCTTATACATATATTCTAGATCAGTCCAACTAACAGTCCATCTGTCTTTAATATAAACGGGTCGATCTCAAAAAGTATAAGAGATAGAGACACAAATTTAAAAGGCATACCATACCCAGATCTTTGTTTCAAAATTTTAAAACTTCCACCTTTCCGCTTTAAATGCAAAACACAGTCAGAGCTACAATTTTTAAGTTAGAACCTCGAGGCAAATACATATCGACTTAGGCCCAATATATAACTATTCTGAGAACCGCTGTAAGATCGCACATAAAACCACGAAGTTATAAGTGAAGCAATTTTGGAGTGCATGTGTACTCATTCGGCTGAAATATTAAAGAAAAACAAGTAAGGGAGCTGTAGTCGAGTGCCCCGACTACAAAATACCCTGTTCCCTTGATTTCTTGTGTTTTCATACACATATACACTCACTCACAAATACACACACCCACTCTTACATACGCACACACGCACGCGCAAACGCGGTAACTAACCAAGCAAGGCCTCCCTCTCTCCCAAAAGCAAAATTGATTCTTTTATTACTTCGGTGTTTTTTGTCCGATCTTATTGATCTTTTCAGAATAGATAGATATTCGGCCTTACTTGATATATATAAAGTTTGGAAGGTCTAACTTAAAAATTGTGGCTGTGACAGTTTTTTGCGCTTAAAGGGGGGAGGGGGAGGAATTTTCTAAGTCTGAAACAAACTCGTATTGAATCGGGTATACACCTACCTACATTCAAAAATTTGTGGCTCTTGCTCTTATAGTCTCTGAGATCGACGCGTCTGGACAGACGGAGGCGACGGCGGGGCAGACGGACGGCGGCAGACGAACAGGCATCGACTCGGCTGGATGCTGATCAAGAATAATAGCCAAGTGTTTATTTTGCAACCGTCCCCTTTTCCCATTTTCAATGGGAACAGGGTATAAACACGAGACTATAGCGCCTTAATTGTATTTTATACTCTGTACCAAAGGTATACAGAGTATATTAAGTTTGTGCAAAGGTTTGTAACAGGCAGAAGGAAACATCTCCGACCCTAAAAAGTATACATATTCTTGATTAGCATCAACAGTCGAGTCGACTTAACCATGTATGAACAAACAGATCTCAGAGGTGGGAAGAGATAGAGGTTCGACATGTATGGGACATACTTGCTTTATATCTCCCACAGTTTTATTGATAGAGGGTTCGTTCCTTTTGGACATATTTAGTAATCGGGATTATTTATAGAAAGGGATGGTAAAAGAAAAGGGACCGCAAAGGATGGTAAAAATCGGATGAACGGTAGTCGAGTTATAAGGAAACTAAGCAATTATGGGTCGCAACGGTGATGGGCAGTACAGGTACAGACAGTATTTTGAGCTGCCTTCTTTCTACTTGTTTTCAGTGTTTAATTTTCTTCATTTTGTTTTCTTTCTTAGTTATTAGTGGTATTTCTGAAAGTTATTTTGATTTTATTTAGATTTCGTCGATCGGTTGTTCACAGCTGCTCCATACAAAATGTCCATTGTGCCCAGAAAATGGGAGGAGTCATACTAAAAGATTTATCGAAATGAGCTCCGAGGCTTGAATAACGGTTAAAAACCCGTTTTTCGAAATTGAGGATCGAATCGATTTTTTCAGTTATTTGCGACTTCACCGTACTTTGAATAAAAAATTAATAAGTCAAATATGTATAAAACAATTTACGTTTGGTATGCAGTTTCAAAAAACATTTAATTTTGCGTTTTCTGCACCCAACATATATATAGTTTAGTATGGGAAATAAAGCACCGCGTCCAGTCCTGATCTATGAGTACTGATCTTAGTTTACGACTTGCCTAGCAGCCCTATTTCCTGCACGAATGTCAGGATTTTAGTGGGTTCTAGGTTACTAATCTTATTGGGTTGTAAGCTGTGTTCCCCAAATCTGTGGAATCTGCGCCTCGCTAGAGCATTGCAGTATGCTAATATATTTTTAGAGGACTCCTTCTCGTTTAACTTGTACAGGTGATCCTGTAGGGTCTAGATGGGTGCCTACTTAAAAATATTATTGCTTATAATTTTGTCAGTCAGCTTTTCTATCGATTTCAAAAAACGATGTCAAGCTGATGGGTGTTGCATCTTAGATATAATCAATACCATGCCAAATGTAAATGACCAACTTCAGTACTTAAACACAAATATTGAATGTCTGTACAATAAGCAAGCACCCCAGCAGACAAAAAACCGTAAAACCAAAACAAAATTCATGGTTCAATGCCAATATAACAAAGGCTATTATAAAACGTGACGAAGCTTATAAGAAATGGAAACGGTATAGGATAGATCGTCTATTTAATGAATACCATACTCAGCGGAAAGCAGTAACTTTTAAATGCAACTCTGCAAAAAGAAGCTACTATGTACCGAAACTTACAAGTGCAATATCGAGAAACCAATTTTGGAAAGAAAGTGTTTAGGAATTGGAAAACAAAGCCGGCTGTGTCTAAGGATATCGATCCAAATCATCTAAACAGTAAATTCGTGCAATCACAATCTAAAGTACCTGATATCATTGTAAGCTCGTACTTGACTTCTGAAGCACATAGTAATTTAGTTCCCTGATTTATTTATTTTTGTGTTGATCAATGTAATGTACTATCTTCTATTCTATAAGTGAAATCCAATGACATTGGACTAGATCAGATGGACCCCAAATTTATTAAAATTCTTCTTCCTCAAATTCTTTCCCATATAACACAGCTTTAACGACTTCCCCCTTTCCTCATGTCTGGCAAATATCTAAAATACTGCCAATTCCGAAAAACCATGATGATAGACAATCGGGATTCAGAAAAAATCGAAGTTGAACTACTACCGTTACTAAAATCTGCGTAGACATACGACGAAACATTGACAGGAGCAACGTTACATTTTTGGTTCTGCTAGACTATAGCAAAGCGTTTGATTTAGTCAATCACGAGATTCTCTGTACAAAACTTTGCAAATTATATAACTTATCCAGTACAGCAGTAAAATTGATGAGCTCGTACCTACATGACCGACTGCAAGCAGTAGTTACTCTTAATAAGGGATCATCCTTTCTGACTTTTAATCGAGGAGTCCCACAGGGATCAGTTCTTGGACCAATAATTCTAACGATTTATGTAAACGGTCTCCAAGTGTTCTGACTAAATGTGAAGTTCAAATGTATGCAGATGATGTCCAGACGTAAGTATGTCAGTCGCCCGTTAAACAAAATTTCTGAATGTATTGATGTTTGTAATAGTGAACTTGAGCTGTTACGGAGCTGGGCAATGAAAAACGGTCTAAAAATCAACCCAAAAATTCTAAGGGCCCTGTTCCGGTTTTCGAGTCGATCTTCGAGTAAACGTTAACATTTTGCATCCAATTTGAATAACGTTGTATAGAAGGTGAAAAATATGCCTATGGTTACTAGATCTGGTATAAAAATTGCTCAATGCTCAATCTAGTAACCACAGATTGTCTTGTTACTTACATTCAAATTATTACAACTTAAACCAGTCGATAACCGGAACCGACCCGTAAGTGTATTGTTATATACAAAAAGAGATTCGATGCAGGTTGCTTACCAAAAGTAATGATTGACGACACATTTAACTATACGTTGAGAGAGCTATCAATTTAGGTTTTACATTTAACAATACACGCTCATGGGACGATCATATAAACAATGCTATTAGCAAAGCATACTCCTTAATCCGACAGTTGAATCTAACGAAAAGTTTCATACCTACACATATTAGACAACTGGTTGCAAAAACAAACATAGCACCATCGCTCCTATACGGTGTGGAAGTGTTTGCTAGCTGTAGTGCAAAGAATAAATCGAAACTTAATGTTTCTGTCAACAATATAGCTAGGCATGTCTACAATTAAAAACGATCGGACCATATATCTGAATTTGCAGAGAAAATATTTGACACAAGGTTTCTTAATTGAAGAAATGGGCGGAAATGGTCCAAAAACCGCAAAATTTCAAAATCTTTTCCGCTCATCCGAGTGCGATGAAAATTTGGCCAATGGTTGGACGTATGCCCGCGAAGAGCTCTAAGGTCAAAAAATCGTGAAATTTTCCAAATTACCTTATGAGTATTTATGAAAGCGCTTAATGCTTATATTACAATGCAGGCGTTGGTAAATGGGAGCTATAGATTATATGGTGCAAGTTTTGCGAAAATTTGAAATTTTATGATTTGTGCCTGGATTATTGTGAAGATTGATAGAGGGCAATTGTAGACGGTTAAATAGTAGGTATTAACCAAACGTAAAAGATCACCAAATTTTGCAAAATATTCATGAGATTATCATGAAGACGGGTAAATAGAGGAAAAGATCGAACTGTCCAAAATGTTTATATCGATTTGCAGCATATCGACTTGCAGCCAGCACTAGCTTGAATATAATCGCTGTCATAAGAATCTTAAGGACTTGGGCGACGCCCGGAAATGGTCCGAAAACCGCGAAATTAGCAAAATTATGCCGTTCATCCGATTGTAATGAATCTTTGAGGATTGGTCTTACGATTGCCCAGGAAATTTTCTAATTTGAGGATTGAGCGGAAGATGGTCCAAGAACCGCGATGAAACTTTTGGGAGTGGTTGGACGCTTGCCCGGGAAGGTTCTGAGTTAAAGAAATCAGCGGAAAATGGTCCACAAACAACAAAGTTTAAAAAATAATACCGTTCATTCAATTGCGATAAAACTTTGGAAAATGGTTGGACGCTTGCCCGCGAAGATTCTTTAGCATAAAGAAATGTATAGGAAATTTGCAAAGTTAAACCGATTACCGGCAATGGTTTTTAAGTCCCGAAAACCGCGAAATTTTCAAAATTATCTAATGATCATATTTATGAAATCTTTTAATTTTGAAATTACTATGCAGGCGTTGGTAAATGGCAGATGCAGATAGAACAGTCCAAAATGCTAGGAGGTGTTAACCAAAGAGTCAAAGAAGTCGCAAAATTTGCAAAAATTTCTTGACCTTAGATTATTATTTAGACGTTCAAATATGTAGAGGCGAAGATCGAACGGTCAAAAAGATCGTAATATTTTCTTATTTTTACGTCGCATCTCGAAAGCGAAGATTTTCAATTGGATTCCCAGTCATAAATGCTTAAGCAGCGGTTTAAAAGTGGTTGTAGGTAAACCTTTCGATTAGAGAACTGGTATTTATGTTAATAATGTGAGTGTTAGACGTTTTACAAGTCTCAGAGGTTAGTTAAGCTATGAACTGGAAATTTGGTGTATGGGCTGGAAATTCGTAGTTTTCCCTATGTGGAACGGTTAATATCGACTTTCAGCCAGTTGTACCTTCGGTACAGAGTATAAAAACTGAAAAATTCACAAAAATATACTATACTAGAATCAATTTATATGGCAGAACAACGTTTTCGGGTCAGCTAGTTTTTATTATTGTTATTATTTTTATATAAATATATAAACATTTTAATACACTTGAAAAGTGTATTATAGTTTTGCCCTGAAGTTTGAAACGCATAGAAGGAATCATCTCCAACCACATAAAGTAAATATATTCTTGATCAGCATGACGAGCTGAGTCAATTGAGCTTTGTATGTCCGTCTGTCTGTTTCTACGTAAACTAGTCCCTCAGTCGTCTTTTAGCTGGTTTGCTGGTTCATTTCATATGACCAGCCTACTTTACTGTACTGTTTAGAGTCTCTAGCACCCAGGCACTTTTAGCAAACTTTAAGCTAAAATAACTGAAAATCTCGACGTGGCGGACCATTTCTGAAAACGCAGTCTTCCTTAGCACACGAAAATCATCTAGAATCACTACCAACCCTTCAGTATACTGGAAAAAAAATTTTGTTGCCTTGTATAAATAATTTTGAGTTTAATAGCCTATTTCCACTATAGCAGATATGTACATATTCTCACATTTTATCACATATCAAAAAATATGTAACATTTTTTCCATAGGAAAAAAATGTACATATTTAATATATGTGTCCAATCGACTGAGCGTCCCTTATATGATAGGTACATTAAAAGACTGAGCAAATTTAACCGACATACTTTAAAGGATTTTTGGGCCACGCAGCATCTGCAAATTAATAAAAAAAAAACTATGCCACCACGGTGACTTGACCTCGGTGTATGTAAAAAGTAGCCTTCCCACTAGGCTACAATGCTTCTCCATTTTTCTTTAAAATAAATAATACTAGATTCCAAAAAAAATTTTTGGCTTTTCAAAAGCTACTTTGTTGAATAAGTAAAATTAAAATGTGCATATCATCAAACTCAAACTGTGATTAGTGCCATAAACATAAAAGTTTTCATGAACTTGTAGAACTAAGATTTTAAATAAACAACAACATGTGCGCCCTAAACCCATCTCTTAGGAAATTGTTCAACGATTCCAAATATGCTACCTTTAATAAAATCGGATTTTTAGTTTGGAAGATATAAGCCTTCAAAGTTGAACAATTTTTAGTGTTTAAAAAAACACACTACTGGTTTAACAGGTATAATATCACGAAACTGGGTAGCGAATTCTCATTACTTTTGTTTCTATTGAGTGGTGTATTTATTAAGTGTTAAATCGCTGGTTTAGTTTTTGTTTTATTTTTCAACTATCTATTTTTTCACGACTTTTTAACTTTGATGGAAAATAAAAAGGTAACATTTTATTACTTTTGCCATATTTTCAAAATACGTTCTTGATTATCCCTTTACCCAATTAAAACGAGAGCATAAGTTAAAGTCGGCCTTCCCGACTTCGATATACCCGTTACTCAGAGAAAGAAGTGTTCAAAAGCCATTAGTTTTGTGTTGCTCACAGCGCCGAAGAGAATGCAACGATTTTTTTTAAAACCCCATAGGTTTGACTAAAGGTTATATTCTTATAACTCCGCTATTTATGATTCGGTCTTTATGAAAATTTAAGCGATAAAGGTATTAAAGAAATTCTGATAATAAACGTAATTTTTAAATATGCGATCGACATCTTGAAAATTATGGGAGTTATTTAACATTTTTAATTTCGGGGCGGGAAGGCGTGCGGCCAAAATTTGAAATAAATTTGATATGCGTACAGACAATAGGAGTCTACATACAAAAATTTTGTGGCTCTAGCTCTTCTAGCCCTCGAGATCTAGGTATTCATACAAACAGACGGACATGGCTATATTGACTCGGCTGTTGTGGCTGATCAAGAATATATATACTTTATGGGGTCGGAGATGCTTCCTTCTGCCTGTTACATACACTTGCACGACTTTAGTATACCCTTTTTACTCTTCGAGTAAAGAGTATAAAAATTCCAGCTGCGTCTAGCTGGTATGGTATGGTGCGGCCAGTGGAGACCTTATTCAAAAACTTTTTATTTTTAATTCCTACCTGCTAACAACTGAACCAAATAAATATTACATGAAATAAGATCGAAATACTAAAAAAAACCAACAAAATTATTTGCAACTTGAAATTTTCTGTGTAAAGTTCGAGCCACTTGCGAGTAAGGGGCAATATATACTGCCACCCCTTCATATAAGAATGGTAAAACTGAAATTGCTCATTTCTTAAATAAATGCTAATAACTTCAACAATTTCCAACAGATTTCGATAAATGATATATGTTATATATTAGTTTACGTCATCCAAAATAGAAAGAAATTTTTAAGAATTTGTATTGGTAGTTAAAATAACGGTGTAATTAACGGGTTTTTCAATTTTTCGATAAAATCCACTGATTTTCATTTTTTTACCGGTTTTGTAAAGAAGAAATTTGGGTCTTTAAACATTCCTTACATGACTTAACAGGTTAAATTTCTAATCTTGGGGTATTTGCTAAGTAAATCAAAATTTTTTGGTTTTTTTTCAGTATTCGGGATTCTTTATCGATTCGAAAAAGTATTGGTAAAGATCGGATGAACGATAGTCAAGATATAAGCAAAGGAAACTTCTCTGCTGCACCGCAGTAGCAGCGCTGCTTTCAGCTGATACTGCAGCATCTAAATTTACACTGAGCATACACTTTTGTTGGTACAGAGTATATCTTAGTCGGGCTTGACCGACTTTCCTACTTGTTTTTATATGGCTTTTTTATGGCTTTTTTCCTAAAAAGTTGAATAGCTCAACCAAATATTACTCGATTCTACTAAACTAAAGTGCAGAAGACGCAAAAATAAATTTTATTTGGAACTGCATACCAAAATTAAACTGTTTTATACAAATTTGACAGATTAATTTTCGTTTAAAGTACGGTGACTTTAATCCGAAATTGCACTGTAATACACTGTTAGAAAAGTGTTAAATTTTAAATTCCAACGACGTATTGCCAACTATTATAGGATGCATAGTTTAAGACACATGATATTTTAACTATATATTCTTCGAAAATACGGGTTTTGCACAATTTTTTAAAATTTTGAAGTGCAAGAAAAATTTGTGGTGTGGCACACTGTTACATATAACTATACCTACAACCTACACCATATCCCATCCCAGAAGTTTTTTGACTGTCACACAGTGTAATCAATCATTGACCTTGAGCCGTCTAACAGCCACTTTGATTAAAATCAAAACAGATGTAAAAAAAAATTTCAATAACAGTAAAGTTCATAAAACAAAGAGATGTCAAATTTAACAACGTAAAGTGACGCAAAAATGCGCCTGTTTTTAGAGCTGGTGCTTGACTTAGTCAATGATGTTCGGGATTCCGTAACTGCACAGTTCTCCTACACTGGAAAAAAAGATCAAACTAGATCCATTTGGGATAAGTAAAAGTAAAATTGGCTTGTTAAGATGACACAGAGGGCCAAAGCCGAGCCTCTCTCAATCTCTTGGCTTGTGCGCTTCTAATTTGAGCACAAGAGAAAGGAACCTACAGTTTAACGCCGAATCCGAACGGCAGTTTGAGAAGCTTTTTATGGCTAATTACTGCAATGCTGGCGCCAACAGCAAAGAGGTGTGGCCGGGTGTAAAGTTTATTCAAAGAAAAAAACTTTTCATTAGATGTTCCGAGGCGGGATCGAACCCACGACCTCATGCACAGCAGTTGCGCACACTAGCCGCTGAGCCACCCGGCCACCCATTAGGGATGGATATTTTTAATATTCTTTTTATTCTCTGTACCAAAGGTACACAGAGTACATTAAGTTTGTGCAAAAGTAAATAAGAGGTAGTAGGAAGCATCTCCGACCCTATAAAGTATATATATTCTGGATCTACATATACATTCAAGCATCAACAGCAGAGTCGATTTTGCCATGTCCGTCTGACCGTCTGTCCGTCTGCGCGTCCGTCTGTATGAACGCACAGATCTCAGAGATGGTAAGAGATAGAGATTTGACATGAATGGGACATATGCTTCTTATACTTGCAGGCAGATCAAGTTTATTTTCAATTTTTGCCACGCCCCCTCCCGCCCCCGCTAATTGGAAAAATCGTCATATCTCCGGCAGTTTTGTAAATAGAAGGTTCGTACCTTCTGGACTTATTTAGTAATCGGGATTCTTTATCGATCCGCCAAAGAAATGGTAAAGACCGGATGAATGATAGTCGAGTTATAAGGAAACGATTATAGGCAGCACTGGTTGCAACGGTGATAGGCAGCTCTTCACAGGTACAAAGTATATTATAGTCGGGCTTGACAGACTTTCTTACTTGTCTTGATAATAAAGTATTCATTTCTTATATCCTTTGAATGATTTTCAGTTTAGTTGTTTGAAAATCTAAGATCCATTTAACATTAAATGGATATTTGAATATCCATTTCAAATGGATACCGAAATCATCCAATGGATATTTTTATACTCTGTACCAAAGGTACATAGAGTATAATATCTCAGAGATGGTAAGAGATAGAGGTTTGACATGTAAGGGACTTATGCTTCTTATACTTGCAGGCAGATCAAGTTTATTTTTAATTTTAGCCACGCCCCCTCCCGCCCCCGCAAATTGGAAAAAACGTCATATCTCCCACAGTTTTATAGATAGAAGGTTCGTTTCTTTTTTTCACATTTATTAATTAGGATTAATAATCGATCCGCCAAAGGAATGGTAGAGATCGGATGAACGGTTGTCGAGTTATAATGAAAACAAACAATTATGGGCAGCACCGGTCGCAACGGTGATGGGCAGCACTTCACAGGTACAGAGTATGTTATAGTCGGGCTTGACCGACTTTCTTTCTTGTTTAATATCCTTTTTTTCCTCAGTGAAAAATGCTGTGCGTTAAATATCCTTCCCTAATTTCATCCTGCCTTTTCTACTTGAGATCTGGCATAAGCAACTTCAATTCACCATTAACAAAAAAAAATATTTTGCTAGTATTTTCTGATATTTGGGAGCAGTTTGAGAAGCTTTTTCACGGCTAGTTACTTCAAAGCTGGCGCCAACAGCTAGTGAAGCTGACCAGGTGCGTAAGTTTTTCAAAGAAAAAACTTTTCGTTTGATGTGCCGAGGCGGTATCGAACCCACGACCTCTTGCACAGCGGTCGCACACAGTAGCCACTGTGCTTCACCCGGCCACTGAAATAATTCTACATACTCTGCCAACAAACAATTACACGACGAAAAAAAATTTCCCCAAGCACCATTCACATTCCCATGAAAGTTTGGTTTACCTTATTCCAAATCTGTTATCAGTTTTGCCACATCACCCTGGCGTTTGTTTATCGAGCTCAGTCTTAAAGCGGTATTGTTGAACCAGTTAAACAGCGAGCCTTCGATACCGCTACCGCATGCCGTTAATATAAAAGAATCCTATGAATCAATGGCCATATTGCTCGATTTGATTAATTACAAGGAATATAAGTGGAAAATTTGCGCTGACCTCTAAGTTGTTGGAATAGTCTCAGTATTGCAACAAGGATGTACGAATCACATGTGTATTTTATGCTAGTGGGACAGTCGAGCACGCCACGATCATTACGTTCGAAAAGAATGGCCGAACCGAATGAATTACATAGTTGGCCAAGAAAATGTAAAGTTCGAGCCACTTGTCAGTAAGCAGCAAATTATACTGCCACCT
The DNA here is from genome assembly GCA_018904265.1 of Lordiphosa collinella. NCBI lineage: Eukaryota > Metazoa > Arthropoda > Insecta > Diptera > Drosophilidae > Lordiphosa > Lordiphosa collinella. The sequence continues at coordinate 133,851 of JAEIFV010000423.1, read as the reverse complement.
CTTTATAACTGGGATTGTTTAAAAATTTTGTGAAGGCTTTATCAAAAGACGGTGATGCATTTGCATATTTGAAGAGCGTGTTCCGTAACTCATCCGAGGCTAAAATCAAGGAGGGTGTGTTTGTTGGGCCGCAGATTAATAAACATTTGGAAGACTTCAAATTCAATTCAATGTTGTCCTAGGATGAGGAGGACGAATGGAATTCGTTCCGTTGTGTCATTTCTTGGAAATTACAAAAGCCCTTACTACAAAAAAGTCGTCGCACGCTTAATAAGAAATTTTGAGAAATTAGGTAAAGTTTGTATATTATATTAATATTTGCTACACATTTTATTGCAAACAGAAGTGAAAATGTCGTTAAAAATTCATTTTATGGATTCTCATTTGGATTTCTTCCCTGGAAACCTCGGCGATGAGCATGGTGAACGATTTCAGAAATTTTGGGATGAGGCTATGATGGGTGACTTTTGTTGGTTTCTCACGCGAGAGGAAATCTGTGCACACAAACGGCGGAGCAAAACGGACCATAGACTTTTAATACTATTTGAACGGAAAAACTGAATTTGCTCATTTTTCATATAAATGCTAATAACTTTTGGCCGGATTGGCTTAGTGGTTAGTGTGCGCGACTGCTGAGCATGAGGTCGTGGGTTCGACCCGCCTCGGAACATCTAATGAAAAGTTTTTTTCTTTGAATAAAACTTTACACCCGGCCACACCTCTTGCGTTGGCGCCAGCATTGCAGTAATTAGCCATGAAAAGCCTCTCAAAAACTGCCGTTTGGATTCGGCGTTAAACTGTAGGTCCCTTTCTCTTGCGCTAAAATTAGAAGCGCACAAGCCAAGAGATTGAGAGAGGCTCGGCTTTGGCCCCTCGGGGCTGTTGTCATCTTGACAAGCCGATTTTACTTTACTTTGCTAATAACTTCTACAATTTCCAACAGATTTGGATAAATGAACACTTTTTTTTATTTGTTATTAATAAGGTTACATCATCCCAAAGAGAAAGGAATTATAAAATTTTTCTTTGTTAGTGAAAATAACGGTTAAATTAACGGGTTTTTCAAATTTGTCATAAAAATGAAACGAAATGTTCGATATCTTTGTAAATAGCATCCACACTACAAGTTGGACAATAAAACCACGAATGAATGATAAGACAATTTTACAAGCTTTAATTTGGTGTATTATTCATAAGTTATTTAGTTATTGAGATATTTGTAGTTAAGTGAGAAGATCATTTTCGTTTGATGTGCCCGCGACGCTTGCCCGCGAAGATTTCAAGGATGAAGAAATGGGTAGGAAATGGTCCACAAGCGAAAAATTTGCAAAGTTAAACCGATCATTGCGAACAAACTTTGAGGAAAGGTTGGTCGCTTATCGGCAATGGTTTTTAAGTCCCAAAAACCGCGAAATTGTCAAAGTTATCTAATAATCATATTTATGAAAGCGAATAAGTTTTACATTACAATGCAAGCGTTGGTAAATGGAAGATGCAGATTAAACGGCCAAAAATGCTATGAGGTGAAAACCAAAGAGTCAAAGAAGTCGCAAAATTTGCAAAATTTTCTTGAGTTTAGATCATTATTTAGACGGTCAAACATGTAGAGGCAAAGATCGAACGGTCAAGAATATCGCGATATTTTCTTATTTTTACGTCGCATCTCGAAAGCGAAAATTTTTAATTGGATTCCCAGTCATAAATGCTTAAGCAGACAATCGGTTTAAAAGTGGTTCACCTAGATCTTTCGATTAGACAATTGATATTTCTGTTAATAATGTGAGTGTTAGACGTTTTACAAGTCTCAGAATTTAGTTAAGCTATGAACTGGAAATTTGGTGTATGGGCTGGAAATTCGTAGTTTTCCCTATGTGGAACGGTTAATATCGACTTTCAGCCAGTTGAACCTTCTGTACAGAGTATAACAACTGAAAAATTCACAAAATTATAATATACTAGAATCAATTTATATAGCAGAACAACGTTTGCCGGGTCAGCTAGTAAATTATAAAAATGGATGGAAGCTATATTTGGCTTTGCCCAAGTTTATATACTTTTAAAGCTCGTATAAATTTATGGGACGTCTACTAAGACTATTTTTCAACCCTAATTTTTCTATGACATTTGTACTATAAAGTCTTTCTGTTTCGACCAAACTTTGTGAAATCATGGAAAAGTAGAGAAAACTTATAAATACGAAGTGTGATGCCGATTCCATTCAAAACAAAAAAGTTTTTCTCACTAAAACTGGTTTTCCGACCGACTTATGACAGCTATATGCTATAGTTTTCCGATCTGGCCGGTTTTGATAAATGTGCAGCGCAGTTGTAATACAAGACTTCGTGGAAAGTTTAGTGAAGATGGTGTAAAACTGACAGGAAATCGCATTGAAACAGACGGACGGACAGGGCTAAGTCAACTCAGTTCGTTATGCTGATCAAGAATATATATACTATATACGGTCGGAAATGCTTCCTTCTATGCCTTACAAACATCTGGGCAATTTTAGTACACCCTGTTCCATGGTATAAAAATGCAATCTTCAATTAAAGCTATTTTTATACCCTTGAAAAGGGAATATTAAGGGAAGCATTTCCGAACAAATAAAGTACATATATATATTCTTGATCAGCATGACGAGCTGAGTTGATTTAGACATGTCCGTCTGTCCGTCGGTCCGTCTGTTTCTATGCGATTTCCTCCGTCAGTTTGAAAGCTATCTTTACGAAACTTTCCAGGAAGTCTTGTAGTAGAAATACGCTGCACAAGTATAAAAAATGGCCGGATCAGACGACTGCAGCATATAGCTGCCATAGAAAAGATCGGTCGGAAAACTAGTTTTCGTGAGAAAAACTTTAATGTTTTAAATGGAAACGGCGTCAGACTTCGTATTTAAACGTTTCCTATACTATTTCACGATTTCACTAAGCTTGTTCGAAACCGGAATACTGTATAGTACAGCTGCCATTTATCATTTTGGTTTGAAAAACAGTCTTAGTAGAAGTTCTGAAAATTTACAAGAGCATCATGGGTATATAAACTTCGGCCGAGCCGAAGTTAGCTTCCCGCCATTTTTATTTTGCTTCAAAATTTACGTACAAAAATCAAGCTACCACCAATTAACTCAAAAATCATTTTTTATTTTGCTTCAAAGTTTACGTATCAAAATCAAGCTACCACTAATTAGCACAAAAACCAAAATTAGAAAACTTAAGTGGTTACTGATCTAATCAAAATAAAAAACGACCCTTGCATATACCCTTGCAGCTTCCATTGAAAACAAAAATGTTTTTCTAACTAAGACTACTTTTTGGACCTTACTTTTCTATGGGATCTTTACTATATAGATGTCTGATTTCGACCAAGCTTGGTGAAATCATGGAAAAGCATAATACACTGTTTATTACGAAATTTCGAGGCGATTCATTTAAAACAAAAAAGTTTTTCTCACTAGAACTTCTTTTTCGAACAATCGTTCCTATGGGAGCTATATGCTATAGTCATCCGATTTCGACCAAACTTTGTCGAATTGTTTAAAAGTATATAAAATAAGTGTATGCCAATGATAAGGACGTTTTCATTAAAATCAAAAAAGTTTTTCTCACAAGAACTAGTTCTCGACCGATCGTTCCTATGGCAGGTATATGCTATAGCCATCCGATTTCGACCAAACTTTGTAGAGTCGTGAGGGGGCATATACAATTTTTGAGGACATTTCCATTGAAAACAAAAAAGTTTTTCTAACTAAGACTACTCTTCAGTTATACTATTTAGATGTCCGACTTCGACCAAATTTGGTGGAATCATGGAAAAGCATAGTAAACTAAGAAATGGTGTTTTTGGTGGCGTTTCAATTGAAAACAAAAAAGTTTTTCTCACTAAAACTAGTTTTTCGACCGATTGTTCCTATGACAGCTATATGCTATAGTCATCCGATCCGGACGGTTCCGATAAATGTGCAACGGATATGTACCAAAAGACTTCGTTCAAAGTTTGGTGAAGATAGCTTTAAAACTGACGGAGGAGATAGCATCTGACTACTGTCATTCGACCTACGAACCTACGAATCCTACGAAGTTTCTCTAAGTCAGATTTATACTATTTCCGTCGATAATGGAGCAAACATGGTTAAAGCAACTGCAGAGCAGAAAAGCAATGCATCGATGAAGAATGTAAAACCGAAGAAAGTTGCTCATGTGACCCAAAAGTATTTGTTGATTAGGAGGATGATGGAGTAGCCTCAATAGACTCCCTAGAGGACGATATTATTACAATTCTTTGTGCTGCACACACTTTAAATTTAGTGGCTACCGATTTTTTTAAGGAAGTTCAGTTTCAGTTCTCAGACGATATTAAATCTATTGCATTTAGAACAAGAAAGAAAGTCGGTCAAGTCCGACTATAACATACTCTGTACCTGTGAAGTACTGCCCATCACCGCTGCCCATAATTGTTTGATTTCCATATAACTCTACAGCCGTTCATCCGATCTTTACCATTCCTTTGACGGATCGATAAATAATCCTGATTACTAAATATGTCCAACTACTAAATATATCCAACGAACCTTCTATCTATAAAACTGTGGGAGATATGACGTTTTTACCAATTAGCGGGGGCGGGAGGCTGCCTGCAATTATAAGAAGCATATTTCCCATATATGCTAAACCTCTAGCTCTTACCATCTCTGAGATATGTGTGTTCATACGGACAGACAGACAGACAGCCGGAAATGGCTATATCGACTCGGCTGTTGATGCTGATCAAGAATATATACTTTATGGGGTCGGAGATGCTTCCTTCTGGCTGTTACATACTTTTGCACAAACTTATTATACTCTACCTTTGGTACAGAGTATAAAAACTAAATAAACCAGTGCTAGACTGTGTAAGGGTTTCAGCGTAAAAAAACCAACACCTTTTTTGTGAATTTGTTTCAGAAATATGGACTGGGCAATTTTATTTACACCTTTTGTACATTATTAAGTATACTTTTAACAATATTCTGAAATTTTTTCATGTGGAAATATTGAATCCGGCCGGTGACTGAGCTTTTTGAAAAACGTTTTTGAAAAAAATGCAATTTGCGGTGTTCACTATATCTCGGTCGAAAATAATCCGAAAATCAAAAACCATTAAAATTTAGTCAAAGCATCATCAAATCCTCCCTCCAATGATCTTCGATTATTGTTTTTTTTAATTGTTGGTGGTCATCTAAAGTGAAAAATGGTATTTTGTCTAACTTTAAAGGGGCCTACTTAGGAACGACAACAAATTATTTTTAATTACAAACAAGGATTGAGAGGAAATTATATGAGAGTACTTATTATAGCTTAGACAAAGGTAACGGAAGGGTTCGTGATGAGCGTAGTTCGTCAGGCAAGGCTGAAGGTAAATTGGATATAAATTTCTAGTAGCGCGTTGTGGAACAGCTAAGCTTATTTGAGATAACAAAGCGATAGAGTCAATTTCCCCGGATAAGAGTTTATGAATAAAAAGTACACTATGGAATGTACGGCGGTTCTGAAGAGAAGGCAGGTCGATAAGGCGTAATCTATCCTCATACGGGGGAAGATGGAGGGAAGGATCCCAATTTATGCCTCGGACAGCGAAAAATAAGAACTGTTTTTGAACCGCCATTTTTTCCGCCATTTTGTGGGTGGAAAAGCCCCTTCAGATAAGAAAAAAAAAATTTACTAAACGTTGGGGGGAGGTTTTTATTTGTAGAAAATGTCTTCAAAGTTTCAAATAAATCGGTCAAGTAGTTTTTAAATGGGAGTGAACACGGACTTTGAAAACGAAGTTTTAAGAAAAACGCGTTTAAACAACGTATGCGCCTCATGCGTAAAGAGCGCAAGCACCCCAGAATTGGACAAGAACTTCAAAAGTTTTGCTCAGATCAACTTGAAATTTTGGGAAGATAATTTTGAAATGTTAAACAATAAGATAAGCAAAAAACAATTTAGGTTTTTCGAAAGTGCCAAGCCCTTACCCATTAAGCCTTACATCATCAACATCGGTTCAGTAGAGCTTGAGAAAAGCTGCGAAACAATTTGAATAACTTTGTTTCAAGAAATTCGTACTTGAAGTTTGAAGTATTTTGTGAATGCCTGATATAGGCAAAAACATTGCCGAAAGTATTCTGAATTTTGAAAAATCATTTCGAAATAATTATTTTGAATAGTTAAACTAAAAAAAATGAAAAAAATGGACCTGAAAAGGGCTTTAAAAGCTACTCTGTGTCAGATTAACTAATCTACTCTGTTATTTGTTAGTTTCTGCTAACTAGAAAATGTAAAATCGGCTCTTACTATGTTAAAACCATGTATTCTGATCTTCAACAGTAGATTATATTTAGACATATTTAATTCAGCTCTAGTGGCATATTTATGGGCATCTTAAATTTTCACACATTTTTACACATTTTCTTCAGTACTTTTTGGTACTGGGTGCTCTTTCAAATCAAGTTTATCGGTATTCTGTCGACGTCGACGAGGTGAGAACGAACATCGTCAACTCTTTCCTTTAGCTTCATCATTCACAATGCAAGGTGTGCAAAAAATCGACACCAGTCGTCTGCACGACTAAGAGCTAATCTCTTGCACTGCCACAGGTACTATCCAAGTGAATGATTAGTCAGCGACGTAGTCCGGCTTGTTTTCTTGTTTCATTTCACATTGAATCGAAATCAAATTAAAGTTAGTTGTATTTTTCTCTTGAGTGTATGCGTAGACGAAGGCGGAACACATTGTATATTTTGCAATTTGAACAGCCGCAAGTTGCGGCATCCAGTCTTTAAAGTTCGAAAGTGTGTGGTGTGTGTGTGTGTAGTTATGCGTATAATAAGAGGTGTGCTCAGACATCAGGCTAACAAACAGGCCGCGCACAAGCATCATACACTAAAATCACTTCGATGGAAGCCATAATGGCTTGAACTTCTTTCTACGAACCGAGAAATGACTACCAATTTGAAAATGCCGCTTTTGACTTGCGAGACATAGTGGCGATGGCCTGCTGCTCGATCATGAAACAACATTTGATGATGCAGCACGAGGAGATGTTCTGCACAAGACGGGTCTCAAGGTTTTTGTTTGAGGTAGAAAATTCATGCTAATGTAATGACCAAGAGAAAACTAAACAGTAGTAAGAATTGGTAGGTGACAGTTATTAATAGAGCTCTTCAAGATATAGAGTAATGGTAATATTGATTGACCAATGACAAATTACAATTGCAAAATTCGGGACACTGGATGAGTAATTACACTCTAAAGCAAAGAAACAAAGAGAAAAACGAGTCTGTGCTAATGTATGAAACACCCAGAAGAAAGCATCGCGACACTATATTGTATATTTTTGTAAATCAGCATCCAGCTGTTGTCGTTGCTATAAAATTTCAGTGCACGACAAGTATTGTGCTTAGATGTTATTAGTGGGATTCTTGAAACTGATTTAGAACGTCCATTGTGCCAGGAAAAAGTAAGGAAATTAATTTTGCTCATAGCTTGACTGTCGTTACACCGATCTTTACCAACCCTTTGGCGTATCGACAAATAAACCTGATTACTAAATATGTCAAAAAGATATGAACCATCGTATCTATAAAACTGTGGGAGATTTGACTATTTTCCAAATTGGGTGGTCGGGAGGGGGCATTGCAAAAAATGATTATAAACTTGATCTGCCTGGAAGTGCAGTTTATGTCCATTATATTTTGAACTTTTTCTCTAACCATCTCTGAGATCTGTGCGTCTTTACGGACAGACAGACGGGAAGAAAGACGGACATACGGACATTATTATATTCACTCAAATTCTCTGTGTACCTTTGATACAGAGTATAAAAAAAAAACCATCATAGGTAAACATAGTCAAAAGCTTAAGATTTTACTCAGAGCTTTCGTTTGACTTGGTCAAAGATGTACAAGATACCATATCTGTATATTTTTTCTAGAACATTAAAAATTACAAGCTGTTCCTCAATTATATCTCTCCCCTTTTTGCATAATCATTTTCAGAGGGAACATTCTAAGACTACTTATTCTGCCAACAAACCGCTTTTAAAGAGGCTTACAAAAATATTCTTAACACTTTCTGCGATGCCCTTGATATTGTTCTAAAATCGTGTTGATCTGGTTCCAACGACAAAATACGCGAATAAAGAACTGTGCTAGTAGAAGCTGGCTAGTTTCGTCATAGCATATTTAGTATTTGGAATGTTAAGCAGATCAATTCGAAGTACGATTTGTGATTTTTAATCACAGATTTTTACTTCCGAATGCAGTGATGGCCGATATAGATTGGTAAATTTGGCAATCTGGATTGCTGAAAAGAGTCGAACATAAATCATGACTGGTGAGAGCGATTTCCGAATGCTGGGACCTTTGCTGCACGTATTAATATCTGCTACGCAAACCGGTTCTAAACCGAACCGAGCCAAACCGTACTAAACCGCTTATTCCAGCTAATAATTCGAATGGGGTGGCCGGGTGGCTCAGCGGTTAGTGTGCGCGACCGCTGTACAAGAGGTCGTGGGTTCGATCCCGCCTCGGAACATCTAATGAAAAGTTTTTTCTTTGAATAAACTTTACACCCGGCCACAACTCTTTGCTGTTGGCGCCTGCTTTGTAGTAATTAGCCATGAAAAGCTTCTTAAACTGCCGTTCGGATTCGGCGTTAAGCTGTAGGTCCCTTTCTCTTGTGCTAAAATTAGAAGCGCACTAGCCAAGATATTGAGATAGGCTCGGCTTTGGCTCTTTGGGGCTGTGTCAAATTGTCAAAGCCTTGGGGCTGTGTCAACCTGACAACTCATTTTACTTTACTTAATTCAATGCAGAACCCTTAAAAAATGCAGAACCGAAACGAAAACCAAAAATTAAAACGGATCGGTTCGGTTAAATTCGCTGACGAGTTTTAAGACGTAAATATTTTGGGAATTTCAATCATTTCCCTAACATAAGCCCTTATCGATGGCGAATGCATGTTACATCTGCTGTAATTGTCCACCGACCATTTAGTATGCCTGCTATCAGTTAACATTCCTTCTTTGGAAGTTGCTAGTCGATTTGTGTGCCTATCCCATTTTCTTTACGAGACCATAATTACACTATTCTGTTTTGCTACTTCACCTCAATCCAACACTAGCCAGGAGCACGGTTTTTAAGGTGAAATCACTATGGACTGTTTAAATGTTTTCTAGAAAATCAGTTTCGAAATTGTTGAAAAGTCACAAATCAAATATTGGAGAAAAAATTTGAGGAAAAGACACTTTAGGTGAGCTTTAAAGCGGTTTTGGTAGACAAAAGGTTTCTTTGACTAAATGTTTAATGTTTTAAAAATTAGCTAGTCCAAATATAGGTGAAATTTTTTTTAATTTGTTCGAGCCCAATGGACCCAACTTTTTGTTAAATCAATCAATATCGGACACCTAAATGTATGGTTATTTAAACTTCCGCTCTTTAAAGAGACCCAACAAAATAACTTTCAGATTTAACGACATTTTTTTAATGGTTGACTTAAGAACTGCATTAAGGGGTTAAGATTTTGCAGAACAGAAAGAAGTTTTTGACATCATTTCCGATTTTCCGCTATTTCAAAAGTCCGAAAATATGACTTTCTGAGCAGATTTAAGGGTAAATCGCGACGAGATACACAAGGATGGGCTTTAAGAGTTGAGATAGGTTAAAATTAAGAGTGATCCAAGAACAGCAATGATTTATAAAATGTTTTGCTTACTTTCTTATCTTCGAAAGCATAGAAAAATTCATTTCCGTGCAGATCTAAGGAAAGATCGGGATTTTCTGCAGAAAAGGAAAACAGGCCTTCAATAAATTTATAATATACTAGCAAATATCCCTGCTTGCTTCGCTACGCCGCCGTCAGTAAAGCTATTTTAACCGATAAGGGTGTCAGTTTTTCTTTTCCGACTTGGGGTGGATTTCACAAAATTGGAAAATATTTGACCGTATCTTACATACATCGGCTCAAAGCGGAGATTAACTGTTATGCCCCGCCTGCGGTTAAAGACAAAGTCTCTCCTGACATTTCCGATCTTGGTGGTGGACTTTTAAAGTTTAAAGCTTACAAACCCAATTTGAAAAAGATCATCCGAAAAATAAGAATAAGCCTTGAACACACATTTTAGGACAATTTTTACCAACTCTCCAACCAATCCTCAAAGTTGCATTGTAATCGGATAAACGCTATAGTTTTTCAAATTTCGCAGTTTTCTTTTTCCGCCCATTTCTTCAACTTAGAAACCTTACCGGGCAAGCGTCCACCATTCCCCTAAGTTTCACTGAAATCAAAAATTTCCCAAATATCGCGGTTAATGCTTATAAACCTTCCCGGGCAAGCGTCTAACCAGTCCCCAAAGTTTTACCGAGATTAAGAATTTTGCAAATATTGCGGTTCTTAACGTCCACGTCCAGGTCCAGTTCCAACTCCTGGTCGAGGTCCAGGTCCCGCACATAAGCAGTACAATGAAAAACGGCAGCCCAAGTAACCGTTATCGTTATTTCTTATACTATCCTTACAAACCAAGTTTAAAGCCAATCGGATCAAAATAGGTTTTTGGCTGCTGAGTTTTCCATGCGCTTTCCGACCCTAAGGTCAAATTTTCTAACATCAAATTATTTCACTCACTGTCCTTACAAACCGAATTTAAAGTCAATCGGATGACAAATAGATTTTTGCATATCGAATTTCCCGAGAATTTTCCGAAATCGGGAAAATACGTGTCCAATTATTTATCATACTTTGCTTACAAACCGAGTTTCAAGTCAATCGGACGAAAAATAAAATTCTCACCATTCAAACTTTTCCGACGCTTTTCAGAGGAATTTTAAAACATCGTAAAATCACATTTAAATTCATTTCACTTATTATCCTTACAAACAGAATTTCAAATCAATCGGATGGAAAATTGATTTTTGCATATCGAATTTCCCGGGTATTTTCCTTACGGGCAGATTTTCCGAAATCTTACAAACCGAATTTCAAGTCAATCGGATGAAAAATAGAATTTACCCAATACAAACTTTTCCGACGTTTTTCCGAGAATTTTCCGACCCTACGGTGGAATTTTCCAACATCGGAAAGTCGCATTTTAATTTATTTCGCTTGCTGTCCGAACCGAATTTCAATTCAATCGGATGGAAAATAGATTTGTTTTATTGAATTTTCCTAGTGGGCGGATTTTCCGAAATCGAAAAAATACGTGTCCAATTACAAATTGAATTTCACGTCAATCGGATAAAAAATAAAATTTTCCCTAAACAAACTTTTTCGACGCTTTAGAGCATCAGAAAATTACATTTCAATTTATTTTACTTACTGTCCTTACAAACCGAATTTCAAGTCAATCGGATGAAAAATAGATTTTTGCAAATCGAATTTCCGAGAATTTCCCTTGTGGGCGGATTTTCTGAAATCGGGAAAACACGTGTCCAATTATTTTGCATACTATGCTTACAAACCGAATTTCAAGTCAATCGGATAGAAAATAAAATGTTCCCCATACAAACTTTCCCGACGCTTTTCCGGCTTTTCCGGGTGGAAACCCCGTCTTAGTACGCACTTTCATCACATAAGGAAACTCCTGTTCAAATTTCAGCCCTCTAGCTCTTACCGTTTAGGCTGTGCGATGGTCACCAGTCAGTCAGGTTAAACAGTTTTATATATACAGATTGAGGGTGAACCACTGAACCGAACCGAAATCGCGGTTCAGTTGGCTTCTAAAATCATGTCTTTGAGACCCGTTAAACGGAACCAGTTCTTATTTTCGATCGGTTTACATAGCTGATTTATATTGAAATTTTAAGTCTGAAAATTCAGTCTGGCAATTGCAAGTTGAAAATCCGTAATCTCTAATATGGCGGCTATATAAATTAATGGTCTAAAACGAGATAATTTGTTTGTGCAATGTGTATGTGCAATGTGTAGATATAAGAATTTTGCATTGCATCAAATTAACTATAAAATTGCACAAGGCAACACGAAAAAACCTCCACGAATGCCATCCACATTTCTATAGTATTTGGGCTTTCCTTTTTAGGAAACATCGAAACATTGTTTGAAGATTATCTCCAATAAGCTGTTATTTCATTTGTTTGAGCTCTTAAATGAGATGGCTGAAAACACCTCAGGTATCTGTGAATTGATTGTAAGAAACTCATATAAGAGCTTAGACAGGCCATCAGTAGAAAATTTTTTCTTCCCAGATTGACTACTACACCATCTGAGTAGCATATGGGCATTTCCACAGAAAGGTCCACCGAGACCAAAAAATTAAAAGTACTTAAAAACACTTTTTTCGATCATATTATTATCTGGAAGTCAAATATTAAAAATACCAACATTTATTTTTCATCGAATTAGCTCTAAATATATAATAACATGATTGCCGATCGTACTAAAACTAGCTGTGTTAAGAAACTCGAACGGGTTTCGCAGATTTTTGAATTTTTATGAAAGTCTAAAAAAAAGCACTTCCATATTCTGTCACATAGCGTATTCCTTTTTGTTTGCCAGTATCTTGGGACATTCTCTTTCTACAACTTGCAGCATATACATTAAAAATAGTGCTACTGAAATGCCATTCAAAAACCAATATGGACAAATTTATTTTAAAATTGTTCATTGTTTTTTTTATGATGAAGGTTAATAATTTCCTACGACTGTCGCGTGCGTTCTGTGGAAATGCCCATATGTGATTTTTTTTTAGCAGACAACTTATTGGAAAACCCAGAAAAGTGCAAACTCAAAGGCTATAAATGGCCAATTTTAAAGCCAATTTTGGCCATTGGTCCGCACTTTTGAAAAAACCTCAACAGAACAATAAAATCCCAAAGTCTTTCGATGCAGAAAGACTAAGAACTGTATGTCTCGAATCGGCGCAACATAATAAGCCGCCGCAAATGTGTTTTTTTTTTTTGATAAAAATTGAATTAAAGAATCTCTCACACTGCTCGAGTTATTTCATTCAACATTGAACCGCCTTATTGGATGACCCTGTATATACAAAATCTAGCCGATGTTACATTTTTGCATTGATGGACTGGCATTGATATAATTTGTCTTAAATTTTCTGATAAAAACCAATGTTTGATTACTTATGACTGCCCATAAATATTTCAGACTTTTATTTCTTTGGGCTATTAATCTAAAAAAAACCTTTTATGCCAAAAATGCAAGTAATGCCAAAATAAGAAACCTCAATCGAATGCACACGTGACAGTTGCGGTTGTAAATTATGAAGAGGTAGTTGAATGCTCAACAACAAGTGCCAAAGTGCTATTGCGGCTCATTAACTCTTCATGGCAATTTCAAAGCCACACAGCAAACTGTTGCTAAAACGGAGCGTATTGCTGTAAAGAGCGTGTATTTGACTCAACAACAATGGTTTCACCCTTATCCTTGTTACAATCTTTAAGTATCCAGCATCCCTTATTGTAAATGATGGCAATCATTTTGTTAATGTTAAATTTCCTCACCATGACGATCCTTTTAGGAGGTCATGTTGATTTGTTCCTTGTTGATTTATTACATCATTACGTTTATTAGCCTGCATTTCGAATTCTATCTTATAATAATTTTACTCAATATGACGAAAGCTAGTTGTTTTATTTTTTATACTGTGTACCAGAGGTACACAGAGTATATTAAGTTTGTGCAAAAGTATGAAACAGCCAGAAGGAAGCATTTCCGACCCCATAGAGTATATATATTATTGATCAGCATTAACCGCCGAGTTGATATAGCCAAGTCCTTCTGTCCGTCCGTCTGTCCGTATGAACGCTAACGTCAATGGGACAAAACCTTCTTTTACTTGCAGGCAGATCAAGTTTATTTTCAATTTTGGCCACGCCCCATTCCGCCCCGCAATTTGGAAAAAACATCATATCTCCCACTGTTTTATAGATACACTCAAAAATTCTTAAGCCGATTCGAAAAAAATTGATTTGATCCCACTTTTACAATCCTGAAAATATCAAATTTATCCCGCGGTAATCTCATAAAGATTAAATTAATCAAAAAATTTCACGCACAATTTAATCCTAAAGCAGGATTACTTAAAGCTTGTTGGAGATTAATTTGCTCCCAGAAAGATTCCTCTACCTTTCCTTTCTTCCTCCATTTTTCATAGGACATCCACCGACACCAGTTTTGGTATGTTTAAGGGCACAACTAGTGTGAAATTTTAAAAATCGATTTTTTTCATATTTCGGTAGATTACACCTTCAAAAATAACAATTAAAATTTCAAATCGATATCCAAAGTTTTTGAGCTAAAAAGACACCGCGGCAGCAAAGACGAATTTTCTTTAAACGCGTTTTTAAACACTCGAATTGTATTACTCAAAAAACGATATTCCGTAAAAGGTTTTTGATTTGATCAAAAATCGATTTGCAGGCCAAAAACGACAAAATTTTGGGGTAAAATCCGACTTTTTTTAAAACCCAATAATTTTTTTTTTTTTAGTGGAGTAAATATTTAACGAATTTTTTTTTAAATTTACGGTGGGACTTTTTCGAGCCGTTGGAGACGTTATAACTAAAAAATTAATTTTTCTCAAAAATTTAGTATATTGAAACATATAAAATTAAAATTTTGAATAATGATAAAGTAGTTTTTTAATAAAAATTCCAAAAATCACTTTTTTAGGCCATCATATTTCCCAAAGATTCTGAAAAAAACAAAGAAATATGAAAATGATTATAGTCTTGTCTGGGACTCGAATCCGCAACCTTGCAGCTTTCCATTGAACACGAATGGCATGGCATCTTATCGCGCAGCACCATATCACATGATTGTTGCCTAATGTCTTAAATGCTATTTATACTTTTCTGCTATCGTTTCTAATTTATGAACATTGTGATCTTGAAAAGGATTGAAGTAAGCACATTTGGAATGAAACAAGGTCGAAAGGATTGCGCCAAGCCTTTAAAGATTGAATTGAGTAGAATATCCCGTAAATCGATATTACATTTTTAAGCTCGTGCCGAGATTACTCTAAGAAAAATAAGATCAAATTTATCTCGCCGTTTTTTTTTCTGTGTAAAATATATATATTCTTGATCAGCATGACGAGATGAGTTGATTTAGCATATTGCTGTCATAAAAAAGATCGGTCGGAAAACTAGTCTTAGTCAGAAAACTTTATTGTTTTCACTGGAAATGCCTCCAAACTTTGTATATCTTAGTCTACTATGCTTTTCTATGATTCCAACAAATTTGGTGGAAATTGGACATCTAAATAGTATAGCTGTCATAGAAAAGTAAAGTCTGAAAAGTAGTCTTAGGTTGAAAAATAGGGGAAGTCAACTTTGGATCAGCCGAAGTTTTGTGTACCCTTGCAGTTTGTTTTTCTAAATAAGATTACTTTTCGGGCCTTACTTTACAATGGGAGCTATATAGTAAGATGTCAGATTTCGACCAAATTTATTGGAATCATGGAAAAGCATAACAACCTAACATGTACATTTTTTGAAGACGATTCCATTTAAAACAAAAAAGTTTTTCTCACTAAAACTCTTTTTGGACCGATCTTTCATACTGCAGCTAAATGCTATAATCATCTTATTTTGACAAAACTTTGTACAGGGTAGGTCAAAAGAAGTCACCCTATTGGAAGATGCTCTTATTTTTACAAATAGCCGCCAAAGTCAGATCTGTTTTGACATTTGTCGACTAGACAGATGTAGAATACAAGTGAACAAGTCATGGATCGATATATCCCCCAAGAAAGCGGGATAGTCGTGAATAATCGATTTTTCGACCAAATTCATATGAGCGATGAGGCTCATTTCCCCGCCCGATTTAGCCGTTCCAGACTTTTTTTGTGGGGCTTTTTGAAATCCCGTGTTTACGTAACCAAGCCCGAGACCTTGGAAGCCCTCAAGGACAACATTCGACACGAGTGCGAGAATCTGCAGCCCGAAGTTCTTGCCGAAGTGATGAAAAATGCCATATAACGAGCCCGTATGGCAATCAATTGTAACGGCGCCCATTTGGCCGATATCATCTTCTTGAAATGACCAATAAAATTGTATAGGTTCAAATAAATATAATCAAAAAACAGAATATAGGTTTTTTATTTAGAAAAAAAAAAAATGAAAGCCAAACAACATCGGATGACTTCTTTTAACCCACCCTGCAGAACTGTGTAAAAGTACATAAAATAAATATATGCCAACATAAGGGACGACTCTATTGAAATCAAAAAAGTTTTTCTCACAAGAACTAGTTGTACGACCGATCGTTCCTAAGGCAGCTATATGCTATATTCATCCGATTTTTACCAAACTTTGTAGAATTGTGTGGGAGCATATAAAACATATACATGCCAATTTTGATGACATTTTCATTGAAAACAAAAAAGTTTTTCTAACTAGACGTACGATTTCGACCAAATTTAATGGAATCATGGAGAAGCATAGTAAACTAAGAAATATGAAGTTTGGAGGCGTTTCCATTGAAAACAAAAAAAGTTTTTCTAACTAAGATTGGTTTTCGACCGATCGTTCCTATGACAGATATATGCTATAGTCATCCGGTCCGGCGTATTTGTACCAAAAGACTGGTAAGGTCAGCTTGAAAACTGACGGAGGTATCTCCTCCGCAAAGAAACAGACGGACGGACAGACGGTCAGAAGGACAGACGGACAGGGCTAAATCAACTCAGCTCGTCATGCTGATCAAGAATATATATACTTTATGTGGTCGGAGATGCTTCCTTCTATGCGTTACAAACATCCGAACAATTTTATAATACCCTCTGCGAATTACAAGTCTCATAATTTAGATAAGCTATGAACTGGAAATTTGGTGTGTAGGCTGGAAATTCGTAGTTTTCCCTATGTGAAACGGTTAATATCGACTTTCAGCCAGTTGTACCTTCGGTACAGAGTATAACAACCGAAAAATTCACAAAAATATAAAAAATATTAGAATCAATTTATATGGCAGAACAACGTTTGCCGGGTCAGATTGGTAATATATAAGAAGGTAGGTCCGGCTTACATCAACAAACCTGAAGAGATCACTTAAAGGGATATTTTGACTTTATTTCAAATGTTTTAAGTTCGAATATAAGTATTACGATTAATCAATCCTTAATTTTTCATCTTTATAACCTTGTCACTAATGAACGACTAAAACGAGCTCATGGCAAAGTAGTTTTTCATCTTTAAAGTATTTATAGCTAATTTTCGACTTGAAAAAACTTAAATAGTTTATTTGGGGCCCATTATTTATTTTTGCACCTGTGCCCTCGGCTACCTAGTTACGCCACTGTTTCTCTTGTGCGAAAATTAGAAGCGCACAAGCCAAGAAATTGAGAGAAGCTCGGCTTTGGCTTTTTGGGGCTGTGACAAGCAATTTTTACATTTTACAAGAAGCAGCCTGACCAGGACATATATAAAAGTGGACCTTTAAATAGGATTAGGATACTGCGATGATAAGCATAGCTGTGATACCATTTCGAGGATACAGAAAGCTCGAGCAGATGTCCTGTGGCTCAAAAGCAATCAGAGAACAGGCTCCCGAGTGTGTGACATTTGCAACTTACGAGAAGATGAAACAATCATACATATAATTGGGAAATATCCCATATACAAAGAGTTCAGATATATAGATCACAAATAATATCAGAATTTAGACAGGATATCGCTAAGGAAAGGTAAACGATTGCTTATTTGACGACGAGCGGGGCAGCCCGGTGTATTAGTTCTGCATGAGACCCAGCGAAGTATTATTCTATTAATATGGTTATCTTTAAAGGGGGAAACCAGTTTAGATGATTCAAAAAATCGATTTTTTTTATTGCATAAATTTTTAGTACAACTATTCAAGAATGTGTTGCTTAAGTTTCAAAACAAAGTTCTAATTAGTTCCGATGATATAAGGTAAACACCGATCGCTTCAGTATTGGTCTAAGAGCGCGGTTTCAAATGAGTTTTTCTCGAAACGACTTTTTCTAACTTGAATAAATATTCTTTATTCAAGTCCGAAAAATATGAACCAAACTCTGGAATATTATTGAGAAAAATATATTTTTTTATGTAAGAAAGGTGAAAAATGTTATTAAAACTTGAACGTGTTGTTCAAACACCTCCAAAACATTCAATTGTCAATTCTTTTGGCCAGAGCTTGGTTTATATTCTTAGAAAATATGTTTCTAACGAAAAATTCATGATTTCAGATCAAAACTGCGACCTCCAGAGGTCCCGCCAGCAGTCATCTCTGAAATAATGTTTCAAAATGTGTTGAAATAATATACTAAAATGGTTAAAGAATCCATCTATCTATGTATGTATCTATCTATCTATATATGTATCTATCTATCTATCTATTCTTAACCATTTCCGACAATTCTTGCTTTGACTTTTGGCCAATATTTCGGCCCGCTGGCTTTGTGTGCAAGGGTATACATTTTTAAGATTTTCGTTTTTCAGATGGTGGGAAGACTTTGTCATCCCGTCCGAGAACACCCCCAAATATTTATCATATCATCTGTTGGCATATCGGGCACGTAAATTTCCTGGTAGGGTCTCTTGGTTCGCTGCAGGTGCGTGAGGTCCTCGACCAGCCAAAGCACGTAAGGCAGAGCCTAGCTTAAAATATAGGGACCTTTATATAAAATGGACACAATAAAAAATATTTGCTCCCATTTATTGTACAAAGATCAGAGCAAGAATACCTTGTGAAGAATCAGAACATCAAAGTAAGAGTCATTTAGCTCAGTGATACTCTATTGCGCATGCTTATAACCAGTTCTGCAAACCCTGCCGTTCGGATTAGGCGTTAAGCTGTAGGTCCCTTTCTCTTGCGCTAAAATTAGAAGCGCACTAGCCAAGAGATTAAGAGAGGCTCGGCTTTGGCCCTTTGGGACTGTGTCATCTTGACAAGCTAATTTTACTTTACCGGTCGCAACAGTGATGGTCAGCACTTCACAGGTACAGTGTATTTTATAGTCGGGCTTGACCGACTATCTTACTTGTCTTTCATGTTTTGGGTTCGGAATAGGTTAAGGTACAGCTTTTTTTTTTTGAGGTTCGGTCCAAGGTTCGGTTTATAGCAAAATAAAAGTCGGAGTTCCGGGCTCGAAGCGGTTCGGTTCAAAACCTGTTTGCAGCCCTGCGATAACCAATATTTGGAATTACCTAGGTATTTGTACCTTACACAGGTATTTTAAATTTTGGGTATCTTTTTCTTTACCTAGGTCTAATTTTTCATTTACCTTAGCTTGTCAATAGATAAGATACTATGTACTTTTTTGAAAGTCTTTTTTGCCCCTTCACGGATATACATTAATTACTGTCTTGCATCATCAAATACGGACTTCGATATACCCAAATTTGTGTAACAGTCACAGAAATTGCATCCAACTTCTGTAAAGTGTTTAAAGCGTACAGAAGGCCAGAGTTTTTTAAAAGAGTCTGAGCGATAGTTCAGTTGAAGTTGAAATTATTTTGCCAAGGCACTTTTGATGTGGAGCGCACACTTTGAACTTAGTTGTCACTAAATATGCTGAGCAGGCTCTACTAAACACATCATATTAATTTAAGATGGAATTAAGACGGAACAGTTTTTATGACAGTACTTGTCCGGGTGGCTCAGCGGCTAGTGTGCGCGACCGCTGTGCATGAGGTCGTGGGTTCGATCCCGCCTCGGTACATCTAATGAAAAGTTTTAATACCCTTGCAGAGGATATTATAAAATTGTGCGGATGTTTGTAACGCATTGAAGGAAGCATCTCCGACCACATAAAGTATATATATTCTTGATCAGCATGACGAGCTGAGTTAATTTAGCCCTGTCCGTCTGTCCGTCCGTACGTCTGTCCGTTTGTCCGTCTGTCAGTTTCTATGCTTTCTCCTCCGTCAGTTTTAAAGCTATCCTCACCAAACTTTGCACGAAGTCTTCTGGTACATATACGCTCCACATTTGTCGGAACCGACCGGATCGGATAACTATAGCATATAGCTGCCATAGGTCGAAAAACTAGTCTTAGTGAGAAAAACTTTTTGTTTTTAATGGAAATGCCTCCAAAGTGCGTTTTTCTTAGTTTACTATCCCTTCCCATGATTTCACTAAGTTTGGTTGAAATCGGATGACTTTAGCATATAGCTGCCATAGGATCGATCGGTCGAAAAACTAGTTCTAGTGAGAAAAACTTTTTTGTTTGTAATGAAAACGTCCTTATTATTGGCATACACATAATTTATATACTTTTACACATTTCTACAAAGTTTGGTCGAAATCGGATGACTATAACATATAGCTGCCATAGGAACGATCGGTCGAAAAACTAGTTCTAGTGAGAAAAACTTTTTTGTTTTTAATGAAAACGTCCTTATCATTGGCATACACTTATTTTATATACTTTTACACAATTCTACAAAGCTTGGTCGAAATCGGATGACTATAGCATATAGCGCCCATAGGAACGATCGGTCGAAAAACTAGTTCGAGTGAGGAAAACTTTTTTGTTTTTAATGAAAACGTCCTTGTTATTGGCATATTCTTAATTTATCTACCTTAACACATTTCTACAAAGTTTAATCAAAATCGGATGACTATAGCATATAGCTGCAGTATGAATGATCGGTCGAAAAAGAAGTTCTAGTGAGAAAAACTTTTTTGTTTCAAATGGGATCGCCTCCAAATTTCGTAATTAACAGTGTATTATGCTTATCCATTATTTCCAAGTTTGGTCGAAATCAGACATCTGTATAGTATAGATCCCATAGAAAAATCAGTTAGAAAAACTTTTTGGTTTTCAATGGAAGCTGCAAGGCTATACAAAACTTCGGCCGAGCCGAAGTTAACTTTCCCCTATTTTTTTCTTTGAATAAACTTTACACCTGACCACACCTCTTTGCTGTTGGCGCCAACATTGCAGTAATTAGCCATGAAAAGCTTCTCAAACTGCCGTTCGGACTCGGCGTTAAACTGTAGGTCCCATTCTCTTATGCTAAAAATTAGAAGCGCACAAGCCAAGAGAGAGGCTCGGCTGTGGCGCTTTGGGGCTATGTCATCGTGACAAGCTAATTTTACTTTTACTTACTTGTTCAACATATATGTATTTTGGAACTAAAGCCCATTTAAAAAAGTGTTTGTACAACTTTAAAAAACGTTAAAATATTCTGACTCACTTAAGGGGAGATATACACCGAGACGTTTGGAAAAATCTATTTTTATAACCTGTTCCCATTGTTCCCATAAGATCGGACAAAAAACACTGAAGTTATATACGAATCAATTTTGCTTGTGGGAGAGAGGGTGGGTGGCTTGCATTGTCAGTTACCGCGATGTGCGCGTGCGTATGTGCGTATTCTAGAGTGTGGGTGTATATGTGTGAGTGTGTATATGTATGAAACCACAAAAAGTCAAGGGAACAGGGTATTTTGTAGTCGGGGCACTCGACTGCAGCTGCCTTACTTGTCTATTTTGCATTTTCTTTTACTTTGAGGTCCTAAGAACACCCGGCATGATAAATAAGCGAGTTACAGCCGAAATCGTAAAAGGGTCGGCGCTGACCCGACAGTCATTCTTCTCGAAAGCACGTTTTTTAACTCGGTAACCAAAATTTCTCCAAAGCCAATGAATCGATTGCCTTGAAACTGGTTGTGGTTTATTCTATACACTATTTTCTAGTAGATGTCGTATGATTTTTTTTCCCTTCCTTAGTTTTTTTTTATAAACAATATAATTATTAATTTTTGTCCCTAAAATCATTACTTATGTTCAAAGGTTCGCCATTTTGTCATAAATCGATATTTTCTAAATGACAACTATGAAACTACTAAATTATAGTATCAATTTTAGTAATCCTTCTGGTTTTTTGCTTTCTGATGATTTTTCAAGAAACGCCAGTCAAGGAACATTCGATATCTTGAAATATTTTTAAAATTTTTTTACTCTGTACCAAAGGTACATAGAGTATAATAAGTTTGTGCTAGCCATGTCCGTCTGTCTGTGAACGCATCTCAGAGATGGTAAGAGATAGAGGTTTGACATATATGGGACATATGCTTCTTATACTTGCAGGCAAGGCAGATCAAGTTTATTTAGTTATATTTCCCCTTCAAGATGACAACTATGAAACTACACCCAGAAAAAAGTATGGACTAGAATGGTCCAAAATTACCTTATATATTATAGGCCATTTTGCCTAAACTTGGGTACTTAGGAATATTGGACTCGAATTTAGGACATCCATTGCATGCGAACACACACACCCCACAACAACACCAACTCCACACTCCTCTTTTACTATGTGCGATTGATTTTTATTTTTAAATACCAAATAAAATTTTTCACTTACCCTTACGGGGATTCGAACTCAGGTCCTCAAAAGACTGCAACAATCGCTGACACCGCCGTCTTAGCCATCACCACCAAACCTCGCGCTGTTCTGTGTGCCTCTAAATCTTATTATAGATTGCATCCCAAGCCCGCTTGGCATTTTGAAACGAATTTGGAAGGCAGGCACTTAGCGCAGAAAAGGCTGTTATTTCTTTAGAACGTTGAGGACCAGGGTTCAATCGTTTTTTTTTTTATTATTTTTACAATGCATATATTTTTTACAATGCATTAATCGATTTTTTACGTCCATAACGTCAAAATAAACAAAAATGTATGGGCTAAAATATATTTAGCCTCTTGAACGTTGAGGTCGTGGGCTCAAATCCCCGTAGGAGCATCTGTTTTTTTTTAATTTTGTTTATTTTTTTTAAATTTTATTAATTTCTTTAAGGTTTCTTAGCATTGACTATATTTTTTACATTGCATTAATTGATTTTTTACGAACATAACGTAGAAATATACAAAATATATGGAGAAAAATATTTTTAGCCCATTTTACTATTTTTAAGCACTCAAAATTGGAAAGATTTAGGCTATATTTAACATTTTTAAGACAATTATTGCCTAAAAAGAAAATTTTAGATCATAAAAACCGGATTCCTAAAATTTTAGGAATCACTCTATTCTTAGTGTACTAAATTATTGTATCAATTTTAATAATCCTTTTGGTTTTTTGCTTTCTGATGATTTTCCAAGAAACCCCAGTTTAGTAACATGCGATATCTTGAAATATTTTCAATAAAAATTTGGAAACTGGTCAATGAGAGATCAAATTTAAGGATTCTGAAGACTTTTTGGATTCCAGTAATGTAAGATAGGACAAAACTGAGAATTGCTATGAAAATTCTAATATTGAAATGGAAGTCTTAGCTTATCTTGCCGAAAATAGCAAATCTTTAGAATCTATATGAAGGGGGGATTCTCCATGTCGAGGCTGATTTTTGACCTTTTTTTTAAGAAATGCTATTTGAAAACGCAAAGTTTTTCCAATTCTTTTTTATACCCTTGCAGAAAGTATTATAAAATTGTGCGGATGTTTGTAACGCATTTAAGGAAGCATCTCCGACCACAGAAAGTATATTTCTATGCTATCTCCTCCGTCAGTTTTAAGGCTATCCTCAACAAACTTTGCACGAAGTCTTTTGGTACAAATACGCTGCACATTAGTCGGAACCGGCCGGATCGGATGACTAAAGCATACAGCTGACATAGGAACGTTCGGTTGAAAAACTAGTTTTAGAGAGAAAAACTTTTTTCTTTTTAATGAAAACGTCCTTTTTATTGGTATATTCTAATTTTATATACTTTAACACATTTCTACAAAGTTTAATCAAAATCGGATGACTATAGCATATAGCTTCAGTATCAATAATCGGTCGAAAAAGAAGTTCTAGTAAGAAAAACCTTTTAGTTTTAAATGGGATCGCCTATAAATTTCGTAGTCTTAGTTAGAAAAACTTAGTAAGTCTTAGAAAAACTTTTTTATGTTTTTTAGCTATACTATATACATGTTAAATTTCTACCAAATTTGGTGCAATTATCGAAAAGCATAACAAACTGTTAATTACGAAATTCGGAAGCGATCCATATTCATACATAAAGTTTTTCTCACGAGAACTTCTTTTTCGACCGATCATTCATTCGGCAGATATATGCCATGGTCATCCGATTTCTGCAAAACTTTGTAGAATTGTGTAAAACTATATAATATAAATATATGCCAACGTAAGGGACGTTTCTATTGAAAACAAAAAAGTTTTTCTCACAAGAACTAGTTTTTCGACCGATCGTCTCTATGGGAGCTATGACCTATATTCATCCAATTTTGACCAAAATTTGAAGAATTGTGTGGGAGCATATAAAAAAAATACATGCCAATTTTGAGGACATTTCCATTGAAAACATACAAGTTTTTTAACTAAGACTACTTTTCATACTCCACTTTTCTGTGGCTGAATACAAAGTTTGGAGGCGTTTCCATTGAAAACCAAAAAGTTTTTCTCGCTAAAATTTGTTTTTCGGCCGATTGATCCTATTATAGCTATGTATATGCTATAGTCATCCGATCCGGCCGATTCCGACAAATGTGCAGCGTATATGTATGTACCAAAAGACTTGGTGAAGATAGCTTTTAAACTGACGGAGGAGATTGGACAGACGGACAGAAGGACAGAAGGACAGACGGACAGAAGGGCAGAATGACAGAAGGACAGACGGACGGACGGACAGGGCTAAATCAACTCAGCTCGTCGTGCTGATCAACAATATATATACTTTATGTGGTCGGAGATGCTTCCTTCAATGTGTTACAAACATTCGCACAATTTTATAATACCATCTGCAAGGGTATAAAAAAGAATTTTTTAAAATTATGATTGAGGTTCAGAGTAAAATGATGACAATTCTCGATTGCACTTAGTTCAGTGTTACGTGAGATATCATGCCGCCAGTTTGAAACACGTGGTTTCCAGATAAATGCGTTTTAAGTTTAGAGTAACACAAATACATATGAATCGTTTCAGCGATTCATAAAATGCTATATCTTCCAAAGTATTTCGAAATTCAAAAAATCCTTTTAGTGCGATGTTCTCAAAAATGCAAATAAAAATGTTCCATTTTCAAATCTTATTTTCGCACTTAAGCCCTTACAGTTCCTTTTATCAATGACTCCATAAATATTTGTAATGCAGTAAGGTTGTTATACCCTCGCGAGGTTATTATAAAATTGTCCGGATGTTTGTAACGCATTGAAGGAAGCATCTCCGACCACATAAGGTATATGTATTCTTGATCAGCACGACGAGCTGAGTTGATTTAGCCCTGTCCGTCCGTCCGTCTGTCCGTGTGTCTGTTCTTATGCTAACTCCTCCGTCAGTTTGAAATTTATCTTCACCAAACTTTGCACGAAGTCTTTTGGTAAATATACCCTGCATATTTGTCGGACTCGGCGGATCGGTCGAAAAACTAGTTTAGTAAGAAAAACTTTTTTTTCAATGGAAAAGCCTCCAAACTTCGTATTTCTTAGTGCTCTTTGCTTTTCCATGATTCCACTTAAGTTGTTCGAAATCGGACATTTATATAGTATAGCTGTCATAGAAAAGTAGCGTCAGAAAAGTAGTCTTATATCCTATTTCCACTATAATCACATATTTCGAAATGTACATTTTTTATTTTTTTTCTGAGCGTTTCCATATGATATGTACATTTTCATTTAACTTTTTCATTAAAGAACCTTTTGAAAAGCCAAAAGCTTTTTTTGGAATTTAGTATTTTTTATTTCAAAGAAAAATGTGGAAGCATTGTAGCCTAATGGGAAGACTATTTTTTTCATACGCCGAGATTGTGGGTTCAAGTCCCATTGGTGGCATATTTTTTTTTTATTATTTATTTTATTTAAAATGCTTTTAGCATTGTCTATATTTTTTAAAATGCTGCGTGGAACAAAAATCCTTTGAGGTACATTGGTTAAATTTACTCAGCCCTTTTTTCTATAGGAAAAAAATGTACATATTTAATATATGTGTCCAATCGACTGAGCGTCCCCTAAATGATAGGTTCATTAAGAGGCTGAGTAAATTTAACCGATGTACCTCAAAGGATTTTTGTTCCAAGCAGCATTTTAAAAGATATAGACAATGCTAAAAGCATTTTAAATCAAATAAATAATAAAAAAAAATATGCCACCACGGGGACTTGAACCCACAACCTCGGCGTATGAAAGAAATAGTCTTCTCACTAGGCTACAATGCTTCTACATTTTCTCAGTCGATTGGACACATATATGAAATATGTACATTTTTTCCTATGGAAAAAGTTTTACATATTTTTTATACCCTTGCAGAGGGTATTATAAAATTGTCCGGATGTTTGTAACGCATAGAAGGAAGCATCTCCGACCACATAAAGTATATATATTCTTGATCAGCACGACGAGCTGAGTTGATTTAGCCTTGTCCGTCTGTCCGTCTGTCCGTCTGTTTCTATGCTATCTCCTCCGTCAGTTTTAAAGCTATCCTCACCAAACTTTGCACAAAGTCTTTTGGTACAAATACGCTGCACATTTGTCGGAACCGGCCGGATCGGATGACTATAGCATATAGCTGCCATAGGAACGATCGGTTGAAAAACAAGTCTTAAAGAGAAAAACTTTTTTGTTTTTAATGGAAACGCCTCCAAAGTACGTATTTCTTAGTTTACTATCCTTTCCCATGATTTCACTAAGTTTGGTCGAAATCGGATGACTATAGCATATAGCTGCCATAGGAACGATCGGTCGAAAAACTAGTTCTAGTGAGAAAAACTTTTTTTTTTTAGTGGAAACGTCCTTATCATAGCTACACTTAATCTAAATACTTTTACACAATTCTATAAAGATTGGTCGAAATCGGATGACTATAGCATATAGCTCCCATAGGAACGATCGGTCGAAAAACTAGTTCTAGTGAGAAAAACTTTTTTGTTTTTAATGAAAACGTCCTTATCATTGGCATACACTTATTTTATATACTTTTACACAGTTCTACAAAGATTGGTCGAAATCGGATGACTATAGCATATAGCTCCCATAGGAACGATCGGTCGAAAAACTAGTTCTAGTGGGAAAAACTTTTTTGTTTTTAGTGGAAACGTTCTTATCATTGGCATACACTTAATCTATACACTTTTACACAATTCTACAAAGATTGGTCGAAATCGGATGACTATAGCATATAGCTCCCATAGAAACGATCGGTCGAAAAACTAGTTCTAGTGAGAAAAACTTTTTTGTTTTTAATGAAAACGTCCTTATCATTGGCATACACTTATTTTATATACTTTTACACAATTCTTAAAAGTATGGTCGAAATCGGATGACTATAGCATATAGCTCCCATAGGAACGATCGGTCGAAAAACTTGTTCGAGTGAGGAAAACTTTTTTGTTTTTAATGAAAACGTCCTTTTTATTGGCATACACTTATTTGATATATTTTGGACACATTTCTACAAAGTTTTATCAAAATCGGGTTACTATAGCATATAGCTGCAATATGAATGATCGGTCGAAAAAGAAGTTAAAGTGAGAAAAAGTTTTTGTCTTAAATGACATCGCCTCCAAATTTCGCAATTAACAGTGTATTATGCTTTTCCATGATTTCATCAAGTTTAATAGAAATCAGACATCTATATAGTATAGATCCCATAGAAAAGTAATGTCCAAAAAGTAGTCTTGGAAAAACTTTTTTGTTATCAATGGAAGCTGCAAGGGTATACAAAACTTCGGCCGAGCCGAAGTTAACTTTCCCCTATTTTTGATATGTGATAAAATGTGACAATATGTACATATTTGCTATAGTGGAAATAGGCTAGAAAAACTTTTTTGTTTTCAATATAAATGGCATATATTTGTTTTATATGCTCCCACACAGTTCTACAAAGTTTGGTCAAAATCGGATGACTATAGCTTATAGCTGCCATAGGAACGATCGGACGAAAAACAAGATCTTGTGAGAAAAACTTATTTGTTTTTAATGGAATCGTCCCTTTCGCTCGCATACATTTATTTTATATACTTTTACACAATTCTTCGGCCGAGCCGAAGTTAACTTCCCACTATTTTTATACCCTTGCAGAGGGTATTATAAAATTGCCCGGATGTTTGTAACGCATAGAAGGAAGCATCTCCGACCACATAACGTATATATTCTTGATCAGCATGACGAGCTGAGTTGATTTAGCTTTGTCCGTCTGTCCGTCTGTCCTTCTGGCCTTCTGTCCGTCTGTCCGTCTGTTTCTATGCTATCTCCTCCGTCAGTTTTAAAGCTATCCTCACCAAACTTTGCACGAAGTCTTTTGGTACAAATACGCTGCACATTTGTCGGAACCGGCTGGATCGGATGACTATAGCATATAGCTGCCATAGGAACGATCGGTTGAAAAACTAGTCTTAAAGAGAAAAAAATTTTTGTTTTTAATGGAAATATCTTTATCATTGGCATACATTTATTTTATATACTTCTACATAATTCTACAAAGCTTGGTCGAAAACGGATGACTATAGCATATAGCTGCCATGGGAACGATCGGTCGAAAAACTAGTTCTAGTGAAAACAACTTTTTTGTTTTCAATGAAAACTTCCGTATCATTGGCATACACTTATTTTATATACTTTTACACAATTCTTCAAAGTTTGGTCGAAATCGTATGACTATAGCATATAGCTCCCATAGGAACGATCGGTCGAAAAACTAGTTCTAGTGAGAAATTTTTTTTTTTGTTTTTAATGAAAACGTCCTTTTTATTGGCATACACTTATTTTATATACTTTTACACAATTCTACAATGTTTGGTCGAAATCAGACATCTATATAGTATAGATCCCATAGAAAAGTAAGGTCCCAAAAGAATTCTTAGAAAACCTTTTTTGTTTTCAATGGAAGCTGCAAGGGTATACAAAACTTCGGACGAGCCGAAGTTAACTTTCCCCTATTTTTAAACTTGTGTTCTTTAACAATGAATTTTATATCGATACTCTCAAGCAATAAGAAGGACATTACCAATAGTCTGTTGACTTCAAATGAAAAATTAGTCGCAGTTTTATTTGAAATATAAAAAAGTAAAAAAAATTGTGCATTTAGCTATTCGCTGATAAATCGGGGATGTATTCGGCGATCACATTGCGTTTGGTCGGCGGAGTGGCTCTCCAGACGATTAAACTGTCCCCTATTATTGTGCTAAAATTAAAAGCACACATGTGAACATATTTAGAGAACCTCGGCTTTTTCAATTCAAATATTTACATTGAATAATCAAGAGGTTGCCTGAGATAATAAAAGTTTTCAAGACAATTAAATAAAGCTAATTTTAAAAGATGGTTGTGGACACTTGTACAGGATACTAATATCTTCGATCATTTATAATACTGCTTATTGAATTCGACTTTGATCTGCCGGCTAAAAAACATAAAAGGAAAACATAAGCATTTGGATGGTTTTGTTAATGGATTTCTATAAAGGTATCCAACTGTTAAAGAAACCGCTTGCAAGAATCCCCGCGGCGGTAATTTAAAGCCATCACACCTTTTCATATACACACACACATTTTAGCAGCATGAGTATTTGTACACTTACGTATATACAATAGTTGAAAATTCACGTGTCTGAATCTGTTTCAACATTGATAGTTTTTATTGTTTAAGTTTTACAGCATTCGTTGATTATTTTAAATAATACATATGATTTTGTAATAACAAGAATGCTGAAAAACGAATCGAATTAAAAGCATGATTTGATAAAGATTTTTTGATTGCCTTTAATAAAATTGATTGTGGCTGTGTATGAGTGTCGTTAACTTAGGTGCACACGATTAGTAAATGTCGTTCAAGTCTAGTCAATTACTACTTTTTTAAGGCATAAGATAGTCAAAATATAGCCTGACTTATGACAGTTTGCATCTCCCAGATATAAGACATTAAAATTCATATTTAAGAGTGTCTATATTCTTGTTAAAGTGATTAGTACAAACAAAAGAAAAACATCACTTCCATTCGCAGCGGGAGGTGAAAGAGAAGCTGCGCTTATGCCTTTTAACTTACCGCTAATTTTCTATCACAACTGGTTTTGATGCTTAGGGATTACCAGCGTGTATCCTAAAACAAATATAATTAAATAATGAAGCGTTAAAACCAGAATTAATGTGAGAGCGGTGTGTTTCATCATTATATATGTAGGTTTTCAGGTCGGTAAACAAAATAGTCGATATAAACAAGACTAAATGTGTAATATAATGTGAGTTGTAATTACGGCCCGCAAGCAATAAATTTAAATAAACGCAAGCCGAACCAACTCTATAAAACTTTACATTTTTTTGTTGTATGATATATATTTAATATCTGTAAACAAATGGAATCACCTTTCGTTATTTTTACATATTTTAGCATGTATTACAAATAGTTGTGCCACCTGCACGGGCCTCGCCCGGCAATGCCGGTCCTAGGAGTGATCGTCGGGCCGCCGGGCCAATGAAAATTTTGCCGGGCCGCCATGTGAACTAAGTAAATTCCACTGATGCCTTAAACAAGGAGAAAATGAAACTGTATCCAATTGCAGAGTGATATTTTGACATCAAATGTGGGGACAAAGACAGAATACTAAGAAGACAGAATAATCGTTTTTAACGAAGATAGTATAGAATCTTCACAAGCTTTATTTGATCAACTAATAATAAGTTCGGAAAGTCGCCACCTCGAAAACGAAAAATGTAGTTTCTACTCAGTAGATAATGCACCCGTGATATATGGAAAGCCTAATTCCGTTTACCAGAAGCTGACCTCGCAAAATTTGAAAATAATTAAAAGCAATTGTAATGCACACGAATCCCGAGTTAAAGTCCCAGAAAAGGTACGTTTTTCGAAATAATAAAAAGTATAGTACTTATTATAATGCATACCCACAAAACACATAATTAAAGAACTACACAGAAAAAAATCCGAGATACCCGGGATTAAGTCAATCTTAAACGATGTCAGAAGTCGTTCAATCCTGGATTTTCCTATTCCAAGCACGAACAGTCCCTTAGTGGGATGAAATCAAGAAGGCCCCATATTGACTTAAGCTCGAAATTCATACTTGAATTGATCTTAAAATCGGCTTGGTGCAAGTTTGCCCAAGATTACATTAAGCTCGATATTCGAACTGCACTCAATCCCAAAAAAGGTTGCCTACTTTCTCCATACAATTTTAAATATTTTAAGTTCCTTGCAGGGCATCACTTAAAAAATTTTAAATTCTCCGTAACTTATCTTTGAATTTTATTGGAACGCATAGAAGGAATCATCTCCGTCCACATAAAGTATATATATTTTTGATCAGCATGACGAGCTGAGTCGATTGAGCTTTGTCCGTCCGTCTGTCCGTCCAAAGAAGAAATTTCTGAGGAGTTCCAAACTCATGTTGGTGTAAAGCAAGGATATCTTAACGATCTTCATGATCAATTGGAAGGAGAACTCTATATCGGGGACGTTAAGACTACTGCTATACGCCGATGACATTGTCATTTTATCGGTCGATATATATAAATTGCAGAAAATGATTTTACGCTTGGAAAACATGTCGAAGTCCGAAATAGTGGTTTTCAGGAATGGGGGCAGACTTGCTGCTTCAGAGCAACGGTTTTACAAATCGAACCCTATAAAAATCACTTCGGAGGGTAAGTATCTAGTCGTAATCCTAAAGCCACGAATGTCATTTGGAGCACACATCAAAAACCGAAATGGAGTAGCAAAGGGAGCCATCAATTCGACTTGGAATAAATTCTACGATAAGGCGAATATACTTTTGGGTAGTAAGTGGAACCTCTTCCAAGCCACAGAGGCAGCAATACAAATGTATGCAGCATAAGTATGGGGACTTGCATGGTTTAATGAAACTAATATGTTACAAAGGTTTTTTATAAAAAGAATTATTCGACTTCCCGACTGCACACCAAATTATACCATATGCATAGAAACTGGTGTAGAAGAGGCTTAGTTATATGGTCTAAATCTCCATTTGAAATACATTCAGCGAGTCATGTATGAATATGACGCAAGTAGTTTGCCACATATCCTGACGAAGGAAATAATTGGATAAAATATATTTTGGCATGAGGATATAGAGAGAGGCTGATACAACAATGCGACTTACAACTTTTCGAAAATATGACTAAATATCAATGATGCCAAATGAGCGTGCGGCTATTAATGAAATTAAAGGAAAATGATCGAAGTGACCACATTAATAGTGCAATATCCAGTGAAAGTCGCATATGTTAACATTTTGACTACACTAAAGGCGTTACGTACTGTGATGATAAATATCAGAGGAAGAAGTTGGATTTTTAAGGCTTGTGCTGATCTTTAATAAATAAAAAACTGCTCTCTATGCAAGTTAAAGGAAATTGAGGACATACGTCACTTTCTGGGAAAATGTCCAGTACTCAAAGAATTTCGGTTGATGTTTTATGGAAAAATAGTACTAAATGAGGCAGAAATAATATAAGCATTAAATGGAAACTGGTTTAATAATTGGGTCAATCTGGCAGGATAAGTAGAAATCATCGTTAATATCTGATGGAATTAAAAATTGTCTTAGTAATTAAAGTAATATTAATGCTAAATAAAGTGTCTGGATTTAATTAAATATCAATGTTCACAAAAAATTTAATAGGGTATCTGGCGACGAGCTGGGCAACCCCGGTGTATTAGTTCGAAGCAGTATTTGACAATATACACACTACCGGCGGACGGATTGAAATCCATTCCGGTGTATCCATATCATATTTATTTTAAATAAATATAAATCTATCTTTATATATAGAAATCAGCATTCTTTTGTGTACCGCAAAAGCCATGGCAGCACTTCTTTCAGTTTAAACGAGAGAGTAAATTAAAGTCGGTCCTTGCCGACTTCAATATACCCGTTACTCAAGAGAAGAAATGTTTAACAACCTTCCGTTAGGTTAATTTACAGAGCATTAACATTATTAATAACAATTTAACATATTAACATTATGTTATTTTACTCTGAACCAGAGGTACACAGAGTATATTAAGTTTGTGCAAAAACGTCCGAATGTCCGCCTGTCCGTATGATCAAACATATTTTTATTGATCCGCCGAAGGAATTTTAAAGATCGGATGAACGATAGTCGAGTTATAAGAAAAACAAACAATTATGGGCAGCACCGGTCGCAACGGTGATGGGTCGACAAAATTGTGCAGAAGCCGATAATATTTCTATCTGGCCAGTACAAAAACGCTACCATTAAAAAAAAATTTTTTTTGGGACAAATTAATCGTTTTTTTATCTCGGCTCAAGAATATACGGGATTACCCTGTTTTCAATCCCGTTCGGATTGATTTTTTTCTGGGTATAATTGTGAATGAGCATTTAAAATAAATACATTCAAATTTTAAGGACACTTCCATGGAAAATAAAATATTTTTTCTAATTAAGACTACTTTTCGGACCTTACTTTTGTGTGGGAGCATACTATATGAATGTCCGATTTCAACCAAACTTAGTGGAATCATGGTAAACCATAAAAAACTAAGAAAGAGTTTAGTGGCGTTTGAGATTTAGTCGCGCCGGGGCGTCCCAGATATAGCCAACGCCATTCTTTATATCTCAGTGCAGCAGCTTTGTGAGAAAACATATACTATATAGAAACAGCCAATCGGTTACCCTCGGGTCGTTTAAGTGTTTCGTTGCCATATAAAACAAGACCAAATTGCCTGGGAAGCTCTAGCGCTTGAAAAGAAAATGTCGAAGCAAGCAGATATTTATCTATTGTACGAGTATATAGCCTTTATAAAGGAATACATTTCTCTGCGCCATATGAGGGCAACTGATAACATTATCCCGAGTGAGCCGCATTATTTTGTGCCCTGCCAATGCTTGCTTAGACCAAAAAGTTTCTCCACACAACTAAAAGTAGTCTTTGACGCTTCTAGTAAAAGTTCATCGCAGTTTTCTCTCAACAACCTTCTCATGGTGGGACCCACCATCCAACCTTGTCTTTATTCGACTCTCCTGCGATTTCGACTTCACCATTGTGCGGTGACTGCAGACATCGCTAAAATGTACAGTCAAATTTAGATTGACGAGACCCAGCGCAATTTTCAGTTGTCTGAAGAGAACAATTCGTTGCCTTAAATATTTGTCATCCGTTAGCATCTCGGGCACTGGCAAACAACTTCTACATTGATGATCTGCTAGCTGAAGCAGACACTCCGGAAGAACTACTTTCTCACAAAATGGTCGTCAAATTGTGATCGTTTTGTCTCTGAAGAAGCTGAGACTATAGAAATCGGAGATCAAGGAGGGAATGTGAGTCCCAACATGGAACCCGAAAAATTATGTGTTCAAATACTCGATGAAATGTTGGTCAGAAGAAGTCCAGCCAACAATACGATCCATGCTGTCGTTTGCGTCTCGACTATACGATTCCCTTGGACTATTTTTCAGGTGACTTGTCTGCTTAAGTTGGATTGGGATGAACCAATACCTACGTCCTTACAACGGATGTTGAAATCAGTCACGTCCTGTTTCGAAGGATTAGAATCGATTCGGATTCCACGAAACATTGGGGTAACAAAGCACGCTAAATGTCAGATACTTGGTTTCGCGGATGCATCGACACGAGCTTACGAGTTTTCGAGTCGAAAACAATGACGGCATTTAAGTAAATTTGCTCCCTGCTAAGTCAAAAGTGAAAACTAAGTCAGTTCCACGATTGGAATTGTGTGCAGCTCAATTTCTAGCTGCTCTGTGGAGCAAAGTTAGGACCATTTAAAATGGCTTGACACAGCCCCAAAGGACCAAAGTCGAGCTCCTCTTAATCTCTTGGCTTGAGCGCTTCTCATTTTCGCACAAGAGAAATGGACCTACAGTTTAACGCCGAATCCGAACGGCAGTTTGAGCAGCTTTTGCATGGCTAATTTAACAAAGCTGGCGCCAACAGCAGAGAGGGGTGACCGGGTGTGTAAGTTTATTCAAAGAAAAAACTTTTCACTAGATGTTCCGAGGCGGGATCGAACCCACGACCTCTTGCACAGCGGTCGCGCACACTAACCGCTGCGCCTCGGAGGATGCATCCTTCGATCATCCTTAAACACATTTTTTGCAAATCGGGTGGCAGACATCCAAGAATTAACCCCAGAAGTAACATGGCGGCATGTTCCAACCAAGGAGAATCCCGCCTCTAAAAGAATCGATTTGGTTCACGGGTCCAGAGTTTTTAAAACGAAAGGAAAGCGTTTGGCCAATTAACCCTCATTTAAATATTTGTGAGGAGCAATCAGCGCACGTCCGCTACGTTTGTCATCGCAGCCGATACAAGCCCCCATCCTATCATAAAGCTGATTGAAAACTCGTCTTCTTATTTGAAAGTGTTCCGAACAGTAGCATATGTATCTGTTTTGGTTATCAAAGGACGAAGAGAAAAACACACATCCCGTGAGCTCACTCCTGCGGAGCATAATTTGGCATTTATAGCTGTCGTTCATGGACTGCAACACATCTCGTTTGAAGTGGAAATCATGAAATTAAAAAAGTCTATCGTGCTACAGCCATTAATTCAAAAATTAAATCCATTTCTTTGCCCACACCAGGATAATGATCGTGTGTGGTGGCTGTTGAGAGTAAGTGGTCATCAGTTGAATGCACCGTTGCAGCATAATGCCAAATTTTCTCTCCTAATGCCTAAAAAGTCTAGATTTATAATATTGTATCTTCAAAACGCGTCAGCAGGTTTGGCTTATAAATGCTCGGCGAGAATGAAGTGCAGTGATTCGCAATTGTGTGCACTGTTTTAGATACAAACCGATACTTGCATTTCAGATCATGTAATGCTGATAGGCTATTTGAGAATAGACCATTCGAAATTAGCAGAGTGGACTCTTGCGGTCCGTTTTAAGTAACTTTTGGAATCCAAAGCAGGCCCCCAGTTAAAATGTATCTTGCAGTGTTTGTTTGCTTCACATCCATGGCGGTTCACTTAGAACTCGTGACAGATCTGACATCTGAATCATTTCTCATGTGCCTATCCAGGTTTTTCGGCCTACGTGGACTGGTCAAGACGATCTATTTCGACAATGCCACCAATTCCGTGGGAGCTGCACGGATGCTCGCAGATTTGAAGGTCCAGTTCGATAGTCACAAGGATGCCATCACCAAGTTTGCTATTGCTCGAGGGATAACATTCTTGTTCATCCCGCCCAGAACACAGCATTTTGGAGGCCTGCGGGAGTAGGCCGTCAAATCAGCCAAATTGATGGGTCATCCGCCGTACTGCCTTGATTTAGCTAACAATGATTTGGTTTGATTCCCAAATTTCAAAAATAAAATGCGGGTGAACGTTTTACTATGCCGTGCGTTTTAAGCCCATGTTATGTAGCACCTACATTTCTACTCAATCGGAGTGAGAAAAATGCTTCGAAAACTGATTTGAACGAATGAAAAAGTTCATAAATTTTCATGGAGAATAACACAGTTCAACAAATATTAGATCATCGCTGGCTCCCGGATGTAATTGTAAACGTTCGACAGAGGTTTTCAAGCTGAATACAAGCCAATTTTCAGAACTACTCTAGCACATCAGTTTTTCGAGAAATCAATGGTCAAAGTTGTTAAAAGTGCCTAAGATAACGGAATAATGCGGCTGAAAATTTAAATTCACAAAGGGAACTTTAATCTTTGGAGGGGAATAAGCCAAATTTTTGGTTGATAGGTAGGAAACCGAAAATAAACTAAAAAAGATGAACTATTTATATTTTCTTGACCAACAACCTAACACAGCAAGATAATTCATCACTGATTTTAAAAAGAGCCTACCGACACACAATTATGTTAGCTTGATTCTCGAGAAACTATAAATTTTACTACTTTTTTAATTTATTTAATTAATTGCCGTCCAATGATTGTAGTTCACTTTATGCATCTAAATTTTCAAGTGTCTCATTACGCTTAAGATTGCTTTTTAATGAATTTTTGAAAAGTGTCATTTTAGGCACTTTAAACAACTTTAACCATTGTAATGAAATGTATGTATGTAATTTGTTGAGCTGTGTTATCGGTTACAAAGTTTTCTTTCTATTAATCTTACAATTGGCGGTCGCAACACCAACTGAATTTGCATATATTGCTAAAAGTGAAAACAGGAACTCTTCTTATATGCAGCGCGCAGTAAAAATAAAACTCCGCTTGATTTCTTTGAAACAAGTTGGCGTTGAAATTAACGGGCAGTCGGTCATTACTGTTTTAAAAGCTTGTCGTTCTAATCAACAATATACATATAAAGCATTGAAAACACTTAAATTTTTGGGTTGAAGTTAACAATTCTCAAGAATAAATTGATTAATTTGTACATTTTGTAGTGTGCACTTACAATAGTTTGAATTAAAATTAAACTTAAAAGTAGGCTGTCTCTGTTAGAATTAGTACTAGATGTATCGAGCAAAATAAACACAGCTAAAGTAAAAAGCGTAAGGGAATAACGAATCTGCCAATTTATTGGTTTGTTTACGGTACGGTCACTATTAAGCGTTAAAAATATTCTTTGCGGTGCGATGGTGTCGATGAACATACATAATTGGATGGCGGCAGTAATAACACATTTCGGCCGCAACACAGAAAAACCACTCACGCGGGGCCGAACTCCTTTCCGTCCAACTTCGCCATTGTTGGCATTGTTGAATAAATTTTTTTACTCAAACTTTGCACACTCTATATCGGATATATACACATACTAACCAAGTATTTTGTATGTATATGCTCAGATGCTTGCAAGTACTAATAGCTGCTCCTGGGTAAGGGAATGCGCGAAACCAGTATTCTGCAGAAGCTTTTCGTATTTTTCTTGAGTGGCGACGGAATGTCTTTTGGTTAAAGCAATTTGATGAATAAGGCAGGTAATCGCTGACGGCTGCTTGAGATTCAGCCAAAGTGAATACACTCATAGTTTCTCTGAGGTGTTGGTTTCGGCTGTAATTGAGTTGGGTTTATTTTAAGACATTATTTTCCTTTCCTTTGACGCAGCATCCAGAAAAGTGGATTCATTAAACAAACTTGCCCATATGCCAAATCGCCCTTTTTCGAGATTTGAAGTATTCTTCATGAATATCGAATATAAAAAGGTGACTATTTATAACAAACTCGAACGGTAGAAATTAATAAAGTTGCATTTTTCAATAAATGGTTGCTGAATCTAATCTTAAAGAATTTTTTAAATTTGTGTCAGTCCTACACTTGTGGAGCTGTACCACTCTAGCATAAAGAGCTTTTGCTAGAAAGATATTTTTATTTTTTCCCCACCTCACCCCACCACAAAATAACAAAAGGACTTCGCTCTTGCTCTCACTCTCTCGCTCTCAGCTGACAACTTTGTCTCCTGCGACTTTCATGTATTATTGCTTCATGACACACACCAACAAAGAAGACTTTGAATTATTTTTAATTAAGTGGGAGCACAAGCGAGATTTCAGATTTGGTGAAACAAGAGAGTAAGAAAAGCGAATGACTTCAATTACTTTACAGCAGACCTGGCCAACCATAGCCTCGGGGGGAGAAGTCACTCGACAATTGACTCCGAATGCTTGCCGAATTCAATCATCACTAAGTGTCAGAGAGAGGCAGACATACTTTCTGTCCTCTTCATTTGTCCGGGCCTGCTTTAAACACAATCGAAATGACAAAATAGCCTGACCATACCCAAAAGAATCTGTCGCAAGGACTCAATTTTTAGTAGCTACAGCAAAATACTATTCAGCGAAACTAATCCGATATCTAGCATGATCAAAGGTATGTAACAGCCAGAAGGAAGCGTCTCCGGCCCATTAAAGAATGTTTATTCTTGATCAGCATCAACAGCTGAGTCAATTTAGACGTCTGTCCGTCCGTCTCACAGTGGCGCCCGTTGAACAAATGAGGTTGCAAAAATCTTATTGGAAATTGTTCAACGATTACAAATATGCTACACTTAATAAAATAAGATTTATATTTTAGAAGATATAACCCTTCAATATTAACCGATTTTCAGTATTAAAAAAAAACTTTAAAGTCTAAAATTGGTAAATAACATTTTTTTAGTTACCATAAAATTGATTTTTTACAAATTTTAACTTTGATAACGTATAAGTAAGATAATTATCTATCATATGCCATTTCAAAAAATATGATTTTTGCAACTAAAAAACTCAAATGGCCCCACTGTGCGTCTGTCCGTATGAATAAACTGATCTCAGAGATGGTAAGAGATATATGTAGGTTAGACATGTATGGGACGAAATCTTCTTATTCTTGCAGACAGATCAGGCTTGTTTTCAATTTTTGTCCCGCCAACTCCCGCCATCGCAAATTGGACAAAACGTCAAACCTCCCTCATTTTTATACATAGAAAGTTCGCTCTTTCTTGACATACTTAGTAATCAGGGTTATTTTAGGATTGGTAAATATCGTTACCTTATGATGCTCAGCGGCTAGTGCGCGCGACCGCTGTGCAAGAGGTCGTGGGTTCGATCCCGCCTCGCAACATCTAATGAAAAGTTTTTCTTTGAATAAACTTTACATCCGGTCACCCTTCTCTGCTGTTGGCGCCAGCTTTGCAGTAATTTGACATGAAAAGCTTTTCAAACTGCCGTTCAGATTCAGCGTTTACCTGTAGGTCCCTTTCTCTTGTGCGAAAATTAGAAGCGCACTAGCAAAGAGATTGAGAGGGGCTCGGCTTTGGCCATTTGGGGCTGTGTCAAGCCATTTTACATTTACATATTGAACTTCGTGACAAAGCATATGCCAAATGGAAACGTTTCAAGACAGAACAGCAATATAAAGATTTTAGAGCATTAAGAAAAACAGTAACTGTCCTTATTAACTCTTCTAAGAAAGATTATTACTGTGCAAAGTTTAATAATACAGAGACAAGTAAACAAACATGGTCGCTTTTAAAAGATCTTATCTAACGAACTTAACAGTATATTTCTTTAATTCCATGTACCTGATGTAAAGCACAACACGTACTTACATAGTCAACCATATAAAGCCAGTGATAATAGATTTAATTTTATGTCTGTTAATTAAGGTAAAGTTCTAGAATCTACTTTGAAAATAAAATAAAATGCTACAGGTTTTGATGATATAAGTCCGAAATTTTTAAAGATTATTCTTCCATATATACTGCAATATACTCGTATACCTTACATTTTCAACACTGCCCTTACAACATCCACATTTCCTGACACATGGAAAGCAGCCAAAATTATACCTATACCAAAATCTGTCAATGAGTATAGACCAATTTCGATCTTGCCTTTTTTATCAAAAGTATTTAAAAAACTCAGGGCAAAACAAATAAATACATTTATGCTTGCAGAACAATTTTTTAATGACCCCCAATCAGACTTTAGGAAAGGTGGAAGCTGTACAACGGCTATAATAAACATTGCGGAAGATATTCGCTCGGAGATTGATAATGGCAATATAACATTTCTGACCGTCTTAGACTATAGTAAAGCATTTGACACGGTAAGCCACGAAATCCTGTGCACAAAACTCAAACAATTGTATGTTTTCAAACACATCTGTTAAACTTTTGCAGTCAAATCTTGCGAATCGGAGGCATTCGGTAGTGACTCATAAAGAATCATCATCTTTCTTGGCTATAAATCGCGATGTCCCGCAAAGATCGGTTTTTTGGCCTCTCCTGTGTATTGTATTGGCACAATGTAATGTTCATATGTATGTTAGTAGGCCCTTGGGTAAGGTTAATGAATGTGTCCAAGTATGTAATAGTGAATTATATAAAATTAGTGATTGGGCTAAAAGGAATGGACTAGGACTGAACCCATGTAAATAAAAATGTTTAGTTATCAGCAACAAAAATGTTATGACCAACAACATGTCACGGCTAAAAATTAACAACACTCCAATAGAATACGTCGACCGAGCTAGCAATTTGGTGTTTACATTTCAACTTTTACATGGAAAGACAGGGAAGATGTACGGAATCCTCCTCAGAAATCAAAATCAAATAAAAAACTTTCTGCCAGTTAGAAGTCGGATGCTGATTGCCAAAACTTTGCTTACTTCTGTCCTGTTCTATGGAGTTTAAGTTTTTAGCAACTGCGTTGCAGAAAGCAAAAGAAAGCTTCAAGTAGCCTTTAATAATATAACACTTTTCATCTACAATAGAGAACATTCTGACAGAATATCTGATGTGTCTATAAATATTTTTAGTCTACCCCAGCAGTTTTGGATGGACGTAAGAAGTCTACTTCTTTTACACAAAATAGTTTGTACCAATGAACATGCATACCTGTACCAAAAACTCAACCTTAGTGTGTAAAGGAGAATAAATAATATTGTCTGTTCGTTGTTAGAACCGACTACCACATGATATTAAGATTATAAGAAACGCCACGCCATTTAGGATTAAGTGAAAATCACATTTAGGAGCCACGGACCATTGAAAGTAAATAAATAAATGCATAAAATGTCTCAGTATAATTTCAAATGTTAATTTTATATTAATTTTATATGAATCATACGTAATAAATACAAAATTTGGAGGCGTATCCACTAAGAAAAAAAAAAATTTCTTACAGGTGCTATTTTTTCGACCGATCGTTCCTAAAACAGCTAAATGCTAAAGTCATTCGATTTTGACAAAACTTTGTAGAATTGTGTAAAAGAATATAAAATAAGTATATGCCAATGTTTTCCTCACTAGAACTAGTTTTTCGACCGATCGTTCCTATGGGAGCTATATGCTATTGTCATCCGATTTTGACATAACTTTGTAGATTTGTGTGGAAGTATACCAATTAAATTTTGAGGACATTTTCATTGAAAACAAAAGAGGTTGTCTAACTAAGACTACTTTTCTAACTATACTTTTCTATGACAACTATACTATATAAGTAGATGTCCGATATCGACCAAACTAAGTGGAATCATACAAAGGCAGAGCAAACTAAGAAATGCGAAGTTTGGATGAGTTTCCATTGAAAACAAAAAAGATTTTCTCCCTAAAACTAGGTTTTCGGCCGATCGTTCCTATGACAGCTATATGCTATAGTAATCCGATCCGACCAGCTCCGACAAATAAGCAGCGTATATGTACTAAAAGACTTCGTGCAAAGTTTAGTAAGATAGCTTCCAATCTGACGTAGGAGATAGCATAGAAACAGACAGACGCACGGACAGACGGACACGGCTAAATCAACTCAGCTCGTCATGCTGATCAAGAATATATATACTTTATGTGTTCGTAGATGCTTCCTTTTATGCGTTACAATCATCCGGACAATTTTATAATTCCTCTGCGATGGTAAGAAAATATTTTGTTTGATGTTCACTGGAGTTAAAATTGTCTGATTTCTTTACTGCGTTTGTCTGTACGCAGATCAAGTTTATTTAAAATTTTGGCCACGCACGGTCGGATCAGAAATGTATTTTA
This sequence comes from Lordiphosa collinella, assembly GCA_018904265.1. Lineage (NCBI taxonomy): Eukaryota > Metazoa > Arthropoda > Insecta > Diptera > Drosophilidae > Lordiphosa > Lordiphosa collinella. The sequence goes on along the minus strand of JAEIFV010000423.1, from coordinate 91,516 downwards.
AAAGCATTTGTCAACATTACATTCCAAAGTACAGCATTTTACAAGGTGAACCAAGGGATCTGGGTATTTTGTAGTCGGGTCACTCGACTACAGCTACCTTACTTGTTTAAATTAGGGCTGTCGTTGCTTGTTTTACATGACGTTAGTAGTCAGAATTGGCATGACAAACTCCGTTAACATGGCCCGATAACGCCCTTCATTGACGGTTACGAAAATAATAGCGCCCAGCTCCGGGGTCAATGTAACCATATGGTCATATGGCAAGGCCATATGATGCTTAAGCTAGAGCCTTGTTAATTTAAATATCCTTTTGTTGCCACTTGCGTTTTTCTCCAAAGGCGGCATGTTCTCTTGTTGCGGGATGTAAAAGTACCTTTCGTGTGAAATGTGCACTGGGTGGGCTCACTGCAAGCATCCGACGCCAAGAATCTATAGTTAAGCCGAGTATCCAGCAACGCAAAATCAAAAAATTCCTGCCAAAGTTCATATGAAAAAAATTGTGCCAGGAATTTTCTGTTTACGATTTCGTTTGTTTAGTATCCTGCAACTTGACCAAAATCCACACATTGTATAGATAGCGGCGTATCGATAGCGGCGTTTCTAAGGCGTATGTGGAACCCAAAACAGCTATTGCACAGCTCAGGAATATATTGTTGACAATTATTTTGGATGTGATGAGCGCATAGATGGAGGCAAATGGGGGGGTGGAGAACAAAGCCAACGCCACATAATGTTCATATAAATATAATACAAGATTAAATTTAATTGAATTAAAAATAGCGGTTTCTGTTTTGTAATAGTTTCATTCTCCCTTATAGGCCTGTATCCAGCACTGCGGAAAATTCCTGCCAGGAATTTGCTATTTATTTTGAGTTTGTGGAACCCAAGTAAAATATTTTGGCCAAGTTTGAATTTAATTAAATTTAAACAAAATAACATTTAACCAACTTCGGTCTACCATTGTAAATAGTGGATTATTATTGATTGAGCGGTCGAGTATGATGACATTACACCTCGACATCAGCCACATTGGTCTCACAATTCGTTCTAAATTATTGGGCCGAGGGCTGAGCAAGACTCTCCAGTGTGGCCCGTAAAAGAAATAAGACTCAATGGTTGGTAGCCAATTAAATAAAGTCTATTACATTTGAATACAAGATAAGAACAAGAGCTCAGCAGCCGGGTCAAAACCTTGGCAAAATGAATATGCTGCATGTGTAGCAATAAGGGAGAATGAAACTATTACAAAACAGAAACCGCTACTATATTTACATTAACATTATCTGGCGTTTGCTTTGTTCTCCACCCCAATTTGCCTCCATCTATACGCTCATCACATCCAAAATAATTGTCAACAATATATTCCTGAGCTGTGCAATAGCTGTTTTAGGTTCCACATACGCTTAAGAAACGCCGCTATCGAAACGCCGCTTTCTATCTATACAATGTGTGGATTTTGGTCAAGTTGCAGGATACTAAACAAACGAAATCGTAAACAGAAAATTCCTGGCACAATTTTTTTCATATGAACTTTGGCAGGAATTTTTTGGTTTTGCGTTGCTGGATACCCGGCTTATTGCTACACATGCAGCAGATTCATTTGGCCAAGGTACTGACCCGGCTGGTGAGCTCTTGTTCTTATCTTGCATTCAAATATAACAGACTCCATTTAATTGGCTACCAACCATTGAGTCTTATTTCTTTTCGGGGCATACTGCATCGGCCCAATAATTTAGACCGAATTGTGAGAGCAATGTATCTGATGTCGAGGTGTGATGTCATCACACCCGATCGCTCAATCAATGATAAACCACTAGACACGTCGTACTGAAATTAAATCTACAATGATAGATCGAAGTTAATTTAAAGTTATTTTATTAAAATTTAAATTGAATTCAAACTTGGCCAAAATATTTTACTTAGGTTCCACAAAATCAAAATAAATAGCAAATTCGGGTAAATCGGGTAGGTACAACTCGATTGCTTTGACATTTTCAAGATAACATAAATAGTAGTTCTTACTTAATCTTCTTCTTTGGCCCGATATGTTTATCACAACCGCTAAATGGTCTGGGCCATTTTGCTGCTTTTAATACCCGTCAGTATCTTCTGTTTTGTGCTGGCTGGCACTAGTTGTTCCCGCCAAGCTTGACAATGTCTTAAAGCACCTGATCTTTCCATCTCATTATATATACCGGGTCCCATGCCCAATACACCAATTGTTGACGTCAACCTAATGTTTATTGAAATCCTGAAAAGCTTCGCATCAGAGAAATGCTTTTAATTATACCCTTGCAGAGGGTATTATAAAATTGTGCGGATGTTTGTAACGCATTGAAGGAAGCATCTCCGACCACATAAAGTATATATATTCTTGATCAGCATGACGAGCTGAGTTGATTTAGCCCTGTCCGTCTGTCTGTTTCTATGCTATCTCCTCCGTCAGTTTTAAAGCTATCCTCACCTTACTATGCACGAAGTCTTCTGGTACATATACGCTGCACATTTGTCGCAACCGGCCGGATCGGATGACTATAGCATATAGCTGCCATAGGAACGATCGGTCAAAAAACTAGTTTTAGTGAGAAAAACTTTTTTGTTTTTAATGGAAACGCCTCTAAAGTACGTATTTCTTAGTTTACTATCCTTTTCTATGATTTTACTAAGTTTGGTCAAAATCAGATGACTATAGCATATAGCTGCAATATGAACGATCGATCGAAAAACTAGTTTTTGTGAGAAAAACTTTTTTGTTTTCAATGAAATCGTCCTTATCATTGGCAAGCACTCATTTTATATACTTTTACACAATTCAACAAAGTTGGGTCTAAATCGGATGACTTTTTTGTTTTTAATGAAAACGTCCTTTTTATTGGCATATTCTTATTTTATATATATTAACATATTTCCATAAAGTCTTATCAAAATCGGATAACTATAGCATATAGCAGCAGTATGAATGATCGGTCGAAAAAGAAGTTTTAGTGAGAAAAACTTTTTAGTTTCAAATGGGATCGCCTCCAAATTTCGAAATTAACAGTGTATTATGCTTTTCCAAGATTTCACCAAGTTTGGTCAAAATCAGACATCTATATAGTATAGATCCCATAGAAAAGTAAGGTCCAAAAAGTAGTCTTTGTTAGAAAAACTTTTTTGTTTTCAATGGAAGCTGCAAGGGGATACAAAACTTCGGCCGAGCCGAAGTTAACTTTCCCCTATTTTTATACCCTGTTCCCATTGAAAATGGGAAAAGGGGGATCATGAAGTTGTGCAAAAGTATGTAACAGGTAGAAGGAAACATTTGCGACCCTATAAAGTATATATATTCTTGATCAGCATCAACAGCCGAGTCGATTTAGCCCTGTCCGTCTGTCCGTCCGTCTGTCCGTCTTTCTGTCTGTCTGTCCGTCTGTCTGTCCGTCTGTCTGTCCGTGTGAACGCGTGTTTCTCAGAGACTATAAGAGCTAGAGCCACAAATTTTTGCATGTAGATAGGTGTATACCCGATTCAAAACAAGTTTGTTTCAGATTTGGAAAATTCCTCCCCCTCCCCCCTTTAAGCGCAAAAAACTGTCAGAGCCACAATTTTTAAGATAGACCTTCTAAATTTTATATATATCAAGTAAGGCCCAATATCTATCTATTCTGAAAAGATCAATAAGATCGGACGAAAAACACCGAAGTTATATACGAATCAATTTTGCATGTGGGAGAGAGGGGGGTCTTGCATTGTCAGTTATCGAGCGCGGCCGCATGCCATCCATTTGTGTGTATGTTGGAGTGTGTGTATGTGTGAGTGTGTGTGTATGTAAAGAAAAAACACACGAAATCAAGGGAACAGGGTATTTTGTAGTCGGGGCACTCGACTGCAGCTCCCTTACTTGTTTTTTTTTTGTATTTAGCAAACGGAATGAAGCTATTGTTTATAACAGGGTTCGCCAAGAAGGCAAAAATAGTTTAATTGAGGATCGTGAGTGCGGAAACAATTCGGTTCATTCGTAGTCAAATTCATTAAATTTGTTTGTATGAAATTAATAACTTCGTTGTCTTTAGGCATAATCGTGTCACAATTAGTACTCGGGGGTTTTTGGGGGCTCTGATTTTATTTCTGGTCATATTTTTCCGATCGGGTGGGTGTGCCAGACTTATCGTGGTGGGAGGGGTGTCAACTTAATAAAAAAAATCAAATGAGGTATCGTTTTATAGGTTTTTGGGTGCTCTAATTTCAAATCATGTCCGTATTTTTTGATCGGGAAGGAAGAAGCTGACTTATGGAGGGGGAGTGGATAAAATCTAAAAAAAATTCAAATGGCGTATCGAACAATAGGTTTTTGGGTGCTCCAAATTTCATTTCTGGAAATATTTTTAAGATCTGTGGGGAGGGGGCCGACTTATGGAAAGGAAGGGGGGTAAAATCTAATGAAGTTTCATTCCTGGCAATATTCTTCGATCAGGTCGATGAGCAACCCAAGGAACAGAAGGGCGCGGGTTTTTGTACAATTTCCCGAAAAAATTTCCATATGGGGAATTCCCATATGGTAACATCAAAACCATTTTAAAGAGACATTAATTCACAACATTCTTACACTAGTCACATTAAAGTGCTGCCTCAGAGTTCACTAATATCGGCGTTTGAATTGTTGTCTGCAAATAGCACATCTGTAATTGTCCTGTGCGAATGCCTCGCTGTTTTGCAATTATTTTGAAAACTTAAACTTTCCTCAAATCAGTCTCATAACCAAAACTAGGGCTAATAAAGAGTTATACGTTAAGCCTATTGTCGAAATAAGAATCCGATTTATTTTGCCTTTCTTTTAAATTTCAATGCGTACGACGGTCAAGTTCAACATCCATATGTGACCAAAACACTGACCAAAACAGTGACCAAAGCTGTGACCAAATTAATGAGCAAAACAGTGACCAAACAGTAACCGAACAGTGACCAAAACAGTGACCAAAGCAGTTACCAAAATAATCACCAAATCAGTGACCAAAGCAGTTACCAAAATAATCACCAAATCAGTGACCAAAAAGTGGCCGAACAGTGACCAAAGCACAGACCGAAACAGTGACCAAAACAGTGACCAAAGCAGTGACCGAACAGCGACCAAGCAGTGACCAAAACAGTGACCTAAACAGCGACTCCATTGTGTCCGAGTTTTTGAAGGGACGAATACCGGGTCAAATAGTACCGGTCAGAACACAATGATCCTAGAATATCCAAGGATCGGGAGTAGTCCCCTGCTTCAGAAAAATGCGACGACTTTGCCACCAATATACTACTTAATTTGTAATATCTGCGCTATAAAAATTTGTAGAAATGTTTGGGAACCCTTATTTTAAAGCTATAAAATTATTTAATATGTCAATGTTGAATTTCTAAATAAATGTCAATAAATGGTGAAATTGTGAAATTCAGCAATTTCATTGAATTTATATAAATTATATAAATTAAAATAAAAATATAATGCACTATCGTCTACATCGGTTTTTGCTGGGGCAAACCAAATTACTTTATGTTCTTTTGCAAGTATTGTAATTTTAAGTCATTCCTCGTACGAGGGCCGTCCCAGAAATGGCCGACCTAGCACAGTAGTGTTGGAAAATGTTCACAACAAATATTAAAAAGGGGAAGTACCGACTATTGAAAGCTTAAGTTTAAAGTTTGGTGCCTTTACCTTGCACAGTTTTTTTTTGGTCGATTTTAATAGAGAACGCTTGTTATTGATTTGCAAACATGGACAAAATTGGTCATCGTTATGTGATACAATACTTTCATATAAAAGGTCTTAGTCCAACCAATATTAAAAAAGGGCGGGATTCTACCTTACGTAGTTCTGCTCCCTCGTTTACAACAATAAAATATTGGGTGGCTGAGTTTAAGCGAGGTCGTTTGAGCTGCGAAGATGAACATCGTAAGGGGCGTCCAAATGAGGTGACCACTTCAGAAATGGTGTAGGCGTTTCAAAAAGTGCTGTACATCGCATATTGACCGAAAAATTGGACATGAAAAAGTTATGCGCAAGATGGGTGCCGCGTTTGTTGTTCCATCATGACAATGCGCCGGTTCACACCTCTGCCGTTGCAATTGCTAAAATTAATGAATTAAAATTTGAATTGCTACCTCACGCCCCTTATTCGCCAGACTTAGCTCCCTCTGATTATTTCTTATATTCAAATTTGAAAAAAGGGCTCGGAGGAAAAAGATTTGGCAACAATGAAGATGTGGAGTCTGAGGTTAATGCTTATTTTGAAGAGCTTCACAGTTCTTATTATAAACAAGTAAGGGAGCTGTAGTCGAGTGTCCCGACTACAAAATATCCTGTTCCCTTGATTTCGTGTGTGTTTTCTTTACATACACACACACACTCACACATACACACACTCCAACATACACACAAACGCATGGCATGCGGCCGCTCTCGATAACTGACAATGCAAGACCCCGCCTCTCTCCCACAAGCAAAATTGATTCGTATATAACTTCGGTGTTTATTGACCGATCTTAGTGATCTTTTCAGAATAGATAGATATTGGGCCTTACTTGATTTATGTAAAGTTTAAAAGGTAGGTGTATCTAAAAAATTGTGGCTGTGACAGTTTTTTGCGCTTAAAGGGGGGAGGGGGAGGAATTTTCCAAATCTGAAACAAACTCGTATTGAATCGAGTATACACCTACCTACATTCCAAAATTTGTGGCTCTAGCTCTTATAGTCTCTGAGAAACACGCGTTCATACGGACAAACGGACGGACAGACGGACAGGGCTAAATCGACTCGGCTGTTGATGCTGATCAAGAATATATATACTTTATAGGGTCGCAAATGCTTCTTTCTATCTGTTACATACTTTTGCACAACTTCATGATCCCCCTTTTTCCATTTTCAATGGGAACAGGGTATAAAAAGGTATCGAAGCTATTGAACATCGCTGGGAAAAGTGTATCGACCTAAAAGGATCCTATGTTGAAAAATAAAAAAAAAAATAGGGGAAAGTTAACTTCGGCTCGGCCGAAGTTTTGTATACCCTTGCAGCTTCCATTGATAACAAAAAAGTTTTTCTAAGACTATTTTTGGGACATTACTTTTTTATGGGATCTATACTATAAAGATATCTGATTTCTATTAAACTTGGTGAAATCATGGAAAGGCATAATACACTGTTAATTGCGAAATTTGGAGGCGATGTCATTTAAGACAAAAAGTTTTTCTCACTTGAACTTCTTTTTCGACCGATCATTCATACTGCAGCTATATGCTATAGTCATCCGATTTTGATAAAATTTTGTAGAAATGTGTCCAAAGTAAATAAAATAAGTGTATGCCAATGATAAGGACGTTTTCATTAAAAAAAAAAAGTTTTTCTCACTAGAACTAGTTTTTTGACCGATCGTTCCTATGGGAGCTATATGCTATAGTCATCCGATTTCGACCAATCTTTGTAGAATTGTGTAAAAGTATATAGATTAAGTGTATGCCAATGATAAGGACGTTTCCACTAAAAACAAAAAAGTTTTTCTCACTAGAACTAGTTTTTCGACCGATCGTTCCTATGGCAGCTATATGCTATAGTCATCCGATTTCGACCAATCTTTGTAGAATTGTGTAAAAGTATATAGATTAAGTGTATGCCAATGATAAGGACGTTTCCACTAAAAACAAAAAAGTTTTTCTCACTAGAACTAGTTTTTCGACCGATCGTTCCTATGGCAGCTATATGCTATAGTCATCCGATTTCGACCAAACTTAGTGAAATCATGGGAAAGGATAGTAAACTAAGAAATACGTACTTTGGAGGCGTTTCCATTAAAAACAAAAAAGTTTTTCTCACTAAAACTAGTTTTTTGACCGATCGTTCCTATGGCAGCTATATGCTATAGTCATCCGATCCGGCCGGTTCCGACAAATGTGCAGCGTATTTGTACCAAAAGACTTTGTGCAAAGTTTGGTGAGGATAGCTTTAAAACTGACGGAGGAGATAGCATAGAAACAGACGGACAGACGGACAAGGCTAAATCAACTCAGCTCGTCGTGCTGATCAAGAATATATATACTTTATGTGGTCGGAGATGCTTCCTTCTATGCGTTACAAACATCCGGACAATTTTATAATACCCTCTGCAAGGGTATAAAAATTATAAATTTTTGTGTTTTTGTAGTTAGGTCGGCTATTTCTGGGACCGCCCTCGTAAAGAGCTTCTCTCGTACCGGGTGTTCCACGACGACCACTCGTTTTATACCCGTTACTCGTAGAGTAAAAAGGGTATACTGAAGTCGTGCAAATGTATGTAACAGGCAGTAGAAAGCATTTCCGACCCCATGAAGTATATATGTTTTTGATCAGCATCAACAGCCGAGTCGATATAGCCAGTACCATTTTTACGTACGCGCATAATTGAGTCTCCTGAAAATATGATTTTATACCTTAAAGTCCATCCACTAATACGATTTGAAACCGTTGAATTAAATGACAGTCTTACTGAACATAGTTTTTGCTTTTGGCAAATCCGACATCATTATCATCTTTTTCAAAAAACTGACACAAAGCACTATTGTTTTTTGATTTTGCAGCCATTTTTCCGAAATTTGTTTTTGTTAGTATTTACGTGCAAATATAACTGTACGTTCTATGATTTTAAATTTATGTTAAAAACTTAGCTAGCTGAAACGACTTCTATGTTATATTATTACTCAATAACGACCATAGCGGGCTCAATAAGGAGTTCAAGAGCAGAGACCTCTCTCGGAAAACGAAAATTGCGCTATACAAGTCGCTTATCATCCCAGTCCTGCTATACGGCGCAGAAGCATGGACAATGACAAAAGAGGATGAGGCGGCAATTGGCGGGCGTGTTCGAGAGAAAAGTTCTTCGGAGGATTTATGGACCTCTAAACGTTGGCGGCGAATTTCGCATCCGAATGAATCGCGAACTGTATGAGCTCTATGGGGACACTGACCTAGTCAAGCGCATAAAACAACAGCGTTTGCGCTGGATAGGACATGTTACCCGTATGGATGATAACGCTCCAGCAAAGCGTGTGTACAATCGGCATGCGATAGAGTTGGGAGGCACTCCTCCGCCTGGTCGACCAAAGAGGAGATGGCGTGACCAGGTGCAGGGAGACATTGCGAAACTGGGAGTGTCCTTCTGGTGGAATGTCGCTCGGGACAGAGGCGAGTGGCGGGCATTAGTGGCAGCGGCCGAGACCGTAAAACGGTTGTGATGGCCAAAGAAGAAGAAGAAGACCATAGCTTACCGTTACTAAAAATAACGCCGTTATTTGATATTAACGCAGAACAGAATGACAGTTATAGAATATTTTGCCCATCCCTACTGGAAGGGCCATCGGTCTGCTACTCTCTTGGCACCAAAGAGCTACAGGAAGGCCCATCTGTACTCGTCTCAAGCCGAGCTGCCTGAAAATGCTCACAGGATAACATTTGTATCTCGCTCTCTTTCTCCGTCACCAGTGATCCCAATGTGCGGGCACCGGACACCACTAGGTTCTTGACGAAAATACCCTTCGAATCGGAAAAAAAGTTCTCAATTAATTGTGCCTTCCCCGATGCTTCGATTTTTCTGCTTAATAATCTCAAACGATTGTTTGAGATTCCTTAACTTTCTGTCTAATTTCTGCTCATCCATTCCTTTAAGTCCTTAGCTTTCCAGTCCCGATGATTTTTCTGCCTTCTTTTTGGCGTAGAGAGCAAGGAAGAGTCTAGTTGTGGCAAAATATATTTAAAACTATTTATTTTTCGAAATTTCGAAAAATTTACTTACTTGTGCTCTCCATCCAAAATCCAAAACATACATACTATGTTTTTTTAAAAAATTCCATTAAAAGCGTTCAGCAGAAGTCTATCAAATTTTCTTAGTCTGTACCAGAGGTACACAGAGTATATTAAGTTTGTGCAATAGTATGTAACAGGCAGAAGGAAGCATCTCCGACCCTATAAAGTATATATATTCTTAATCAGCATCAACAGCCGAGTCGATCTCGCCATGTCCGTCCGTGGGCAGCACTTCACAGATACAGAGTATGTTATAGTCGGGCTTGACCGACTTTCTTTCTTGTTTTTGATTGTTGGTGTTTGATGGGTGATTTTTGTTGTATGATGAATGCTGCTGATCACGCCCATTTTCTTTATTTTTATTTCTAACAAAGTAACAAATAATTGCTATTACACAATTTCTTATGATTTGATATTCTTTTTTTAGCTCTTTTTTAAGCTTTTTTAGCTTTTTTTGGCCTTTTAAAAAAAAAAAGTTCAAAATAAGCCAAATGAGAAAAATTATGCTTGGGCGAATTCGCTTTTAAAAATCACGAAATGGATAATGAGTTATTGTAAGATGGGCTTTAGTTAGTTAATTTTGATTTTTTCCTATAGAAAAACAATTGAACATGGCGTTCTTAAGTAGACTGTAAGTCTTACCGATTGTTTCATTTCTAGCTCTCCGTTTTTTGGCTCTCCGCACTTCCCTAATTTCTTTCTAAAATAGGCCAGAATCGCCCTAAAATTAGGAAAATCGCCAAGGGTAAATTTACTTTAATTTTAGAAAAGGCTTTTCACAAACAATACAACTTTATTTTTCTTGAAATTATGGTTTTGTGGTAGTCAAATTTAGAAAAAAATTTTTCAAACATAGAAAGCCGTTTCACACAAAAGATAAATGTAAAAAGGCTGCACCCTCCCCCCCTCCTAATTTTGCTGTAATAATTTTTTAACTAGCATTTCTATTTTTATAATTTTTAACTTACCCTTACTGGGATTCCAGCTCAGGTCCTCAGCACTCTAACACTAACGACGGACATCTTAAAGCTCAACGATACAACAGGGTCGCGCGAGAAATGACAGTAAAGAATGAAATCAAGCCCGGTGGTAGAATGGCAAGACATTTGCCGTGCAACGGCGAGGTTGTGGGTTCGAATCCCATTCAAGGCATTGACTTAAAAACTATTTTTATTTTCTTTTTTTTCTGTTTCTTAGCTTTGTTGTTTTTAAAATTGTCAATATTTTTCCGATATTTTTTACAATGCACTGAGGTCTCAAACACGTTTTTTCGTCAAAAAACATCAAAATATAATGGGCATTCATTTGTTTTCCCATTTCGAAGCCTCATTGCCAAAGTCAACGCACAACTAAATTCAATTTCGCATTCGACATTCCACAAAACGCATCTTAGCACACACACATACGCATTGACGTTATTGCCCCGACGGACTGACGACGTAAGTAATTCAGCTTACGCCAACACATATTGCGTCAACGTGGAACGTATGCCTAGTGTGACCAGAACTGATAAAAAAATTACGCCGCTGCATCGAGTTGTTCAGGTTCGGCAATTAGCAACTGTCACATATTGTGAGAAATTTTGAATCAATTTATCCAAAGTGTTAGTCATTCACATATTTTACAAGCAGGCCAGTCGAGTAGGGGTGTTTCCCGCCGGGCCCGAACTTCTGAGAGGGGCCCGGAGCGCGGATTTTCGGCGAAAACTTCAATAAACTATGTACAACGTTAGAAAAACCATCCGGGCCTGAAATCCCCTTTCGACGGGCATGGTTACAAGCCTTATTTTTGAAGAAGCTCGGCCTCTTCACTCCTAGCCTTGTTATCAAAATGTAAGTCTGAATGTTTTGAGTGGGATAAATCCCAAATGGCATCCCGGTCTCTCACCGCCAAAATCAGCGCAGCCTTGTCTTCATGGGAACACATTTTCAATCGGCTCTTTCGCTCTGTCTTTTCTGCCATTGTTTTATTTTAGTTAAGTCCAGCTGATCGATGGCATTCATGTAGAGTAACAGTGCGTAACATCTGGTGGCAACAATATTTCACCAGCTGATCAAACCAAGATAAGGCCCACTGCATATTAACATAGAGTCCACGTATGTGATGTTAAGCGATAAAATACTTTTTGACTCCTGCGGGGGAAATGTAAAGTGCAAGGAAATCGTTTCGCCTGCTTCTTATTCACTCAATTTTTGTATGGAACTTCTCGTTACGTCGTGAGTCCGTCTGGGCCTTAACGAAGAATGCCTAGACAAGAACACACACACACGTAATAGATACTTCGCGAAGCTCGTTACTGCAAGCATCTTTCCTAAAATTTAGAAAATTATTTTCTTGTTTTTAGGTCAAGACGAGTGCATCGTTTTTTCTTATTTTTAGGAAATTTTTCTGTCAATTTTAGGGCTTTATATTTTAATGGTTTTTTTTTTTTTAAATTCAGGTCAAAAATTTCACCAATTTAGGACAATTTTCTTAAAATAAGAGCAAATCCATTTTATGGCTAGATTTTCTGAAATCTAAGAAAAAATTTATGTATGTAGCCACACTAGGCAAACCAAATTGTTTTTTATGTAAACAAACACACTGTTTTGTTTTTGCTCATAAAATACAAGAGTCCGTAAATAATGATAAGTTTATATTTTTTAGTCAGAAGGTTCGAACCTTCTATCTTTTAAACTGTGGGAGATATGACGTTTTTCTCAAATTTCGGGGGCGGGAGAGGGCGTGGCCAAAATTGAAAATAAACTTGATCTACCTGCAAGTATAAGAACCATATGTTCCATACATGTCAAACCTCTATCTCTTACCATCTCTGAGATCTGTGCGTTCATACGGACAGACAGACGGACAGACGGACATGGCTATATCGACTCGGCTGTTGATGCTGATCAAGAATATATATACTTTATGGGGTCGGAGATGCTTCCTTCTGGCTGTTACATACTTTTGCACAAACTTATTATACCCTATTTACCTTTGGTACAGAGTATAAAAATGATTCTTTTTGGATAATTATCCATAAAACTAGAAAACGAGAAAACGCTCTTTTTGATATAATGATTTCGACCAAATTTATCAAAATCTGCTAAAAAGCATATATTATTATTGATTTCCAAATTAAACAACTGTAACATTGAAAAAAAAATATTAAAAAATAAAGATTTTTTACTTTGACCCATTTTTAGACCGATCGTTATAAGCTATAGTCACCCGATTTTGACAAAACCTTATAAAATTATGTGAAAGCATATAAAACAAACAAATACCAAGTTTTAAGACGGTACCATTAAAAACATAAAAGTTTTTCTCTTTAAGACCATTTTTAGACCTATCTTTTGTATGGGAGCTATACCATATAGTTGTCCGATTTTTACCAAGCTTTGTAAAATTAAAAAAAAATGGACAGAAATCCAATAAAAAATAAGATTTGAGAGGTTTACATTAAAAACAAAAAAGTTTTTCTTACTAAAACTATTTTTTTGACCAATCGTTCCTACGGGAGCTATAAGATATATTCATCCGATCCGGTCGGTTCAGACATATTAGCAGCGTGCAGTATAAAGAAGACACAGTTCAAAATTTTAGCTTGATACGAGGGCCGTCCCAGAAATGGCCGACCTAGCACAGTAGTGTTGGAAAATGTTCACAAGAAATATTAAAAAGGGGAGGTACCGATTATTAAAAGCTTAAGTTTGAAGTTTGGTGCCTTTACCTTGCATAGTTTTTTTTTTGGTCGATTTTATTAGAGAACGCTTGTTATTGATTTGCAAACATGGACAAAATTGGTCATCGTTATGTGATACAATACTTTCATATAAAAGGTCTTAGACCAACCAATATTAAAAAGGAGCTGGATTCTACCTTACGTAATTCTGCTCCCTCGTTTACAACAATAAAATATTGGGTGGCTGAGTTTAAGCGAGGTCGTTTGAGCTGCGAAGATGAACATCGTAATGGGCGTCCAAATGAGGTGACCACTTTAGAAATGGTGGCCAAAATTAAAAAATGTGTATTGAGTGACCGGCGATTGAAAGTTCGTGAGTTAGCTGAATGTGTATGCATTTTAAAAAGTGCTGTACATCGCATATTGACCTAAAAATTGGACATGAAAAAGTTATGCGCAAGATGGGTGCCGCGTTTGTTGTTCCATCAGGACAATGCGCCGGTTCACACCTCTGCCGTTGCAATGGCTAAAATTAATGAATTAAAATTTGAATTGCTACCTCACGCCCCTTATTCGCCAGACTTAGCTCCCTCTGATTAATTCTTATTTCCAAACTTGAAAAAAGGGCTCAGAGGAAAAAGATTTGGCAACAATGAAGATGTGGAGTCTGAGGTTAATGCTTATTTTGAAGAGCTTTACAGTTCTTATTATAAAAAAGGTATCGAAGCTATTGAACATCGCTGGGAAAAGTGTATCGACCTAAAAGGATCCTATGTTGAAAAATAAAAAAAAAATTATAAATTTTTGTGTTTTCGTTGTTATGTCGGCTATTTCTGGGACCGCCCTCGTAGCTTCAAAACTGTGAGGCTAGTTTGCGTAGTCGTAAATGAATATTTCTACGCGTTGCAAACTTCTGTGCAAATTTATAATACCCTATAATTAAATCTACACAGGCGATAATTATTATTTTTGAGTAAAAAAATTAAACTCAAAAATAAAGATTTTTCCCTGAGTTCTATTTTTTTGCTCAAAAAAAAACTCAACAAGGAAGTATGACTTTATTTTAAGGAACTTTGACAAGTTTAATGCATATTCTGAATTACTCAAGACTTACAAATGAATTCCAGTTTTGAGTTACAGCCCTCTTCTGGTTTAGAGGGCTAAATTTAACATGTTTTTTTAAAATTCGTGGAAAGAAATCGGGAAGAGATTTTGTAGTTCTGTTCTTGGTATTTGGTTGTACAATTCATTATAAAAAATACAAAATTAAAAATTTGTGAATGCGAAGGCTGTTTAAAAAGTTCTCGGGATCCAAAGTAGGCTCTTCCAAAAAAAGATGTGTCGATGGTACCCACGTTTCCGGGAGCTACAATTAGTATGAATGCCTTTATCGTCGGTAGCAGAATTGTGAAAATAAAATTGAATTTGAATAAATGGCGGTCTTTTAAAAACGAAATATCGATTTTAGACAATTTTTTTTGCAGTCCAGTGTTTTTTCTCAAAGATTGGGGTAGGGACGATAGCCACGTTAATTCTGCGTCAATAAAGCACTAAATCATCAAAATCGGTTCGGTAAAACTTGAGAAAACGTGGGCACCATTTTGAAAAACATGGTTTCGAGAAAAACGAGTTTAAAGATTGCAGTTGCAAGGAAATTTGGGTCAATTTGTATCACTAAAGTGGCAATATCTCTAAAAGGATTTCGAATTTTGAAAAATCCAGTTGGGATAATATTTTTGAATATCTAAGCTAAAAAATAAAAAAAAATTTGAAAAAAATATTTTCTAGACCAGAAGAGGGCCTTAAGCCGGTATCCAGCACCGCGGAAACTAAAAATGTTTAGTTAACAGAGCATTGACATTAATGTAAATATATCAACATTGTGTTAGCAGACAGTCCACGCTCTAAAAAGTAAGCAACATTTTTATAACCTTTATAACTCTGCCATTAGTTAACCGATCTTTATAAAAATTTAAGAGATCATAGATATTGGGCACATTCACTATATGAGCTCAAAGTCTTTAAAATTATAGGAGTTATTCAAAATTTTTTCTTGCGGGTGCGGAAGAAGTGTGGCTAAAGTTAGAAACAAGCTTGATCTGCCAACAGACAATACTAGGCTACATTTAAAATTCGGTTGCTCTAGCTCTTCTAGTCTCTGAGATCTACATAGGATAGACTGACGGAAGGACAAACGGGCATGGCTATATCGACTCTGCTCTTGATGCTGATCATAAACATATGTTCTTTATGTGGTCGAAGATACTTCCTTCTGCCAGGTACATACATTTGCACGACTTTCGCATATCCTTTTTACTATAAGAGTAACGGGTATTGAAACTGGGCAGGAACTTTTTGTTTACCTTTTAGTTTGCTGAGTATCCCACATGAACGAATTCCACACTTTGAATCGATAACTAGCCTATCGATAGCGTGTGTGGATTGAGACACAGCTGTGAGACCAATGTGGGTGGTTTTGCTACATCGCCTGTCCCTTTGGCTATCTATCACCTCCCTAAGCTTAAAATGTACTGGGCTTCTATCTGTGCCCGCTTAGCCTGTACGAATGCATGTCAGAATCACCACACCCGATTGGTCAATCAGATAGCTAATAAACCACTAGCCCGTTTTTTAAAGCTAATATTTTGTAGGGAAAAATTTATTTCAAGAAATTAAATGATGTTTAGTTATTTATTAATTTTATCTTAAATTTATTTTATTATTAGAAGAAAATTATTTGATGCTTAGTTATTATACACTTCAAAAGAGTGTCCCAGAAGATTTTTCCCAGAAGTTTGGAACGCATAGAAGGAATCATCTCCGACCACATAAAGAATATATTTTCTTGATCAGCATGACGAGATGCGTCGATTGAGCTTTGTCATTGATCACAAAAATAATTCAGTGGTCACAAAAGTTTCAAGTGTATTTAAGCTTCGGCACAGACGAAGTTAGCTTTGCTTTCTCGCTAAATGTTGGTCTTAATGTGGATGGAAAGTTAAAATTTACTTGTATTTATAAAAGGCACAAAAGCTATTAGTATGGTAAATGCTTCTATGATAAAATCATAATTTATTGTTGAGTTGTATTTAGTTTGCTATCCTTTTCCACGATTTTACTAAGTTTGGTCGAAACATCAATATAGCATAGCTGCTATAGAAAAGTAAGGAGTGCAAAAAAGTCTTTGCGAGAAAACCATTTTTTGATTTAAATGGAATTGCTCTTAAAATTGGCATAAATGTATTAATTGAATACTATGTTTTTACACAATTGAACAAAGTTTTGTCAAAATCAAATGACTATACGATAGCATATAGCTGTCATTGGAACGGTCGGCCCTAAAACTGCTTCTAGTAAGAAAAAGTTTAGTGTTTTTAATGATAGCGTCTTTAAGCTCTTCAGTTATTGGTATTATCGGCTTCAGCAAAATTTTGCCAATAAATATGGTTGCAAGTCGGATGAATTTATCGAATATTTGTCAAATGGTCACAAAGAGCCCTATCTAGTTATTGGTCAGTTTGGGAAATTACTTATGTAGCAGTCTTCGATGCGAAAATCAAATTGTTGTGTGAAAATCTCTTAACACCTTTAAATACATAAATTAATGTGAAAAATTAAATTATTTTTGATGAAATCAGTTTTATTCTAAGCTTAAATAATTCTTTAAAAATGCCTGCTAAGATAAGGAAACACAAAAAAATCTTAATTAATAGACTTTTCTAATGTTCAATATCTTGCGCTTTTAAATGTAATGTATGAGTAAAACACATATTTGGGGTCAGCAGAAGCTGTCTGCTAACCTAATGAAAACATGTCAAAATTAATGTAAATACTATGCTAGTTTATGTTATTAAAGATTATTTTGATTTATTTCTTCATCTGTGTAAAGGGTATATCGAAGTCGGCAAGTCAGGACCAAGATTAATAAACGCTCTCATTATACCCTGTTCCCATTGAAAATGGGAAAAGGGGGATCATGAAGTTGTGCAAAAGTATGTAACAGATAGAAGGAAGCATTTGCGACCCTTTAAAGTATATGTATTCCTGATCAGCATCAACAGCCGAGTCGATTTAGCCATGTCCGTCTGTCCGTCTGTCTGTCTGTCCGTCTATCCGTATGAACGCGTCGATCTCAGAGACTATAAGAGCCAGAGCCACTTTTTTGCATGTAGATAGGTGTATACCCGATTCAAAACGAGTTTGTTTCAGATTTGGAAAATTCCTCCCCCTCCCCCCTTTAAGCGCAAAAAACTGTCAGAGCCACAATTTTTAAGATAGACCTTCCAAACTTTATATATATCAAGTAAGGCCCAATATCTATCTATTCTAAAAAGATCAATAAGATCTAACAAAAAACACCGAAGGTTTATACGAATCTATTTTGCTCGTCGTATGTTACAGTGTGTGTGTATGTGTGAGTGTGTGTATATGTGTATGAAAACACAAGAAGTCAAGGGAACAGGGTATTTTGTAGTCGACACTCGGCACTCGACTACTGCTCCCTTACTTGTCTTATGTTTATTTCAATGGTCTGACGCCCATCCGGCTTACATAAAAATCGACCAATTAACAATAGATGTTTTATTGTTGATTTGATCAATTATTATTATTAACAAAATTTTATAAATCTTTTTTGCGACTTAATAAGCAGTTAATTAATCTATCATTTATTATACTCTGTAAAAGAGGTACTCAGATACAACGTTTATACGCAAATATTATTTGCAAATAACAATTTTGCAGATGTCAAATTATTGCGAATAAACAGAGAGTTAGTCTCTTATTTGCAAATAGCTAAGTCTCCAAAAAAAAAAAAAAAATGAATAATAGACTTAATTGCAATTAAGGTTCAAAGGGTTGCTATGTTAATAACACAAAGTGAAAACAAGCACTGCCATTGGATCAAGGAGAATACGACAGAACTTCTTGGCGTAATTAAGTTTTAATCATCGATTTATGCGCTCAATGTTACCAGATACACAGTTATTACCAATCAGTAATCACTAAAAAATACATATGTATATTTTAGAAAGATATTTAGCGTATAAACAGTAAAATAAGAGAATGTTAAGTTTGTGCAAAAGGATGTAACAGGCAGAAGGAAGCGTCTTCGACCCTATGAAGTATATATATTCTTGATCAGCATCAAAAGCCGATTCGATCTAGCCATGTAAGTCTGTCCTTCCGTCTGCCAGTCTGTCTGTCCATCTGTCCGTATGAACAAACGGATCTCAGAGATGGTAAGAGATAGAGGTTTGACATATATGGGCAGATCAAAGTTATTTTCAAACAGTTCTGGGCAGCACCGGTCGCAACGGTGATTGGCAGCACTTCACAGGTAAAGAGTATGTTGTAGTCGGGCTTGACCGACTTTCTTTCTTGTTTTTCGAAGCTTTAGCTAAATTTTATAAATAGAATTATATGAAGCTTTATTTAATAATACTTGGTTTAATATAGTTATATAAATAAATTTTGGATCCAAGCGACATACCAATTTTTAAATTGCTCTGTGTATTCGGCAGTTGTCAGAATGCATTCGTGTCTACCATGAATTACTAAGCAGCTGATAGTAGATAGGCAATCAAATTAAGCTAACCACCATTCGCAAAATCAATTGAAAAACAATGTAAAATGCTACCATTAAGAGTATTCGACAGGGAAATACCCGGTACATTGTTTTCTGCAGGGGCGCTGAATCAAAAACTTAAATCGAATTACAGCTAACCGTTTTATCCATTACTGTATTCGGCATGTTAAGGCTGAAAGCAGAAGCATTTTCTGTACCCTGCCATCTACAGTATAGCGTTTATGTTTTCAATGGTCAAACTTGGCTATGGGTGGTGCAGCTGCTACGTTAACTTGTCATACCTTTCAATCCCATTCTACTGAGTATTTGAACATGTAAGTATGCTATTGTGTATGATTATTTATTTATTAGGTGAGTTGCGCGTTGGCAGTTTCGCGAGGAACGACCGTTGCTTGGGTATTTCAGCATTAAACCAATATCAGTGATTAGCACAAAATCTCAATATATTTTCACAGCCATCAGGTTCATAATGTTTCTCGATGTTAAGAAAATTCGTGCACCCAACCATTGTGGTCCAGATTTCCAGACAAAACCCTAATTTCAATTTTGCCAAAAAGTTAAAGTTTTTTGATTTTATCGACAGTTTAAACACACAAATTAGGGGTATTGCTGCTTGGCAAAAATGTTTTTCGATTTTGTTGCATATTTTTATAGCTTGGATATTTGGGAATATCGTCTTAAAAGGGTTTTTGAAATTCTAAATACTTTAGGAGATACAGCCCTTTTAATGACCCAAGGTGACCTAGTTTGCCTAGCAACTGCAAACCTTAAACGCCTTTATTTCGAAAAAACGTTTTTCGAGCTGGCGGCACTGATTTCGCTCGTAGTTCTGAAGTTCTGTTCTCGTAGTTCTGATTTTGATGAAACAAATTGCAATCGACGCAGAATTGTCACCATTATGGCCCCTACCCCAAACACAATTTTAAAATTTTCAAACACCTCAAACACAATTTTTAATTTTTTTTTACACTAAACTACAAAAAAAATTGCACAAATCGACTTTTCATTTTTCAATGGCCGATATTTAAAAAACAAAATCGCAAAATTATGATTGAGGTAGGGTCCCGAATTACATCTGTACTGAATCTATCTTTTTCCATCTCAGATGATCCGAAGTGGAGTTATCCGTGCCGCCAGCAGCGTTCCTTTATTTTCGACGTCCAACTTTGAAGGCCGACAAATTTTTAACAGCTAAAAAAAACAGAATTTAAATTACTATTTCCGTTTTTAATTAAGATGTTAAAAAAAGGTCAAAAAACAGCCTTCCATGCAGCAATACCCCCTTAAGGTAGCCAAAATATGACTAATAGCCTATTTCCACTATGATCACATATTTCGATATGTATATATTTTTTTTCTGAGCGTTTCCATATGATATGCACATATTTTACAGTTTCGTAAGCATGTGAATGGCAGTTGACAATTCAAATTTGAGTTATTATGCATAACATTATTGCACTAAGTTCTATGGAGCTCAAAACATTAAATGCAGTTGCATTTAGAATGAGACATTATTTTATAATTATTGCTTAAATACTTGCTCACATAAAATTGACAAAAGAATTACAAGTTTGATATTGCTTCACGCGAAAATTTCACCTTTGATATGTGTTTGCCAAATAAAATTAAAGAGAAAATTCCTAGACTCAAATAAAAAAAATAAATAAAAAAAAAAGTATACTAGCTTCTATGTTTTACTTAACATTTTATTTTATAGTTTAAACATAGACTAAAATTCTATATTGGAATTAAACATGCGCTCCGTAATCTTCAAGCGAGCAGTCGCTTGTCGGTCAAGTACCTCCATCCGCTCTTCTGTGGCAGCCACCATAGCCTTCACAAACGGTGACATCTCGGCCTGGTCCAGTTTGCGTTTCTTCAGGCACACTAAATTCCCATGTGAGACCAGTGATTCCACACGAGTCACTTTAACTCAACAACTGTTTGAAAAAGAGGATGATGGCTGCATTGACTTTTCGGCTCTCATTTTGATAGAGCACCGTTTAAAACACCTTGCGTTTTTAGTTCAGACCTGTATAAAAAAACCCTAAATGGGTAGTCCTTCCAAGACACTGACTTACGTTTTGAAGCCATCTGAAATCAAATTTATTAATATTAAATATAATATTGTGAAACTCACGCTTTCCTTCAATTATCAATTCAAATTAATTTTAAATCAGGGTTGACTTTTTGTGACATCGATAACATCAGGATTGATTTTGTTGTGACATCAATATGAAATAATCTAGTATTTTCGTTTACAACACTTTTATCACTTGTGGCGAATGGACACATATATTAAATATGTACATATTTTTTCTATGGAAAAAATGTTACATATTTTTGGATATGTGATAAAATGTGAAAATATGTACATATTTGCTATAGTGGAAATAGGCTATAAGACTTATTGACGGACAAAAATGTTACAGCCTACGCAGCTTGGTAAATTTTTTCACAAACCGTAAAATGCAACAATTTCAAATTATTAGTGTACTTTGACTTATTATATCTTCGGCGGTAGTGAACATATTTTAGTTTTTAAAACTTTTTTAGATAGGACTATTATTTTTCTTTTCAGAAATATATATCACTATAAAATCCAAGATGAGGTTTGTAAACAATTGCTTTTGGCGCAGGTACCTATTTTACACCTGTTTTTTACCTTTCGGAGGCTGCCAAAAATGATTCTAAAGTGTCCCCTTTAAGGAACATATCATTAGCCGACACCAAATGACACTCAACTCGAAAAACAGTAAAAAAAGTCAAGGTTCTATTGGTCATCCGTTTGCAGCAATTTTCATGCGTATCTACTGAAAAAATAAAAGAAAACGAGAGCGTAAGTTAAAGTCGATCCTGCCGGACTTCGATATACCCGTTACTCAGGGGAATTAATGTTGTATGGTCTTCCCTTATGTTAACATTTCAACAATATGCAATTATGAAAATTTCAGGAAAGAAATGGAAGCGATCGGATGAACGATAGTCGAGTTATGATGAAAACAAACAATTATGGGCAGCACGGGTCGCAACGGTGATGAGCAGCACTTCACAGGTACAGAGTATATTATAGTCGGGCTTGCCCGACTTTCTATATTGTTTTATATGACAACTATTCGATATAACCCCCAAAATTTTGTTCCGCTACCGTCAAAAGCTCTCCACATGTTCCGCTACCGTCAAAAGCTCTCCACATAATCCGGAAACACAAAAAACGTTCAAAAAATTATAACTTCAGATCGGTGTGATGGGTTTGATCGAATCAAAAACCTCTTTTGGAACTTTCTCATGAAATGTCCGGAAAAAAATCTTGAACGACTCTCAAAGTTATTAGAAGTATTTTTATACCCTTGCAGAGAGTATTATAAAATTGTGCGGATGTTTGTAACGCATTGAAGGAAGCATCTCCGTACACATAAAGTAAATCTATTCTTGATCAGCATGACGAGCTGAGTTCATTTAGCCCTGTCCGTCTGTCCGTCCGTCCGTGTGTCCGTCTGTCTTTTTCTATGCTATCTCCTCCACCAGTTTCAAAGCTATCTTGACCAAACTTTGCAAGAAGTCTTTTATATATGACTATAGCATATAGCTGTCATAGGGACGATCGGTCGAAAAGCTAGTTTCAGTGAGAAAAACTTTTTTGTTTTCAATGGAATCGCGTGCAAACTTCGTATTTCCTAGTTAACCATCCTTTCCCATGTTTTTACAAAGTTTACATCGAACATCTATATAAAATTGGCATTTATTTATTTGGTATGATTTCACACAATTCTAAAGTTTTGTCAAAATCGGAAGACTATAGCATATAGCTACCATAGGAACGATCGGTTGAAAAACAAGTTTTAGTGAAAAAAACTTTTTCGTTTTCAATCGAAACGTTCTGGCACTTTATATACTTTTACAAAATTCTACATAGTTTTGTTAAAATCGGATGAATATTGCATATAGCTGCAGTACGAATGATCGGTCGAAAAAAAGTTATACAGGCCTGTTCCGAATTCCGAACGTTTTCAAAAAGCAAAATCGAATCGAAAACGATCGTTGTACTATTTGCTGTTCCCCATTCCAATCGACTTGTTTACGTTTTGTCTTTTCGAACTCGGTTTCGAAAACTGCTGGCTGGCTGGACTGCGCGTATTATTGTGTATATCGACAACAGCCAGAGTTGTCATAATCTCAATAGTTTAATTTTACACAGCTTTTATTAACTCTTTAAATCCATTTTTTTTCATTTAAACTAGTATTTAAATATTACATTTGAATATGTCATATCAAAAATGTTTAAACATCTTTACATCTATATAAAAGTGAAAGTGTGCTTGTATGTTTGTCCCTTATGGGCGTCTAAACCGCTGAACCGATCTTCACGAAATTTTCACAGTATGTTCATGTCGATATGGAAAGTGTCATAGGCTATGTGTCATGTTTGTGAAATGGTCCAAAAACCGCGAAATTTGCAAAATTATACCGTTCAATGAAAATGTGGGAATGGTTGAACGCTTGCCCGGGAAGGTTTCTAAGTTGAAAAAATTTGCGGAAAACGGTCCAAAAACCGCGAAAATTGCAAAATTTAAGTTTTCGCTAAAACTTTGGGAAATTGATCGAAGCTTGCCCAGGAAGGTTTCCAAGTAGAAGAAACCGCGAAATTTGCAAAATGTTCGTTTGTTATAAAACTTTGGAGAATGTTTGGACGCTTGCGAGTGGAGAGTTCTGATTTGAAGAAATGGGCGGGAAATAGTCCAAAAACCGCGATAATTCAAAAAATATACCGTTCATCCGATTGCGATGAAATTTTGGTCAATGGCTAGACGCTTGGCCGCGAAGGTTTCTAAGGTCCAAAAATTGCGAAATTCGCCAAATTATTTCGTTCATCCGATTGCAATCAAACTTTGGGGAATGAATTGAACGTTTGCTCGGAAGGGTTTCTAAGTTGAAAATGGTCTAAGAACCGCGAAATTTTCAAAATGTGAAGCTTTAAGAAATGGTTGTACGCTTGCCCTCGAAGGTGTCTAAATTGAAGAAATGGGCCGGAAATGGTCATAAAACGACGAAATTTCAAAAACTATACCGTTCATCCGATTGCCATAAAATTTTGGGCAACGCTTGCCGACGAAGGTTTCTAAGGTCCAAAAATCGCGAAATTTGCAAAAATAACATGAGTATTTATGAAAGCGCTTAGTGCTTATATTACAATGCCGGCGTTGGTAAATGGAAGCTGTAGATTACACGGTCCCAAATATTGCGTATTAAACAGTTTAAGTAATGATGTTAAACGATTTTAAATATGTTTTACTAATTTAGAATTTTTAGTTTATAATTTGGTGGAATGCTTTAAACAGCAATTACTTTTATTTCCGCATCAATTCAGCATCAACTTGTTTTGCGGCAATTACACTCGTTTTCGGAATTCGGAAAAGGCCCGATAGTAAGAACTTCGAACTTTTTAGTTTGTTGTGCTTTTTCATGAATCCACTAAGTTTATTCGACATCGGACATCTATATAGTATCTCTCCCATAGAAAAGTAAGATCCAAAAAAAAGGATTAGAAAAATTATTTGTTTTCCATGAAGGCTGCAAGGGTATTCAAAACTTCGGCCGAGCCTAAGTTAACTTTCCTCAATTTTGTTTCATTCAAAAAGTTACTTCTGATAACTTTAAGAGTGGTTTTATATTTTTTCTGTTACATCGTTCAAAAGTTATGATTTTTTGATCGTTTTATGTATTTCCGGATTATCTGGAAAACTATTGAGGGTAGGGGAACAAAATGTTGGTTTTTTTCATCTATCTATTATAGTTTAAGACAGTTTAAACGACCTTTATACTCTTTAACTTGTAGTTTTTACAGGCTCGAGGTCTTGCTATGTTATTGACATAGCTTTAAACAGAGGCACTCAACACAACAAAGGAGGCTTCAGGTTGATCGGAGCCTGCTCAAGATCGCTGATGAGTGAGGTTGGTCCCTCATGAAACGTCGTCCCTCGAGCCTGTAAAAACTACAAGTTATTATAGTTTAATATAATATGAAAAATGGAGGGAAGCTTACTTCGGCTCGGCCGAAGTTTATATACGCTTGAAGCTCATACAAATTTTTAGGACGCCTACTAAGACTGCTTTTCTAACCTATCTTTTTTATGGCAGCTATACAGTCTACTATACTATACTATACAGTCTTCCGGTATCGACCAAATTTAGAGGAATCATGAAAAAGCATACAAAACGTATAAATACGCAGTCTGAGGCCGATTCCAATCAAAGCAAATATGTTATTCTCACTAAAACTAGCTTTTCGACCAATCGTTTCTATAGCAGCGATTTTCATACTTGTGCAGAGTATTGGTACTACAAGACTTTGTGGAAAGTTTCGTTAAGATTGCTTTCAAACTGACGTATGAAATCGCATAGAAACAGACGGTCATGACTAAATCAACTCAGCTCGTCATGCTGATCAAGAATATATATATGCGTTACAGACATCCGGACAATTTTAATATACCCTTTTCAAGGGTATACAAATTGGGGTGGCTGAGAAGATGATATGGAAAATCCCATATTCATCCGATTTTAGACAAAATCAGCAAAATTGTGCTATAATAATAATAACTGAAATAATACCCTCTGCAAGGGTATAAAAATACCCTCTGCAAGGCTATAAAAAGAAGCCTCAATGAAAACAAAATTTTTGCACACTAACGCTGGTTTTTCGATCGTTTGTTAATATGGTTTGGATAACTTGATTTGGATCAAATTATGTTGATTTGTGTAAAAGCATATTATATAAAGAAATGCCAATTAGACTAGGACGATTCCATTAAAATCAAAAATTTCCATTGAAAGTTTCTGTATGCAAAAGACAGCGGATCCGTCCGGTTCCGAAAAATGCGCAGCATATTAGTACTATAAGACTTCGTGCAAAGTTTGAAGCAGTTGGCTTTCAAATTTACGAAGAAGATCGCAATGAAACAGAGAGAGCGGCCATAAATACTCCCAGTTTAAATTATCGGCTAAAACTTCGTCTGTGAGGTCTACGAAGAGTAAAAACTGTTAAATTCAAAAATGGGAGAGGTTGGACGCATCCACGCCCACTCCTCATCGGCAGCGCAGCAGCAGCGAAAAATTTTTTCCCTGTAACTTGACTATTGTGCATCCGATCTTAACGATTCCTTCGGTGGATCGATTAATAATGCGGATTACTAAAAATGTCTCAAAAGTAAGGACCATTTATCTACAAAACTATGGAAGATATGACGTTTTTTCTAAATGGCGGTGCCGAGAGGGCGCGTGAGAAAAATTCAAAATAAACTTTCTGTGTGCAAGTCTAAGAAGCATATGTCCCATACATGTCGAACCTCTATCTCTCACCATCTGTAAGAACTGATCGATTATACGGAGAGAGAAGTCAAAAAACTTGCCTTACTTTATGGAATATTACATGAGCATAAGCAAGTCTTAGCAGCTGAACTAAACATTTTTAAAGTCTGCGTATTAACGAATAATATGCAAAAAGGGGCGAGGAGGGGGAGACATTTAAAACTTTAACGAAAAATATGAAAGACGAAACAAAAACAAACACAAAAAGCTTTCCATAAAATAATACACATATTATCCATAAGTTTAATTCTATAAAAAAGTCAAGACCTTTATGTACAATATTCATTTTATCCAAATTAAATTCAAATAACTTTTTCAAGCTGTTTTAATTATACTAGATTAACACGCTGCAGCGTGCTGCTGACTCTGTGCAAAGCAAATTAACATTTGGTCACACTTCCGATGCTATTTTTAGAAAGTACTGTTAGAATCAAAGCAAAACCAGTATATCTTTGTAAAGTTTGAACAATTAGCTGTTTATAAAGTCAGTTGTTGTTCGAAAATTTTGGAATTCACTTTCTGATTTTTGGCCTATGGCAGCAACCACTGTGAGACGGACCGATGAAGGTGGCTATATTAACTCAGCTCGTCTTTTTGATCATGAATGTGCGCTACAAACATATAAACCAAGGCTGCAAACCGGTTCAAACCCGGAATTTTGAATATTTTTTACTAGGAACCGAATATTGAACCGAAAATTTCGGTTCGGTCCAACAAAAAACCAACTGCATAGCGACTTCTTCTGTTATCTAGTCGGTTTGGGTCGACTAAGTCTTACAATCGACAGGAAAGTTCTATAAAACATCTAGAAAAACTCAATAATTATTTAAAAAAATTCTCTCTGTGAAGCCCAATTTACACGACCCGATCTCTCAGGTGAGTTTTGTATCTGAGTATCTCAGGTGTCTCAGGTGTAATAGAACCGGCTCAAATTAAACTGACCTCACACCAGAACGCTCAATTAACCATTGGTCTTGCAACTGAGTCAAGTAAGCTTTTCAGACATGTGTAAATGCTGAACTAAGTTGCTCAGCTGAGTTTTTTGACACTCAGGTCAGAAAAACTCAGCTGAGCGATCAGGTCGTGTAAATTGAGCTTAAGATTCTTGACTCCACAGAAAGATTCACAAAACAAGAGCTTAACATTACATTGGTAATAATTTTCATATGTAGACTACGAAATGGAATTTAACGAAACAGTAAATTATATTTTGGATAGTCCCTTGTGTTCCTCAAATCACTTCCAAAAACGACACAATTCCCAAACAATTTGAGTCGTTTTAAGGCCGATTTGAAGAACACGTGAGATTAAATTGGTTACTAAATAAATTGCGGCGGCCAAAGTTTAAGCACCCTTGCAGCTCGTATGAATTTGGAGGACGCTTTTATTGAAAATATAAAGTTTTTCTTTCTACACAGAAAAAAATCTTAAATCAATCCGAAACGGGATTGAAAACAGGGTAATCCCGGAGCGGCTTGAAGTGATCCGGTTTTTTGGGATAGTATTTGGGATTAATCTTTTTTCGGCTTGGCTCAAGCATATGCGGGCTTACTCAGTTTTCAATCCCGTTCGGATTGATCTTTTTTTCTGTGTAAGACTTGAAACTTGAATTACTTTTCTATGCAGCTATACTATATAGTCTTCAGATTTCGACCAAACTTGGTGAGTTCATGAAAAAGCATAGAAAAGTTAAGAGTACCAGCTGTAATGACGATTCCTAAGCTATTTTTTTCACTAAAACTATTTTTTTTAACAATCGTTCCTAAGGCACCTACATATATGCTTTTGTCGTCCGATCCGGCCGGTTCCAAGAAATGTGCAGCGTTTTTGTACTACAAGGGTTCGCGGAAAATTTCGTCAAGATAGCTTTCAAACTGACCGAGGAGATAGCAGAGAACAGACGGACGGACACAGGGACATGCACTCTGCTCGTCATGAATGATGATCTACAATATATATATTTTATGTGGTTGAAGATGCTTCCTTCTATGCGTTAGAAATATCTCTATTTTCAATATATCTAAATAAAGAAATATCTAATTTTCAATTTTTCAATATACCCTCAATTTCTTCGCTTATGTGCTTCTAATTTTTGCACAAAGGAAAGTAACCTACAAATTAACGCCGAATCCGAACGGCAGTTTAAGCTTTTTCATGGCTTGTTACTTCAAAGCTGGCTCCAACAGCTAGTGAAGGTGACCGGGTGTGTAAGTTTTTCAAAGAAAAAACATTGGATGTCCCGAGTCGGAGTCGAACCCACGACCTCTTGCACAACGGGCGCACAAAATAGCCGCTGAGCCACACCCGGAAGAAGATTACGGTGAAAAATTAGCTTCCCTTTTTGCCAAACTATTTTTTACATCAAATTTTATCCACATTACGCATTTTAAGTTTATTTGAGACGTATTTTTCTGTATCTGAATAAATATAGTCGTACATTATACAATCAAGTAATCTACTTTAATGTTGAAGAACCCATTTACAAAATCAGAACTCGAATTAACATAGTTTAAGTTCAGTTTTCCGTTTCAAGTAATTAATAGAGATTAAAATAAATAAATTATTAGGTCTTACGATATACAAGTTGTTTTCTTTTAGAGATTATTTGAACTAAAAAACAGATTTCACATTACCTACTTACTAACTAGAACTATGTGTTTGTGAAATGTTGGACCTATTAACCTTAATACAAAAGGAACTACGATTTTTACGGATACCTATATCTTCAGGAATAGTTCTGTACATACAATTATTTTTAATGACCTTCAATACGAACTACTATATCGTCCGCATGCTATCTTCCATTATATTCTGGACTTCTGGCGATCGATATGCTTGTGAAGGTGCTGTTATAGTAACATTATTATAATAGTTGCTGTGCATATTTGCAATAGGTGCTGCCATCATTAACAGCGGATGAGACATGGCCAGTTCGTATGTAGTGCTGGGTATTGCAGACGATTGATAGCTGCCGGAGTTCAGACCTGATATATTGACTCCGGCAGCATAATGTATAAACGGTAGGTGTGCTGCTGCAGTTATCGTATGCAAGGGTGGGAGGGGCCGTTCTGGTTGATTTTCAGTGCAGATGGGCCGAGATGCTGACAAATACTCATCCGACAAAGCTCGCGATCGTGGATATCTTAAAATATCGGTGTATGTGTTGCCACACTCCACAACATCAATATCAACGCGGTCATCGTCGTCCTCTTCCTCTTCGGAGGGATTCTCAGGCTTATCTGGGGTGATTAGACTCTCGATGGTAAAGGATCGCTTTGGCCTGAACCGCATGGACCCTTCGTTGTCCGAATTCGTTAAGGAGCGCAAATTTGACATGGTCATATCAGTTAAATTGGTTTGATCTGCGCTAGATATAGGGATTTGCATAGCATCTGGTACTGTTTCACCAGCGGCTATCGATGTTGGTAAGCGATTGGTTCGGAGGGCCATGTGCCCGGGGGAATCTAACCTCATAGATGCAGAACTGTTAACGTCCAGCGGCGGAATATGCGCTACGCTATTGCCATTGCGTGCGGTAAAGAAAAATCGGTTTAGGTTTGCCAGAGCAGTCAACTCTTCATTTAGAAGGTCTTTATCATTTTTGTGCAGTTTAAATCTCTTTCGACGTCTCAACAAGCTGCCGTTTTCAAACATATCGAATGCTTGTGGGTGCAAAGCCCAGTAGGCTCCTTTACCCGGTCTATCCGGGCGTCGTGGCACCTTTATGAAACAGTCATTAAAACTTAAGTTATGTCGCAGGGAGTTTTGCCAGCGCTGAGTGTTTTTCCGATAGTACGGAAACCGATCAGTTATAAACTTGTATATGTCGCTAAGAGGTAACATCTTTTCCGGTGAACTCCAAATGGCCATTGCAGTCAGTGATATATACGAATAGGGGGGCTTCTGATCGCCGTAGGACTCCCGCGAGGGTCTTGGCATTATTTTCTTGCGATGGGTAGTGATTCAATATGTAGTCAGCGTTGTCTAACTGGCAGATTAGTGCAACATCACCGGTTTTTTGGTTGATTTCACAGATATGTAGGTAACTGTTGTTGCACTTTGTGATGTTAGTTGGCTCCCATTTTCACTCATTGTTAATGCCTTTACAAACTTCTCTTGTTATGACACCGCATATTAGGAACACAATAACAAACTACATCGATCATAAGTGTGTGCAAAAATGACGTAATATTCATCGGAGGAATGCAATTTTCAATAGAACTGCTACACGACATGACGAAAGCGACGGCAAAATGAGAGCGCGAACTGACGGCAATAAACTCTGCACAACTACTACGCTTGTGATAAGCTGCTTCAGCGACAGTACTGAATGTACAAGCGCTCTCGCCGAGGTTTTCCTGGCCTGGCAAATTACCATCTATAGCTGAATACGAATACGTGAGCGGCAGTGGCAGCGACAGCGAAGTCAGGCGAAGATAACGATAGAGACGGAGCAAAACAAACGACAACAAACGAAAAACACGGCACACAAAAAATTACTGTTTCAGCAGACTAACAGACGACGTGCCGGTTATTGTACTAAGTGAGCAATGCAGTACAACCAACCACAGTGAGCAATGCAATCAAAATATAATCACTCACATCGTTGCCCCCGTGCTCTCTCCCAATCACCGCGATGCGAATGCGAACATGCATCATCCCTCCAAAACGGCGGAACTTCAAAGAAGAGAGCCAAAGTAAAGAGTTCGAGATTTACTAAACGAACAAACCAGTCTGCTGGCCAGACCACACGACGGCGGGGAGGCAAAGGCATGGCGGTGGGGATAGTGATAGTCCGTCCGAAGAGGTTTAGCTTCAGCCACAGCAACACAGTCGACAAAAGAGCAGCCGCCCCGGCAGCTGGCTTTTGTTCTGGCTAGCGGCCCAATGCGAGCGAGGTGTTGAAAAAGAAAATTACAACCACTTTACCGATTTACTGATTTTACGTTTTCATAATCTTGTTAGTTAATTTGCCTGACTGGGTCCAAACTTGACTGCGGTTCTTTACAAGGTACAAACCGAAAGCAGTCTGCAGCTCGCACACGTATATGTAGCATTATTTCGATTCTTAAAATGTAAATATAGTTTTGAGACAAGGAAAATGGTTACCCATAGGAGTCTGAACCTTGCCTCATTTCGGGACAGTATAGTACATAATTCGCTAAGAGAACTATTTTTCTAATGGTGAGAATGCTCCAAAATTTGAATAGTTAATTGTTATTAAACATCTCGTAAAGGTTGGTATTTTGTATATTGACATTTGTTTAAATTCTCCTTTTGTTACCTATTACAGAGAAAATTAATAAGCAATTAATAATGAGGCTGTTCATTGCGATAATGAGGTACTCATCGTCAAATATGTAGTTAGCCAGAGGAAACAGAATTAACGATGTACCCTAACAACAACAACGACATAAACAGCAGCCAAGTCGGAGAGAGCGACTGCGCGACTCTCAGAGATATAGAGAGAGTCGTGTGAAGTAAGAATGTATATGAGCAGGACAGCCTGATGATATCAGGTATAGCTGCATCTCACCTATTTATTGCTTTGCAAGCATTGATACGATTGGTCATTAAACTCATTCATTTTGTTGGGCGGGGCTCCGTTTGATTCCATATCTGGAAAGGAATAATTTTTGCGGAGACACCACCAAAAATGGGGACCGACATTTATTGAATATACAAATATTTTTGCAAGTATCTTCAATTTAATGCACAGGGACAATGATTCTTGATTCAAGTGATTCTTGATTTTGTATATTAACTTATTAATTAATTGAATGAATTGAAACATAAAATTTAAATTATTAAACTCGCGAAACCAATGCCATTAACCAAGCAGTCTAAGTTAGTCACCCCCATACCAAACTTAGCCGACCCGTTTAACAAACAACTCGAAATTGGTTAATAAGGAACTACATAAATTAAATAATTGGCTTTAACATTTCAAAGAGCCAAATTCGAGGTTCTTTAACTTGACTTCTTGACTGCAGAATGAGACCCAACGCCAGATCCAGACATAGTAGTCTTCGAAGCTTTCCTTGGATACTTACAAAACTGACCTTTAAAAATAGATTTAAAATAACAGGCTGACCAAGATTCGTTGTATTTTATAAGATAAAGTTTGGTCGCGATCGGAGAATCGGTAATTCCTTTCTAATATTTTGTACTGTTTTTATTTAAAGTTAGAATTCTATTTAATTCCGTTAGGGGAATATCAGAACAATATTTTAAATATAAATAGGCGTATTCAGCAGATAAAACCGATTTACGAATACCTTTACGATTTGCAATTTCTGATGATTCTCTGTTCAATGAGTTTCTCTGGCTTATAACATTTGGTAAAAAATACATTATCACAATTTTTGAGGGCTAACTCTGTAAGTTCGGCAGTTCATTCTCAATTTTGGCGTTAACAGTTGGACGTATAGTCGATAAACTGTCTCACCAATCATGATTTCCAAATTTATCAGTCGCAATCGGCAGTCACTGTATTTACCACTTAAAATCGGCATTCATAAATCAGTAATCGAAAATCGGATTTATCTGCTGAATACGCCCAATGTTACATATTTTGAGCATAGACTCGATTAAAATCAAGGATGCAAACCGGGACTAAGCCAACCCGAACCAAACTGTCGTAGTTCGGTGTCGTTATCCAAGCCGCTAACCGAACCAGCGTTTGTTTGAAAATGCTGAATCGACCCGAAAACCTCAAAAGATTTCGGTTTGGTTAATTAAATAAAATATTCGAAAAAGTGTGCATCGTTCTAGTGTTGTAGAGTTTTTCCAACTACTTCTTAAAGAAAATCCATCTAACGGGTTTAAGTGATTCCCTGATTTTGTCCATTTACTGCAGTAATCGTCTATTTTCCAAACATATCTGTCATCATTCTGCTTTCTTTTCATGAAAGATAATATAAATATAGCTTATTCAATATTTAGCAGTTGTTTTATTAAACGGACAATGGGTTATTTCTAATATCTAACAAAGACGAATGTGTAGAAAAAAGATGGAAAGATTTATATAAGTTTATTAAATATATAGTAATAAGATAATAATTTGTGTTCTTGTTGGCTTAAGAAATGCCGGGCACCTACATTGATAAAATATTCCTGCCCTGGTAGCTGAGAATCCAAAAGGAGTGCGCCTTTCCTCGGTTTCTTACGAAATCAATTGCCTTCCTGATCTTCAAGATAGTCCTGAACCTTATGTACGTCGTTGGTATATACCTATATAAGTTAATTAAATGATTTTTATACTCTGTACCAAAGGGTCGCAGAGTATCTTAAGTTTGTGCAAAAGTATGTAACAGGCAGAAGGAAGCTTCTATGAACCTATATAGTATATATTCTTGATCAGAATCAACAGCCGAGTCGATTTAGCCATGTCCGTCTGACTGTCCGTCCGTCGTCCGTCCGTCTGTCCGTATGTACAAACAGATCTCACAGATGTATGGGACATATGTTTTTTATACTTGCAGGCAGATCAAGTTTATTTACAATTTTGACAATGCCCCCGCAATATCTCCCACAGTTTTATAGATAGAGAGTTCGTAGTAATCGGGATTCTCTATCGATCTGCCAAAGGAATAGTAAAGATCGAATGAACGATAGTCGAGTTATAAGGAAAACAACCCATTAAGGGCAACACCGGTTGCAAAGGTGATGGGCAGCACTTCACAGGTACAGATTGTACTATATTTCTTTCTTGTTTTTACTTTATTATCGAAAAAAGTTAAAGTCACAATATTCTTATTAGAAATATAATGTTCGAAAATAAAGAGCGAACCAACATACCGAACTAATACCCCAGTTTGGTTTGATCCATAAGCCATGATGAAATCTTCCATGAACTAAGTCTGGTTCAGACTTACCAAAACTACACATTTTTGCATTTTGTTTTCATCTCTTTATACTCTGTACCAGAGGTACACAGAGTATATTAAGTTTGCACAAATGTATGTAACAGGCAGAAGGAAGCATATCCGACCCTATAAAGTATATATATTCTTGATCAGCATCAACAGCAGAATCGATCTAGCTATGTCCGTCTGTCTGCCTGTCAGTCCGTCTGTCCGAATGAACAAACAGATCTCAAAGATGGTAAGAAACGTCATATCTCCCACAGATTTATAGATAGAAGGTTCGTTTCTTCTGGACATATTTAGTAATCAGGATTATTTATCGCCAAACGAATGGTATGGTACATCGGATGAACGGTTGTCTAGTTATAAGGAAAACAAACAATTATGGGCAGCACCGGACGCAACGGTGATGGGCAGCACTTCACAGGTACAGAGTATGTTATAGTCAGGCTTGACCGACTTTCTTTCTTGTTAAAAGGACACACAAATCCTTTTGTATACATGTATGTTTTTGGTTAATCCATTGAATTATCGATTCGATATAATCAATCGAAATGCAACAGAGTTCCTTTTTCTATGATCGCATTACTGCTTAATACCTGATGAAACGATACGCCTTGACAGCCTTAGAATCAACTTTAATCTCACATATGAAACTTATATAAGACTTGTATGAAAAAACTCACAGATTAGGAGATTCGTTAGAGAAGATAGAGTTGGTTGGTCCGAAAAAAGTTCATCGAAGCAAAGGTACCGTCAAATCGACAGGTCTTAGAGGTGTTTTTATACCTTGTACCAGAGGTACACTGAGTATAATAAGTTTGTCCAAAAGTATGTAAAAGCCAGAGGAAACATCTCCGACACTATAAAGTATATATATTCTTCATCAGCATCAACAGCTTAGTCGACAAAGCCCTGTCCGTCCGGTGTATCTCTTACAGTTATTTTGATAAAAGGTTAGCACTTTCTGAGCACATTTAGTAATCAGGATTATTTATCGATCCGCCAAAGGATTGATAAAGATCGGATGAACGGTAGTCAAGTTATGAGCACAACAAACAATTATGATGGCCAACACCGCCCGCAACGGCGATGTGCAGCACTACACCTACAGAGTATATTATAGTCGGGTTTGACCGACTTTCTTACTTGTTTCAAATTTTCGTTTTGTAAAGATGGTTTCGAAGCAGAGGTAATTTCGACCTTATTTTCAATGCGTTTTCCTCAGAGGGAATCACCTTACCTTACCTTAGTAAACTGTGAGTTGGCTGACAAAAAACTCTTATGAGAACTCAGATAGCCTACTTCTCATGCAGATTTTTATAAATTTTTGTGTTTCTCAGATTGACTATTCATCAGGGCGACGCACAGTGGGCGAAATGGCTCATCTAGCTGCGTTTAATTAATTGCTCGTAGGGTAAAACTTTTTTTTGGTGTAAAATGTTTTTTTATAGTTGCAAATTGATTAAACTATATTGTAAAACAAAACAAAAATTTTTAAAATTAATAATTATACAGTTTTGTTTTGACAAAGTTTGGACTTTTAATCATATTTTGGACATTGGTTCTTTCAATCACGAATGCATGATTAAATGTTTCAATTTATAGTTTGATATTTTTTTCGCTAAAAATATACCTAAATTAAACATAAAAATCAATTTTTTTATTTTTAAATTTTTATTTATTAATGTTTTTTCTGATTAAATTGCTTTATTTGGCCCTTTTCAGTCTTTTTTTTCTTATATTAATTGAAATTAGAAATCAATTATTTTCAGTTTGCAGTTCAGCATTTTAAAATAGTTCAGACCCAGAATAACATGATATCTCATTTAGTTTAGAAGATATTAATTTAACTCCGCTAAATTGGTCGTTTCGACCTCTGTGCCTAAAAAATGTATGTAAAGTTGGCTGTGGGCGGGATTCATTTTGGATATTCCACAAACACAATACAACATAGTAATTTAATAAAAAAATTCTAGCGCGTAGCCCCACGAATCTCGGAAGATCTGGTCAACGGAAGTGTTACGTTCGCTGTTTTCAAGTGGTTAGTGGTATAGTCAACTTCAACTACATTTTTTTTAACAACTTTTAAGCACAGGTTAAAAACAACAAATTTTTTAGTTAATACATAGCTCTAACTATAAATAATAACACTTTTCTTCCACTTAATTACACCAAAGGCAGCCTTAGATCAAATTTGGCAACGCACATAAAAAGAGCGGACTGCTAACAGTTGATCGAAATAGAATCTATCGATAAACTCAGTGCGATATTAGTAATCGATAGAGATTATTAAACTTGAAAATTGAATTAATCTACGCTAGATCGACCATTTCGCCCACTGTGCGACGTGCTGGGTCAATTGAGCTTTGTCCGTCCATATCTTCGTCCGTCTTCCACCTAATTCTATAGTTTTGTTAAAATTGGATGACTGTAGGATAAAGCTTCCATAGGAGCGATCGGTTGTAAATGCGTCAAAGTTAAACAAACTTTCTTTCAATGTTAGCGTTCTTTAACATGGAGACTATTAATTATATACGCTTTCAAACAGATTTTAAACGTGAGCACTTGCAAGGGTATTAAGGGTGTTTTCTCCATGTCGATGCTGTTTTTGGACCATTTTGTTAAGCAAAATTTTATTTGAAAACGCAAAAAGTTTTCCAATTCTGTTTTTTTTATTGTTTTAGAAATAGATCAAAGTAAAAAAAGAGATAAAAGGGCTGTTCAAAAAGTTTTCGGCCATCAAAGTGGCGGGTCAAAAAAAAGGTATATTGCTGGCGGCCACGATTTCTCGCCTCCAGGTTGGTTGAAATGAAAAGTAAAAATAGGGTAAAGTTAACTTCGGCTCGTCCGAAGTTTTGTATACCCTTGCAGTTTGTTTTTCCAAATTAGACTACTTTTCGGACCTTATTTTGTCCGATTTCGACCAAATTTAGTGGAATCTTGGAAAAGCATAACAAACTAACATGTACATTTTTTGAAAGCGATTTCATATACAACAAAAACATTTTTCTAACTTGAACTTTTTTTTGACCGATCATTTATACTGCAGCTATATGCTAAAGTCATAAGATTTTGGCGAAACTTTGTAAAATTGTGTAAAAGTATATAAAATAAATATATGCCAACGTAAGGGACGTTTCGATTGAAAACAAAAGTTTTTCTCACAAGAACTAGTTTTACGACCGATCGTTCCTATGGAAGCTATATGCTATAGTCATCCGATTTTGACCAAAGTTTGTAGAATTGTGTGTATAAATCAAATACAAGCCAATTTTGAGGACATTCACATTGTAAACAAAAAAGATTTTCTAGCTAAGACTACTATATAGATGTCCGATTTCGACCAAATTTGGTGGTATCATGGAAAAGCATAGTGAACTAATAAATACACAGTTTGGAGGCGTTTCCACTAAAAATAAAAAGGTTTTTCTCACTAAAACTAGTTTATTTTGACCGATCGTTCCCATGACAGCTATATGCTATAGTCATCCGATCCGGACGGTTCCGACAAATGTGCACCGTATTTGTACCAAAAGGCTTCGTGCAAAGTTTGGTGAAGATAGCTTTCAAACTGACGGAGGAGATAGCTTAGAAACAGACAGACAGACGGACAGACGGACGGAAGGACAGACGGACAGTGCTAAATCAACTCAGCTCGTCATAATGATCAAGAATATACATACTTTATGTGGTCGGAGATGCTTCCTTTAATGCGCTAGAAACATCCGGACAATTTTATAATACCCTCTGCAAAGGTATAAAAACGGGGCTATAATTAGTATAAATGTCATTCTGGTCTGAACCTCGAACAAAATTTTGTGATTTTTTTTTACAAAATGGCGGCCATTGAAAAATGAGAAATCGATTTTGGACTTTTTTTTAGTTTAGTTTAAAAAAAAGTACAAAATTTTTTAAAATTATGATTTAGGTTCCGACCAAAATTGTGACAATTCTGCGTTGATTTCAATTAGTTTCATTAAAATAGGTTCAGTGTAACTGGAGATATCATGCCTGCCAGGTTGAACAACGTGTCTTTGAGATAAATGCATTTAAGTATTGAAGTAAAAGAAAAATGACTCGTTTTAGCGAAGACATTGTTCGACAAAAAAGGCTATATATTCTAAAGTGTTTCGAATTCCGGTAAATGATTAAACTCCAAGAATTTTGAAAAAATGTCCTCAATGGACCGCGAATTATAAAGAATTTACGTACAGAAATCAATTGGCGGTCGACCATGGTCTTCTTGTAAATGAATTTTAAAATTTTCGTTTTTGCACTTATGAAATATTTTTATTCAATGCAAATTTTCTACAAGTTTGATATTTACCCTATTTCTTATTCGATTCCGACTATGAAAATGGCACTTGACATAAGATGAAACTGCTGTTAACTATTTTCCACTCCACCAATATGAGGTATAGTTCAAGGCACGGTTTTTTAATATGGTGTCACCAAAAGGCCTAGTCCATGGCTCAACAATGTAAGATGGTTGCTGCAAAATGAATATTAGTGCCATTGACGAACAAACATAATTTCAGCATACACACCACAGAGGCTTAACCTCCTCCTTATCCAATTCATTCACCGCGTACTCTTTCAATCCTTCCACTCCTTTCTCCTATTCCAATTGTTCCACAGCTTTTCTCTCCCTCTTCCTGTTTTTGGTAAAAATAGCAGTGGTAATGTAATACATGCACCACAAATGAAGACAAAAATTCAAACTCTCAATTCTGCGCCGCAAGCAACATATTAAAATAAAAAATTTTGGTGCAGAATTGAGAGGTTTCTTTTTGTCTTTATCTGTGGTGCATCTATTACATTACCACTGCGCCTGCGCCGCTCTTACATTCTTCCCTCCCATTGAAATTGAATGTTTTTATTAAAATTATTCATGCTCTCAAAGGACAAGAATATCTCGTAGATTCCCCAAAAATGTCTTGAAATAAATTAGACCAGGTAACCAGGTGTGGATGCGTTCAAAATTTTTTTTGTTTTCATAAAATACAATATTAATTTATAGGTGCAGGATGTACACGAGGAAGACGAATGCGAACTAGTCCCGTCATTTGGGGCAACAGTTGGAAAAAAAGTCTTTTTGGCGCTTACGTGGAGTGGGCCTCCTGGGGAAACCTCGTTAAAATGTTCGCCTTGAACTTTACCTCAAAAAGGGGGCCTGGAAAGGAGTTCATAGCGGATCCAAAATATGTGAATTCTTCTTCAATTTTGCCCTCAAATTCAAGCAATCTTTCGTCTTACTCATAAGCTAAGAATTTTTTTTAAATGTTTATTTGCGATAACAAACAGAATTCAAAAGCATTTGTGATCGAGAAATTTTTTATATGAGCAAAAACGCAAATTACAAAATTCATTTACAAGAAGACCGTGGTCGACCGCCAATTAATTTCTGCACGTACGGATTGTAAACATTTACCATAAATCCTTTTAGGGTGATACTCTCAAATATCCAGGCTATACAAAAATGCAAAAAAAAATCGGAAAAAAATTTTTCTCTTGGAGAATCCCCCCTTAAAACTTTGGCACAGACGAAGTAAGCTTAACCTAAGCAAGTAAAACAAATAACAAGTAAGTAAGTCGGTCAAGCCCGACTATAATATACTTTGTACTAGAGCCCTGCATTAGTGGAGTGAAAGTGCCCATTGATTCATGTTTTTAAAAAGGGTTCAATTAAATCAATTCGAAATTTATTTTGGTTCGAGTTAGCCAGTTCATATTTCTATTCACTCCAAACAGATCAAGCATCAAACAGATCAAGCTCCTAACAGATCAAGCTCCAAGTAAATCAAGCCCCAAACAGATCAAGCTCCAGTGGTTCGTTAGATCAGATCAAGTAAAAAATTAAGTCAACCCTTTAATCCGCTCTTCCCTCGAAGAATGCTGCTTCATGGTCAAGCTTAGGAACGAGAGATTGTATATATGTAGATCCCCAAGGAAGTGTTATTATGGGTTATGTATAAATTGCACACTGCAGACTTTCCGGTTCCAGACCCCCAAAAAACACACTCATAGCCACTTATGCTGATGATACAGCCTTCCTGGCTTCCAGTCGACCTAATACTGGGATATAAACCTCTGAGGTATTGCCTTTGACTTCTCCGTTAAATCGCAACAAGGTCCAGTATCTTGAAGGGTTGGTTGTGATTCTAGATTGATGTGCTAAGCAAGACAGCGTTTTCAGAAATTGTCCATCACGTCGAGATTTTTAGTAATTTGAGGTTAAAGTTGCTAAAAGTGACTATTTTGACCCTTTTTAGGAGCGTTTTTCGAGGAATCTATTCTATTGTTTGTCTCTTTAATATAATCGGAAAGTACCACTCCTTAGCTTTAAAATTAACTATCCCAAACAATTCTGCGATTTTTTTCAATGGAGATATACCACTTTTAGCACTTGAGTAACAATCCAAAAACTAGCACAGTAGTGTTGGAAAATGTTCACAAAAAATATTAAAAAGGGGAAGTACCGACAATTAAATGCTTAAGATTGGTGCCTTTACCTTGCACAGTTTTTTTTTTTCGATTTTAATAGAGAACGCTTGTTATTTATTTGCAAACATGGACAAAATTGGTCATCGCTATGTGATACAATACTTTTATATAAAAGGTCTTAGTCCAACCAATATTAAAAAGGAGCTGGATTCTACCTTACGTAATTCTGCTCCCTCGATTACAACAATAAAATATTGGGTGGCTGAGTTTAAGCGAGGTCGTTTGAGCTGCGAAGATGAACATCGTAATGGGCGTCCAAATGAGGTGACCACTTCAGAAATGGTGGCCAAAATTAAAAAATGTGTATTGAGTGATCGGCGATTAAAAGTTCGTTAGTTAGCTGAATGTGTAGGCATTTCAAAAAGTGCTGTATATCGCATATTGACCGAAAAATTGGACATGAACAAGTTATGCGCAAGATCGGTGCCGCGTTTGTTGTTCCATCATGACAATGCGCCGGTTCACACCTCTGCCGATGCAATAGCTAAAATTAATGAATTAAAATTTGAATTGCTACCTCACGCCCCTTATTCGCCAGACTTAGCTCCCTCTGATTATTTCTTATTTCCAAATTTGAAACAATGGCTCGGAGGAAAAAGATTTGGCAACAATGAAGATGTGGAGTCTGAGGTTAATGCTTATTTTGAAGAGCTTCACAGTTCTTATTATAAAAAAGGTATCGAAGTTCAATAGAACATCGCTGGGAAAAGTGGGAAAAGTGTATCGACATAAAAGGATCCTATGTTGAAAAAAAAAAAAAAATGATAAATTTTTGTGTTTTAGTAGTTAGGTCGGCAATTTCTGGGACCGCCCTCGTATGATTTCGTTTTTGAATGTATCAAAGAGAGTCCAAACAATAGAATGGATTCCCCGAAAAACCCTCCTAAAAAGGGTCAAAATAGGCACTTGTTGCAACTTTCAGCTCAAATTACTAAAAATCTCGACGTGATGGACAATTTCTGAAAACGCTGTCTTGCTTAGCACACAAAAATCATCTAGAATCACTACCAACCATTCAAGATACTGGGCCTTGTTGCCTAGTGTAATTCATAGAAAGATCAAATCAGTGAGAAAGTCAGAGGGAACTTCAAATTCATCCCATGCAGGGCTCTACTCTGTACCTCCCAAAGTTTGTCTTAAGGAGTGTGAAGTGCTGCCCATCGCCGTCGCGGCCGGTGCTGCCAATATTGCTACATTAATGTTGAATATTGCTACATTAAGTACATTAACTCAAATAACTTGTTTTTCAGTGTATGAAATTCATTTTTCTTTTATTCATGTTGAAGCTCATTCTATTTTATTAAATATAGTTTAATTAGTTTTAAAAATAATAGAATTTAAATACCCCCTTGTTCGTTGATGCATGTTAGCAGAAAAGATCTTTGTCGAAACTCTTGATTTTTTTATGGGAGCAGCTACAGCAGCGATTAGGTCCTCCGTCCGAACTGTTGGGTTTCGATGGTAAGGTCTTCTTTCGACTGTCCCACGGTCGGAAAAATTGTTAACAAGTCTCATTATGGTACATTTGCCTATAGTCTCTTTGAACCAAAAATACGGACTCCAGAGCGTGATAGCGGCGGGCAATCCAAATTCTTGTTTCAGTGTCCCAGTTATCTATTTTCCACAAATTTAAAGATCAATCTACAAAATAAAAAAAATTAAAGCAGATTCGTAAAACAGGAAAAAAGTAATTCAATGTTTCTTTGGTAGCGGCTTTCATCAGCCACCCTAAATCTCGGCCCCTGCCGCCCCCGCAAAAATTAAAAAAAAAAACTTGATCTGCCGGCAAGTATAAGAAACAAATGTCCCATACATGTCATACCTCTATCTCTTACCATCTCTGAAAACTGTTCGTTCGTACTGGCTAGTAAATCTTCCCCCACCGGGTCGAAGACATTTCGGTTGTTCTTTTTTTATTTAATTTTCCAATGTCGCAAAACATAAAGCTTATAAATTAAGCCATTGGTCACAAAACGAAGTCAGTGGCCCCAAAAGTTTCAAGTGTATTTCAACTTCGGCACAGACGAAGATAGCTTTGCTTTCTCGTTTTTTGTTTAAATTTAAAACTATATTTTTTTTTATTTTTGCATTTGCAGAGGATTAGTTTTTTTCCTCCTTTTTACGTTCTATAGAACTTGTTTATGTTTTTGATAGCTCTGACTACAACTACCCGGATGGGCAAATAAAATTCCCCCACCGAGACGGAGTCGTTATTAATACATTTTGTAATTGTGGTATACTTTTTATACCCGTTACTAGTAGAGTAAAAAGGGTATATTAAAGTCGTGCAAATGTATGTAACAGGCCCATAAAGTATATATATTCTTGATCAGCATCAACAGCCGAGTCGATATATCACTGTCCACCAAATTTTGTTTGTAATCTCCTATTGTCCCTACCACAATCAAAAATGTTGAATAACTCCAACAATTTTAAAGATATCAAGCTCATATTTTGTAGTGTAGTGTATGTGCCCAATATATACAATCTCACATAATGTTGAAATGGTCTCATTAATGTTAATGCTCTGATAATTAACAT
The DNA here is from genome assembly GCA_018904265.1 of Lordiphosa collinella. NCBI lineage: Eukaryota > Metazoa > Arthropoda > Insecta > Diptera > Drosophilidae > Lordiphosa > Lordiphosa collinella. The sequence continues at coordinate 48,190 of JAEIFV010000423.1, read as the reverse complement.
TGGGAAAGGCTATTAAACACTAATTGCCCACTTACGCTCTCGTTTTATTTTGAATACTATCCTTACAAACCGAGTTTTAAGTCAATCCGAATACAAAACAAGTAAGAAAGTCGGTCAAGCCCGACTATAATAAACTCTGTACTTGTGAAGTGTTGAATAGCTCCTACAATTTTGAAGATATCAAGCTCACATTTTGCATCGTGGCATATGGCCAAATATCTGCAATTTCTAAAATTTTCATAAAAATAGGATAATAAATGGCAAAGTAATAAAAGTTTTAAAAAAGTTGCATACTTTTTGGCGCCGCATGCGCTGTTTGCTTACATAATGTTGAAATGTTCTCATTAATGTTAATGCTCTGTTAACTAATATAAGGAAAGGATTCACAACATTAATTTCCCTAAGTAACGGGTATATCGAAGTCGGGCAGGACCGACTTTAACTTACGCTCTCGTTTTGATAGGCTTTCTTAGTTGATAAGTCTTTTTATAACGTTACTTAATATTTGTTGACAGCCTCTTTTGTCGACTCTTAGTAATAAATAATACTGACAGACAGACTGACGGACAGACAGACAAACATGGCTAAATCGACTCGGCTGTTGATGCCGATCAATAATATAACTACTTTATAGAGTCGGAGATGCTTTCTTCTGGCTGTTACATATTTTTGCGCAAACTTAATATACTCTGTGTTCCATGGGTTCAGAGTAAAATTTCTTTTCGGATGGGAAGATTTAACCTACAAAATGTTTATACTCTGTATCAAAGTATATGATTTAAAACAAGAAAGAAAGTCGGTCAAGCCCGACTATACCATACCCTGTACCTGTGAAGTGCTACCCATCTCCCTTGCGACCGGTGCGGCACAAAATTGCTTGTATTCCTTATAACTAAACAACCGTTCATCCGATCTTTACCATTCATTTGGCTGATCGATAAATAATCCTGATTTCAAAATGTGTCCAAAAGGAACGAAGCATCTATCTATAAAACTGTGGAAGATATGACGTTCTTTCCAATTTGCTGGTGCAGGAGGGGGCGTGGCAAAAATTGAAAATAAACTTGATCTGCCTGCAAGTATAAGAAGTATATGTCCTATACATGTCAAACCTATATCTCTTACCATCTCTGAGATCTGTTCGTTCATACGGACAGACGGACAGACAGACGGGCAGACGGACATGGCTAGATCAGCTCAGCTGTTGAAGCCGATCAAGAATATATATACTTTATAGGGTCGGAGATGTTTCCTTTTGCCTGTTACATACTTTTGCACAAACTTAATATACTCTGTGTACCTCTGGTACAGAGTATAATGAGTTGAAAAAATTGGTTTAAAAAGCGGTACGCTCTTAATTGTTTTAATATTGTGCGGTAACATATTCCAAAGTCAAAACAGCTCATGCAAAGAAATGGTTATCTCAACAAGAGAGCCTATTCCGGACTGCTATAAAATTATTTGTTCCTCTTGAGCCTGCAAAGTAGCCTATTTCACAAATTGCATATTTTTCGAGGAATATCTATTAGTGCGGTCATTTTGTTCGAGTCAAAAAAAAAAGTGGTAAGCGTCCACCAGAATAGGAATCTATGAAGAACTTTAAGAAAATTTCACATTGAAACTATCAGCCACGCTCCCATTTTCACGTTAATTTTACGATTTGGACATGTAAACGGCATGATTTCACTATCAAATTGCTGAAGCATAAATGTGTGTGACATAATGTTCTATGGTAACTAGATAAAGTCCAATAAAATTGTACGAATTCAAATCGCGGCCATCACTGTTGCCGTCTTCAATTCGTAAAATATTTTCAAATTTTGCAGTCTACATCTGGTAAGTAAAAGTAAAATTAGCTTGTCAAGATGACACAGCCCCAAAGGGCCAAAGCCTCTCTCAATCTCTTGGCTTGTGCGCTTCTCATTTTAGCACAAGAGAAAGGGTTCTACAGTTTAACGCCAAACCCGAACGGCAGTTTGAGAAGCTTTTCATGGCTAATTACTACAAAGCTGGCGCCAACAGCAAAGAGGTGTGGCCGGGTGTAAAGCTTATTCAAAGAAAAAAACTTTTCATTAGATGTTCCGAGGCGGGATCGAACCCACGACCTCACGCTCAGCGGTCCCGCACACTAGCCGCTGAGCCACCCGGCCACTCTCTACATCTGGTAGCCACAGATATAAGAGCCATTTTTCGTATAAAGCAGCGAGTATTTGTTGTAAATTCAAGTGATCACATGCTGAAATCGCAAAAGTAAGGTGAAGTAAAGTATGGTGAAGGAGCATGGCTATAAGTGTCTAAAATCAATTCCTAGCTCCCGCTGAAAGCCATTAAGATTTTAGGTGGAGTTGTTTCAACAACATAATAAAAGTAGCCTTTGCTTGAGATTATTACCATTTTTAGACGTGCTGTAATCCCTAAAACATAAGTTACCCATCATGGCCTGCGGAGTTCTATAAACCTCATATCCAGATGAAATCGTTCACCATGCTCATCACTCTCATCGCGGAGATTTTCAGGAAAGAAATGCAAATGAGAATCCAAAAAATGCATTTTTAACTACATATTCACTCCTGTTTTCAATACAATGTGTAGCGTTTGAATATAAAGAAAGTATTAATACAGAAGTTTCTTATACCCTGTTCCCATTCAAAATCGGAAAAAGGGGATCATGAAGTGCCAAAGTATGTAACAGGCAGAAGGAAGCATTTGTGACCCTATAAAGTATATAAATTCTTGATCAGCATCAACAGCCGAGTCGATTTAGCCATGTCCGTCTGTCCGTCCGCCTCTCCGTCTGTCTGTCCAACTGTCCGTCCGTCCGTCTGTCCGTCTGTTCGTATGAACGCGTCGATCTCAGAGACTATAAGAGATAGATGTGGGTAGGTGTATACCAGATTTAAATCGAGTTTGTTTCAGATTTGAAAAATTTCTCCCCCTCCCCCCTTAAAGCGCAATAAACTGTCAGAGCCACAATTTTTAAGATGGACCCTCGAGACTTTATATATATGTCATGTAAGGCCCACTATCTATCTGTTCTGAAAAGATCAGAAAGATCGGACAAAAAACACCGAAGTTATATACGAATCAATTTTGCTTGTAGGAGGGAGGGGGGTCTCGTATTGTCAGTTACCGCGAGCGCACGTGCGTGTGTGCGTATGTTAGTGTGTGTGTGCTTGTGTGAGTGTGTGAGTATGTGTACAAAAACACACGAAGACAGCGGAAAAGGGTATTTTGTAGTTGGGGCACTCGACTACAGCTCCCTTACTTGTTTTTAATATAATGAGAAAAAGAAATTGCGGATCTCAATCCGCTTACAAAATTTTAGAAGGTTAACAAAGACTGGAACGGGAACATGCCAGCTGTCGGGAAAAAGCTATATAACTGGTTAAGTTATATTACTGGTAACATAAAATATTCAAACTTTACCTAATTTTTTATAATTTCTTATTAAACGTGCGACGACTTCTTTGTTAGGGCTTTTGAAATATCCAAGAAATGAAGTGACTACCCAACGGAATGAATTTCTTGCGTCCTCCTCATCCTTGGACAACATTGAATTGAATTTGGAGTCTCAGGGAACACTTTCTTCAAATATGCAAATGCATCACCATCTTTTGGTAAAGTCTTCACAAAATTTTTAAACAAGCCCAGTTTTATTTGAAGGGGTGGCAGTATATTTGCTCCAAAAGGCCAGGCGGACGACGACGGTAAAGATCGGCCCACAATTGCGTCGACAGAACGTATGCCGGGACCAGAATTAAGAAAAAACGCCGCGCGCGTAGGTCAGGTTTTAAATTAGCTGGTGGAGGGTATGCTAAGTGTTTGTTTTGATGATAAGGATTTATTATGCTCGCCAGATAGCATACCCGAAAGCCAAAACCAGTTCGGCATAAGCAACTGTCAAATTGTAGAAATTTGAATCAATTTATCCAAAGTGTTCAACTATGTTACAGATCTTCTTTTTGAACCAGCTTGGCCACTTAACTCCAAGCCTTGAGTCCAAATGGCATCCCGGTCTCTCACCGCCAAAATCAGCGCAACATTGTTTTCATGAGAAAACAATTCCAATCGGCTCTTTTTTCTTTGTTTTTCTGCCATATTTTCACAATTAAAATTTTATTTTCTTTAGTTAAGTCTAGCTGATCGATGGCATACAGGGTGGCTGATGAATATTGCTACATTAAGAAAGTCAAATAACTTTTTTTCAGTGTATAGAATTCATTTTTCTTTTTTTCATGTTAAAGCTCATTCAATTTTATTAAATACTAGCTGAATACCCGGCGTCGCCCGGATTCGTATGATTCTTAAGAGAGGGATTATATTCAATCTAGTGCAGGCTGCATGTCAGTATGTATAAACATTTTGGACCGTTCGATCTTTTTCTCTATATAAACGTCTTCATGATAATATAAATTAAAATTTTTTTTCAAATTTCGTGACTTTTTTTTACCGTTTGGCGTTTGGAAGTACTATTCACCCGTCTACAATTGCTGTCTATCAAATCTTCACAATAATACAGTCTCAAATCAAAAATTTGCAAATTTCGCAATATTTTGGACCGTGTAATCTACAGCTTCCATTTACCAACGCCGGCATTGTAAAATAAGCACTAAGCGCTTTCATACATACTCGTAATGTTATTTTGCAAATTTCGTGATTTTTGGACCTTAGAAACCTTTGCGGCAAGCGTTGCCCAAAGTTTTATGGCAATCGGATGAACGGCAAAGTTTTGGAAATTTCGCGGTTTTATGACCATTTCCGGCCCAATTCTTCAATTTAGATACCCTCGCGGGCAAGCGTACAACCATTCGTCAAAGCTTCATCTAAATCGAACATTTTGCAAATTTCGCTGTTCTTGGACCATTTCCTGCCCATATATTCTACTTGGAAACCTTTCTGGGCAAGCGTCGAGCCACTATCCACCTCTTCCATCTTCTGGCTAAATTCTAAGCGAATCGGCAAGTCTGCTGCGTTAAGCTTGTTGGCCATTTAAATTTTAATATGGGAATAAGTTCAAATCATTGTGCATAATTGACTTCATTGAGTGTCTTCTTATACCCATTTGAGCAGTTAAGTTCCTTGTCTTGGATTGTTTTGTATGGCTGCAGCTACCGCATCGATTGTTTCCTCCGTTCGAACTGTAGGGTTTCGATGGTAAGGTCTTCTTTCGACTGTCCCATGCTCGGCAAAATTGTTAACAAGTCTCATTATGGTTCATCTGGTCGGAGGATCGCCGCCAAGCGTGCGCCTATACTCTCTTTGAACCGAAACTACGGACACCAGGGCGTGATAGCAACGGACAATCCAAATTCTTTTTTCAGTATCCCAATTATTCATTTTCCATAAATTTAAAGATCAATCTACAAAACAACACAAAAATTAATTAGATTCATCAAATATAAAAAAAGTTATTCAATTTTTTTTTGGTAGCAGCTTTCATCAGCCACCCTGTACATGTAGAGTAACAGCGCGTAACATCTGGTGGCAACAATATTGCTCCAGCAGAGCAACGCAATATAAGGCCCACAGCCTTTTAACAGTAAGTCCACGTATGAGATGTTAAGCTCTGTTTATAGCTGTTAAGCGAAAAGTACGTTTTGACTCCAACGGGGGTAAACGTTAAGTGCAAGGAAATCGTTACGCCTGCTTCTTCTTCTCTCAATTTTTGTATGAGACTTCTCGTTACGTCGTCAGTCCGTTTGGGCCTTTACTGACAAGTGGCTCGAACGTAATATTTTCTTGGCCAACTATGTAATTCGTTCGCTTTGGCCATTCTTATCGAACGTAGTGCTCGTGGCGTGCTCGACTGTCCCATTTGCATAAAAAACACATGAGATTCGTACATCCTTGTTGCAATTCTGAAACTATTGCAACAACTTTGAGGTCCGTGCAAATTTTCCACTTACGTTCCTTGTAATTAATCAAATCGAGCAATATGGCCATTGATTCACAGGATTCTTTTATATTAACGGCATGCGGTATCGAAGGCTCGCTGTTTCCCTGGTTCAACAATACCGCTTTAAGACTGAGCTTGCAACCGTCGATAAACAAACGCCACTCGACTGGATCATATGACATCTTTGCAATAACAAATATTATTTTCTTTCAAGTAGTACTTTGGCCGATCATGATCAAAACAGTTTTGTCAACCGATGTGCGGTTTCCGGTTGCAACAAGCGGTTTCCAGCTTTTTGGGAAATACTAAGGCTTCTAACTACAATGAAATCATTGAAGATTTGCTCGAGAACTTTAAAAAAATCGTTATGAAATGGTATTTTCTTTGAGCTTATATTTTTTAATCTTGGATTTCAACTGAGAATTCGCCTATTGCACTCGCATCTAGAGTTCTTTCCGGAAAGCTTGGCGACGAAGGCGATGAGCATGGTGAACGATTTCTCCAGCAAATCAAACATATGGAACATTGATACCAAGGGCATGGAAACGAGGTAATGATGGGTGCCTACTGTTGGTTCCTGATACGTGAAACAGGAAACTGACATAAAAGGCGTAGTCGGTCAACGGTATTAAGTCATTTTTAGTATTAACAAGATTGTGGAACCGAAGATTTAGTTAGTTTAATGAAATTTAAAGCCTAGTACGGAGAACGCCAAACTGTTTGTGCGCACGAAAACTCCATTTATTACGAAAGTGGATCGTAAAACAAAATAGTGTGCTAAGATAACAAAAAAATGCCAAAAACGCCAAAAAGGCGACGCGTCCTATCGATTTACATCTACATCGACATTGGAGCTTATGGAAGTGATGGAGACATGAATGTCTTTTCCCACTCTAAGTTTGGCCAGGCCATTCTGTCTGGCAGTCTGGAGTTTCCAGGAGACAACTTGCTCAACGGAAAGAACACCCCATTCTTCATTGTTGGAGATGATGCATTTCCGCTGCACAAGCGCATCATGAAGCCGTATGGGGCTCGAAACCAGACCCAAGAAGAGCGAGTCTTTAATTGTAACAACATGTTGTTTGCTGCACAATTATTTGATGCGAACAAATCCAAGTGAGTATGCGAAGTCTAGAGATTTGGAAACATGTAATTCAATATAGCTTACCTTCTCTGCGATGACATGTCTGGCATAAACGACATCGTATGTGCGGCTAACTCCCAGTCAACTTGGTCGCTCACTTGGGACCCCTCCAACCCGACGCCCCCCGCACTCCCACTTTTAGCGCGCTTGGCCGCAGACGCCTTGCGGTACCTATAGCTGTCGCGCAACGAAGCCCAAGCAGCTTTGCATTCACTGGCTGAAGGACAAGTATCCATGATTTAATTAATTTAAAACATATATTCAATATTTACCTTGCCTTCTTTTTGAAGCTCCGCACCTATGGCTTCCCATTTTTATGGCAAGTGCATCAAAGTGCTTTTTATTTGTGAGGTCCCAAATAAGCGGCTTTGCCTCTACGGCCTTTATTAAGGCGATCTTCTCTTCCTCATGGAAGCGCTTCAAGCGATTCTTACGCTCACTCTTTTTATTGGACATTTCCATGATCTACGGACCGTCAAAATAAATAAATTTAATTAGTTTGGGCGCACAAACAAAACTCGAACAGCTGTTCAATAAAATCCACAAGCGCAAAGTAGTTGGCAACGCGAGGACGCCAGTGTGGATTTTACAACCCTCCTGTTTGCTTGTCAGCATACTAGTCGCCAAATGTTTTACGTTAAAAATTTTGTGAGTGGTTTTTGTTTGCGAGCGTTTTTTGCGTTCTACGTACTAGGCTTAACACTGAAACGGTAAGTCAAAACTTAAAAAAACTGAAAAATCAGTCAAATTTTCGCAAAACTTTATCTTTGACCTTCTACAACTTACCCGAAATTCATTTGATTTCAATAAATAACCCCAATATAGGAAGGTTGCCAAATTAACTCTTAAGTTTTTTTTTTTTTTCAACAAAATAGGGGAAAGTTAACTTCGGCTCGGCCGAAGTTTTGTAAACCATTCCATTGAAAACAAAAAGTTTTTCTAACTAAGACTTCTTTTTGGACCTTAGTTTTCGATGGGAGCTACGATACTATACTGATGACTGACTTCGACCAAATTTTGTGAAAACATGGAAAAGCATAAACTGTTAATTACGAAATTTGGAGGCGATCCCATTAAACAGAAAAAAAGTTTTTCTCACAAGAACTTCTTTTTTCTTGCAGAGGGTATTATAAAATTGTGCGGATGTTTGTAACGCATTGAAGGAAGCATCTCCGACCACATAAAGTATATATATTCTTCATCAGCATGACGAGCTGAGTTCATTTAGCCTTGTCCGTCTGTCCGTCCGTCCCTCCGTCAGTTTTAAAGCTATTTTTACCAAACTATGCAGTCTTTTGGTACAAATACGCTGCACACTTGTCGGAACCGGCCGGATCGGATGACTATAGCATACAGCTGTCATAGGAACGATCGGACGAAAAAATAGTTCTAGTGAGAAAAACTTTTTTGTTTTTAATGGAAACGCCTCCAAAGTACGTATTTCTTAGTTTACTATCCTTTCCCATGATTTCACTAAGTTTGGTCGAAATCGGATGACTATAGCGTCTAGCTCCCATAGGAACGACCGATCGAAAAACAAGTTCGAGTGAGGAAAACTGTTTTGTTTTTAATGGAAACGACCTTTTTATTGGCGAATTCTTATTTTATGTACTTTAACACATTGCTACAAAGTTTTATCAAAGTCGGATGACTATAGCATATAGCTGCAGTATGAATGATCGATCGAAAAAGAAGTTATAGTGAGAAAAACATGTTTGTCTTAAATGGGATCGCCTCCAAATTTCGTAATTAACAGTGTATTATACTTTTCCATTATTTCACCAAGTTTGGTCTAAATCAGACATCTATATAGTATAGATCCCAGAAGTAACGTCCAAAAAGTAGTCTTAGATAGAAAAACTTTTTTGTTTTCAATGGAAGCTGCAAGGGTATACCAAACTTCGGCCGAGTCAAAGGAAGCATCTCCGACCCTTTAAATTATTATATATTCCTGATCAGCATCAACAACCGAGTCGATCTAGCCATGTCCGTCTGTCCGTATGTCTGTCCGTCCGTCTGTCTGTCTGTCTCTGTCTGTCCGTCTGTCCGTATAAACAAACACATCTCAGGGATGGTAAGAGATAGAAGTTTGACATGTGTGGGACATATGCTTCTTATACTTGCAGACAGATCAACTTAACACATCTCTTTAAGCTGTAAAAATGTACATAAATCGGAAAAGGATCTATTTAGACTTAATTGAATTCTAGAGAGCCCGTTAGGGACTGATAGAGTAAAACAATGTAAATATATAGACTAAGGTTTATTGAAGTACAAAAACTATATTTAATTGGCATAAATAAACAATCTATTTAAAAAAAAAATGCAGACAGATCAAGTTTATTTTCAATTTTTGACACGCCCCTCGCGCCCCCGCAAATTGGAGAAAACCTCATATCTCCCACCGTTTTATAGATAGAATTTTCGTTCCTTCTGGACATGTTTAGTAATCTGGATTATTTATCGACCCGCCAAAGGAATGGTAAAGATCGGATGAACGGTTGTCGAGTTATAAGGAAAAGAAACAATTATGGGCAGCACCGTTCGCAACACTGATGGGCAGCACTTCACAGGTACAGAGTATGTTATAGTCGGGCTTGACCGACTTTCTTTCTTGTTTAAGACTGAAAAATGGTTTTTTATTTATATTTCGAAAACTGTTCTACTTTCTTACAATCAGACACCTGATTAGGATTTACCGAAGAATGTTATATAAGAATTGACTTCCAAATGCTGTGGTCAGTATATTATTGAAAGTTTGTGTCGTCGTGTTATAATATTACTCCAAATTGTTTAGTTAGTTTTTAATGAACTAACTTCTGTTAGTTATAATTTATTTAATTTATTCATGGATCCTGGACCAACCACCTGGAATTTGGTTATTTGCCGTCCAAAGATTATAGTTTCCTCTATGCATCTAAATTTTCAAGCGCATCATTCAGTTCAAAATGGCTTTTTAATCAATTTTTGAAAAGCGTAATTTTATACACTTTTAACATCTATGACCATTGATTTCACAAAAACGTGGCGTGCTAGAATCAATTGCATTCCCCGGCCCGCATGGGCCCAATATTTGTTGAACTGTCAAATTCTTTTTCATATATTTTAAATACTCAGCGGTTAGTCTGCGCGACCGCTATGCAAGAGGCCGTGGGTTCGATCCCGTCTCGGAGCATCTAATGAAAAATTTTTTTCTGTAAATTAACTTACACACCCGGTCACCCCTCTCTGCTGTTGGCCCCAGCTTTGTAGTAATTAGCCATGCAAAAGCTACTCAAACTGCCGTTCGGATTCGGCGTTAAACTGAAGGTCCGTTTCTCTTGTGCGAAAACTAGAAGCGCACAAGCCAAAAGATTGAGAGGAGCTCGGCTTTGGCCCTTTGGGGCTGTGTCAAGCCATTATACATATACAATGTACGTACGGTCTGATATTTTGATATTTTGGTTTCCTCGATTATTTCATAGACAGCATAAAAGTCAGTCGGCGAAGATTCAAATTATGTTATCAATTTGAATTAGTTTTATTAGTTTTATTTAATTGTTAATATGTCTTTCAATTAATTTTCACCTTTACTGGTTTTTTTGGCTTAGATAAAGCGCGCTCGATTGATACTTGTGTGGCAGGAACAGCTTATACATACAACAAATGCGATTTTTTTAAGTTCTTTACAATGATAGTTTTCCAAAAACTTTAATACATTAGAATTTTAAAACAATCTATGTCAAAAATAGCAATAAAGTCGTGTGATGTTTATTATTGGGCCATTTCGGTTGAGTTTTGTGTAGCTATACCTTTTGTGCGGGCTTTCCTTGGCCGTTGTGGTTCATCCCAAATAAATTGCCAATTTTATATATTGGACTTTTCATTATCATATTCATTAATCATTGCAATATATTTCTTTGCAAGTTTTTTTGATGTTAGGTTAAATATATTTGGTTTCTTGGATCCAAAAAATACAGTAAGTAAGAACTGGGATAAAATTTAGTATTTGAGAATGTTTTTTTAAACACTTAATAACGAACTTCCGAACTTGTGTGCGACAAGTCTACCAAGTTGAGTTGATATCGCTGGAGAAATTTTAAACCGAGTCTGATGGCTTTAGGTATAGTTATACCTTTGTACTTGCAGAGCTTTTCATACAGAATTCATTCAAAGTTAATAATTGCCCGCACATTCTGTAAGTCGAACTTCAACGCTTTACGCAGTCAAGCACTGCTTTCTTAGGATTTTCCGATCGAAGAAGAGTTCGCAACGTCTTACAAAGAGTGCGAATATTTGATATATCATCCAAAAGGAATCATTGGCAACCAAATTAAAATTTTTTTTAAACCGAACCCTTTTCTTGCTCCGGTTCGGGCTCAGGTTCGGTCGGAAAAAAATGTTTGCTCCGGTTGGGGCTCGGTTCCGACTTCCTAAAAATCCCGGAGTCTTCGACTCCGGAGCGGTTCGGCTCCGAACCGGCTTGCAGCCCTGATTTAAATGCGCCTGTATGTTTATCGCATTGCCACTGGTATTAATAGTTTTATTACACAATTTGCATTGTGGTTCTTGTGCATCAGCTCTTATAAAATACGCTTTAAACAATTTTTTTGCACGTAAAAAAACGACAAGAAACAGTTGATCGCAGCAGTGTGACTGAAAGCTGCAAGCAAAATATCTCTGAAAAAATCGCCAAAAAATATACGATATCTGATATATCGCCTCGGAAAAGTATTCGATAGCGATACATCGTAGTTTTGGATAAAAATATCGATATTATTTCCGACATCCCTAGTCCATACGACTTCACGCCTGAGAATAGGCGCTCCAAGCTAACCTGCGTAGCTGGAAAAGAAAGCACAACTTTTGAAATCTTATACAATTCTGGGAACTTTGTGGAGGACTCTGACCACTACATAGTCTGGCAGAAGACATCTTCAACAATTCATCAATTTTGCGGACGCAGACAACGACATTCTTCTACATCGAAACATCAGTTCAACATCAGTTCGCGAAATAGTACGCTTATTAGAATCAGCTAAGACGACCAACACTAAACTTCAAGCCGAAAATCTAGTTTTGGGTGATTTTTGTTCCATTTGGGTACACTCGAAATAAGAAATATCTAAAAATACGTCCACTACACGAAAACCGACTCGGAATTCGGAACAGGGCCGTATATGTTGACTTCGTAAAATAATACGAAATGTGAAAAAGCGAAAATAATTTTACTTTAAATGTCATACTTTTAAGTTCAATATGTCATGTTTCTTTATATTTCAAATGAGTTATATTATTATTATATATAACGATTTTTTTCTTAAATCGGTACTTACCCGTATACCAAAATTAAAAAATGGGTACCATATCGAAACCGAAATAAATTTAAAACCGTATAGAACCATTTACCGAAACATTCATTTCTGATCGTACCGGTACAAGTACCGGAACCGAAAATCGTTTCGGTATTATTCCCTTCAATAAATACCCTGCAGAACTTACAACTTTTTTCACATAAAAGAAATTGCAGAACTTAAACAATCCCTAACGCGGGGTTCAAGAAAATGATCACGCTAAGATGAAATCAAATTGAAACCAGCCTCGAAGTTGATTTCGTAACATCAACTACTCTCTTTACTTTTTCTGGGCCCAGTGCACATTTTGTATGGAGCAGTAGTGAGCAGCTGATGCACGAAATCCAAAGAAAATAACCACTACATTTTGGTGTTGCCAATTTCGAACGATTTGGTTACGTTTTAACTATTCTTACTTTTTCTGGGCACACAGCAAATTTTGTATGGAGCTGTCGTGAGCAGCTGATGCACGAAATCCAAAGCAAATGAAACTCGAATGCAAATCACTTTCAGGAATACCATTACTAAATATTTACTGTTGCCAATTCTGATCGATTTGGTTTCGTTTTGAGATTTCGAACTCAGTTTCATAAATAGCTGACTGGCTGGCCTGAGCAGTGCGCACGTGCGCAAAATCCGGTTCTATCGACACCAATAATAACGGTTAACGGTATTCGGTTCTCAAAAAAAAATTTGTATCGGATTCGGTTCCGGTACGTAATTTGAAACGTCTTATTAATCCCTGCTTAAAACATTATTTAAATAATAGATTTGAGTAGTATGTCATCGTAAATATCGTTAAATATATCTAAACAAAATAGAAGAAGTGCTGCTCGAATAAATAAATTCATATGAAGCAGCTCTAGCAGCTGTCGATTAAAGGAGGAGTTCAGAACAGCTCGGTTCGGTTATGGCCGCTCGCTGTTGCTTTTCATGCAATAATTTATAAATGTTAAATAAAAATTATTTTAAAAGAAAATAGGGAAAAGTTAACTTCGGCTTAGCCGAAGTTTTGTATACCCTTGCAGAAGTCTTTTGGTACAAATACGCTGCACATATGTAGAGTTAACTGCGCCTCGGCCGAAGTTTTGTATACCCTTGCAGCTTCCATTGAAAACAAAAAAGATTTTCAAACTTAGACTACTTTTTGGACCTTACTTTTCTATGGGATCTTACTATATAGATGTCTGATTTCGACCAAACTTGGTGAAATCATGGAAAAGCATAATACACTGCTAATTACGAAATTTGGAGGCGATCCTATTTAAAACAAAAAAGTTTTAACAATTACGAAATTTGGAGGCGATTCCATTTAAAACGAAAAAGTTTTTCTCACTAGAACTTTCTTTTCGACCGATCATTCGAACTGCAGCTATATGCTATAGTCATCCGATTTTGAAAAAAAATATGAATATGCCAATAAAAAGGACGATATCATTATAAACAAAAAAGTTTTCCCCTTTTCCCCTACCCTTGCAGAGGGTATTATAAAATTGTCCGAATGTTTGTAACGCATAGAAGGAAGCATCTCCGACCACATAAAGAATATATATTCTTGATCAGCATGACGAGCCGAGTTGATTTAGCCCTGTCCGTCCGTCTGTCCGTCTGTTTCTATGCTATCTCCTCCGTCAGTTTGAAAGCTATCTTGACCAAACTTTGCACGAAGTCTTTTAGTACAAATACGCTGCACATTTGTCCAAACCGGCCGGATCGGATGACTATAGCATATAGCTGTCATGGGAACGATCGGTCGAAAACTAGTTTTAGTTAAAAAATCTTTTTTGTTTTCATTGGAAACTCCTCCAAACTTCTTATTTCTTAGTTTGCTGTGCTTTCCTATGATTCCACTAAGTTTGGTCGAAATAGGACATCTATATAGTATAGCTGTCACAGAAAAGTAGACTCTGAAAAGTAGTCTTAGTTACTGAAACTTTTTGGTTTTCAATGCAAATGACCTTAAAATTGGTATGCTTTCACGTAATTCTACAAAGTTTGGTCAAAATCGGATGACTATAGCATAGCTGCCATAGGAACGATCGGTCGAAAAACTAGTTCTATTGAGAAAAACTTTTTTGTGTTCAATGAAAACGTCCATAACATTGGCATATGTTTATAAGACACTTGAAAAGTGACACTTGAAAAGTGTATTATAATTTGGCCCTGAAGGAATCGTCTACGACCACATAAACCATATATATTCTTGATCATCATGACGAGCTGAGTCGATATTGCTTTGTCCGTCAGCTTTGAAGCTATCGAGCTGAAATTTTGCCCTGAGTCATCTTTAAGCTGCACACATATGTCGGAGTCGTGCGGACCGGATGGTTACTTCTTGTACAAGGTGGGCCAAAAGAAGTCATCCGATGTTGTTTGGCTTTCATTTTTTTTCTAAACAAAAAACGTATATTCTGTTTATATTCTGTTATATTTATTTGAACTTTTAGAATTTTATTGGTTATTTCGAGAGATGATATCGGCCAAATGGGAGCCGTTACAATTGATTGCCATACGGGTTCGTTTTATGTCATTTTTCATCACTTCGGCAAGAACTTCGGGCTGCAGATTCTCGCACTCGTGTCGAATGTTGTCCTTGAGGGCTTCCAAGGTCTCGGGCTTGGTTACGTAAACACGGAATTTCAAAAAACCCCACAAAAAAATGTCTGGAACGGTTAAGTCGGGCGATCTTGCAGGCCAGTGTAAATCGTCAAAACGAGAGATGAGGCGACCCGGGAACGCCGCCTTCAGAATGTCGGTGGTGGCTCGCGCAGTGTGTGCCGTTGCTCCTTCCTGCTGGAACCACACGTCCTAATTCGTCCAATTGCGGCAGAAAAAATCCGGTTAACATGGCCCTATAACGCGTACCTTCCACTGTTGTCGTTTGACCAGCGGCGTTCTCGAAAAAAATGGCCCGATGACTCCTCCAGCGTGAACAGCGCACCATGCAGTCACTTTGAGCGGGTGTAATGGCTCCTCGTGCATCACTCGTGGATTTTCGGTGCCCCAAAAGCGATAGTTTTGCTTGTTCACGTACCCGCTGAGGTGGAAATGAGCCTCATCGCTCATTATGATTTTGGTCGAAAAATCGATTGTTCACGATTATTCCTCGTTTTTGGGGAGTATATCGATCCATGGCTTGTTCACTTGTATTCTGCATCTGTCTAGTCCACAAATGTCAAAACAGATCTGACTTTGGCGGCTATTTGTAAAAATAAGAGCATCTTCCAATAGGGTGACTTCTTTTGGCCCACCCTGTAGTTGTCATGGAAATTTTCTGTTTAAATAAACTTCGGCACAGACGAATTTAGCTTTGCTTTCTCGTTTTATATACTTTTACACAATTTTTCAAACTTATAACAAAATCGCTTGACTATAGCATAAAAGAATGATCGGTCGAAAAAGAGCCAAAGTTAACTTTCCTCTATTTTTTCTCTCATTTTTCTTAGTTTATGAAAATTTATATACTTAGGTTAATTTGGCTGCAGGAACTAGAAATGTGAACCAACTCGTTCAACACAAGCTAATGCAAATTTCTCTTAAACCTGACGTTCTGGGGAAAAACTGACCATTTATTTAAGTTAGCGCCCAAAAATACATTAGGAACGTTTGCAATCTTCTCTGGTTACGAAGTCATTTTTTTGTAAACTTATGTAATTTTTGATTTAAGTCTATTTTTTTCCAACGGTGTATATAAAGCATGATTACACTAAGGGCCGTTTTCTCATGTTCCTGTTTTGGCAAACAGAATCCACATGGACTTCCAAAAGCAGGAACATAAGAAAACGGCCCTTAACCGCGACAGACTTTGTTGGATTTGCCATGTCTTGAAAAGTAATTGCATCTAGTTCAAGCGTGAATTTGGAAAAAATACTGAATAGTAGTTTACATAAAGCTGCACAAGCATAGAAAATTGTGAAGCGTAACCAACGGTAAACATAAATTTCATTTTTGTAAAGAAAGCATATTCTTAATAACGATTTTATTGCCGCCGACGTTTGCTCAATTAATTGTATTATGCCCTTTGTGTAACATAATGTAATCGCAACCACAATCACAACAAATTTCACGCCAAACAATTTTAACACAACATGAGGAATGCGTAAACAGGGGGATGGGTCGGGTGTTTAACCCGCAGGCATAAATCTCTTTTGTATTTTCCGTGTCATTGTTGTTTGGTCTCGGTGCCCACCCAGTCGGTTTGACATTTGCCATGTAAATGCGTAATAATCAGGACTTCCTATGCAGCAGACTTTGAAAGAAACGCTTTAATATCATTTGCTTCGGTATACGGTTTACAGTTGTTACAATTATCCATTGTTTGCACCAGGAGTAGCAAATCAGTAGTTATTAATAATAAACAATTAAAATTCAGCAAACCCATTTATTTTTAAACTGTACGTTTTGAGAGAGGATTGTTACTGTAGTTTTTAGGGTTTTTTGTTTTTATACTTGAACCCACATCTTGTTCTCAAAATACTTACATTTCTTACCTTCGAGTGGATTTCACACGCACCGTTTTACTATGTACTTAACTTTATATTCTTTTGTTTTTAATTGGTTGATCCTAATTAGCTCTTTGATAACTCTTTGACTGAAAAGCTATATGTAAAATTAATACACGCATCGTATAGGTGTTTGCCCATTGATTCAGAACTTCCAAAGATTCAAAAATTGTTTAAGTCAGGACATGGAGACTGTCGGCAAAACAGCAGAGGAAGTGAAAATTATGTTTTTGGCAGTACTCTGCTTTGACGAAATCGTAGCTCACTTGGAAAGCAATAGCACAAAAAACAAAAACCGAAGGTATGCTATAGCTGAGTTGTGAGAATTTCTCAATCATTGCATTATCACATTTGAAATGCTTATGTTGCTGTGTAGTTGAACATTTTCAAAGCAAATGCGTTGCTGAGAAAGTTCAATATTCCAGCACAACTTCAGAGAAATGTTTTAATTGCTTCACCAGAAAAAACTCCAAAAATATAGGGCACTTTACCTTAAACAATTTTGTTATAGGTTGCGGAATCCAATGCCTTGAAATGATGCGATTTTTCTAAACCTTATAACTCGACAACCGTTCATCCGATCTTTACCATTCCATTCCATTACTAAACATGACCAGAAGGAACAAACATTCTATCTATAAAACTGTGGGAGATATGACGTTTTTTTCCAATTTGCGGATGCGGGATGGGGCGTGGCAAAAATTGAAAATATACTTGATCTGCCTGCAAGTATAAGAAACATATAATCCATTCATGTCGAACCTCTTTCTCTTACCATCTCAGAGATCTGTTTGTTCATACGGACAGACGGACAGACAGACGGACGGACAGACGGACACATTTGCACAAACTTAATATACTCTGTATACCTCTGGTACAGAGTATAAAATTTCTTGGGACAAACCTGCGAGCTGACCACGCCGTAAAAGTTGTCGGATTAATTGATCGAAGCTGGCTTATCTGTTTTTTATACAAAAAAATGCTACTTTCAAATAATTTTTACCATTGAACCGCGGGAGTCCCCCGCGATCTGAAGACGTCATAGTTCTTGTAAATTCGCGGTCCATCGAGGATATTTTTTTCAGAATTTTTGGTGAGGGGTAGCTCTACTAAACAATTACCGCTATACCTCCGCCGCTTCCTCCTCATCCAATCCATTCGCCGCTTCCTGTTCCAATCCTTCCACCCCTTCCTCCTGTTCAAATCCTTCGACCGCTTCTTCCTCTCCCTCTTCCTGTGCAGTTTGTTAAATTAGGCAGTGGTAATTTTATAGTTGTACAATGGAGTTTCAGTTTTTCAAAAAGTTCCCGGATCACTCCCAGAGAATCCACCAACTATTTTTGGAAATCGGGAAGTTTTACAACCCAAATCATTGCAACATAATTAATAATGTGGAATTTTCCGAGGTAAGTCATTTTAATAGTCATGAATGCGCCGCAGGCAAAATTTTTTTTAAAAAGAAGCACAGGCAATAATTAAAAAAAAACATTCGTATTGGTATGTAGAATCAGCGATCTTTGTTAATTTGTCAAAACAGTAACTACGGATTGTCTATTGTCTAATGTTTTGTCCACGTGTTGCAGGAAATTTTTACATATGAGTTTGAGTTTCGTGGGAAATTACTTACGCTGCGTGTGACCTAGTGCGGACTTTTATGTAGCATGGAATTTGGAGAAGTGTATTAAGTCATGTTTGCCCATTCTTGCCCGATTTCTTAAAAATTACGTATTATAGAACAGTTCTAGTTTAGTCGTTAGTTAGTTAGTAGCAATGGACGTTAGTCAGATGCAGTGTTTTTACACATTTTGAAAGAAATTAAAGAAACTGATTGTAGAGGGTCATAAATAAAAGAAAAAATCAGTAAATTTATTAGTCACACTAGAATAAACCCATCCAAATGCAATATAATGCAACAGCGAGTTGGCTATCGAAAAGTTGCGTTATGCATTAATAGTTAAGAAAACAGCTGAGTTTTGTTTTGGTTTGACAGTAGCAAGAAACATTAAAAACGAATGGAAAATGAATACAAGCGATTTATTAATATTATTATCTGCGATGGAGTTAAATGACGGTGTGATGATGCAGATTATGGATTTGGCAGGGACGTCCGCAGAAACCTCTGATTTTCTGCAAAGTAATCCACGACGTCCTCGAGCCTTTGGACACATGTAAGAAAAAACTGGTCGATTCCTCGTAGGTATGCTCCTAATTCAATTGCCTCTTGCGCTGGTTGCATCCAATTGGTCAGTGGACCAACAGCTAAGCCGCGGGCGGGACCCTTTAAGACCTTAGCTCTTGTGGGATGGGGGAGTTGTTTTAATTGTTCTACAATGTAATTAATTATTTTATCCTTACGAGGAGGATGTTCCGAAAAATAAAGACACATTTATTAAGGAAAGTTTCCGCTTGGAAAGAAAAGCTTTTGACATCCTTGTTAACCGACTCCCGGACCTCAGGAAAAAGGATTGCGATAGTCCTGTACACCTTAAGATCTTCTGCAGAGTATCGCACTGTGGGAAGACTATTTCTTCTTCTTCTTTGGCCTTGATGATAGCATCCGTTTTACCACCGTTTTACGATCCCAGCCGCTGCAACTAATGCCCGCCACTCGCCTCTGTCCCGAGCGACATCCCACCAGAAGGACACACCCAGCTTCGAAATATCTCGCTGCACCTGGTCGCGCCATCTCCGCTTTGGTCGACCCGGCCCGGGCGTGCCTACTAACTCGTTCGCATGCCGACTGTACACCAGTTTTGCTGGAGCGTTATCATCCGTAAATATTCCCTTTCCCCTGGCCCTCCGGGAGTGTGGGGTATTGTTTTGTTTTCGTGTCCGCAGAAGGGGGGGGGGGGGGGGGGGGGGCGGGGGTTCTGGTTGTGTTTTGTTGGGTTTGGTTTGGGGGGGGTGTTTTTTTTTAAAACTTTTTAAAAGTTTTTTTGGGGTTATAAAAGCGTGCGGAATATGCGACACTGAGGGGTGTGCGTACTTTGGCTGCAACAAGGTAGTGACCCGATTGGATCACTCGATGAGTGCCGTCCGTCTATCACAGCGTGATAAAATTCTGCCGTGAAGTAATGGCCAAACTTGCTGCCGACTATTTGCAAGCTGACTTTCTGACCCAAGAGAAGATCGCAGAATCCGTTAAAGGGTCTAAGGGCCTTGGATTTCCACAATGCTTCGGAGCAATGGGTAAGAGATATGTTAATGTAATTATAAAAAAAATCATGTATGTTAAATGTCACCCTTAGATGGCTGCCACATTGAGGTGCGATCTACATCTGAGAATGCCGAGGACTACCGCAACTACAAGGGTAGGTATTCAACCGTGCTATTCGCACTGGTCGATTATGTTTTTTTTCGTTATAAAAGTAAATTTTAAAAGCATTTGTTTATACAAATAGGTACAGATTCACCTATATAAGTGTTGGCTCTCATGGACGATGCCACGATTAAAAAATCTTTGAAAAATCGAACTTAAAGAAAAAGTTGGACGACACCGGCTTGCTTCAAGAAAACGCCAAAATTATTAATGGAGTAGTACCTAGTCTAATTCTTGGAAATTCTGCTGATTTTCAAAAAATGTTATGAAGCTTACCCTTTTTCCGTGGAAGCTACTTCAGAACAACGTACATTCAATTACAAATTGTCCAAAGTCAGGCGGGTGGTGGAGAATCGCGATTGGTCATCTTAAGGCGCGCTTTCGGAGGCTTGGAAAGGGTTTGGACAACAACATTGATAAAGCTCCACAAATAATTGCTTGCTGCTGCATTTTGCATAGTTTTTGCAATATGCACAACAACTCAGTTTGCGAGAAATGGCAACGTGAAACCGAAACTCTGGAGCAACAAGATCAACCTGAGTTTCCAGTTTGGCTTGGAAATATGAATGAAAGTGCTGAGACAATTAGACAAGCCTTAGCCATACAGTTCGTATCTGGGAATTTTACTAAATAAGCCCCCTGCCATTTAAAAAAACAGTGAATATAATTTATTAATCACTTTCCTGTAAAACGAAAGATCGCCGCTCGGCTGGGGAGTGTCTATCGCCTTCCGACTACGGCAGACATGGCCCGCCATACCAGATTTTAAACGGCTGTATAGTTACCTGATTGCTTAATTTAAGCAGCACTTAGCACAGAAAAAACTGCAGGGTTCATTTACTGGGTGGATTATTTAACTAATATTTATTTTCATTTTTCAATTAAACAGTTGTTTATATTTTATTTTCTAATAGTTGCGGCTTGGCAAAAATGGAAATTAAACTTGATCTGCCTGCAAGTATTTTGTCACATACATGTCAAGCCTCTATCTCTTACCATCTCTGAGATCTGTTTGCACATACGGAAAGACGGAAGGATGGATGTACAGACGGAAATGGCTAGATCGACTCGGCTGTTGATGATCAAGAACATGTATGGGGTCGGAGATTCTTTCTTCTGTCTTTTACATACTATAAGGCTTATATATTCCCCTATATGGTATATATATTCTTGATCAGCATCAACAGCCGAGTCGATTTAGCCTTGTCCGTCTGTCTGTCCGATGAGCAAACAGAGCTCAGAGATGGTTAAAGATAGAGGTTTGATATGTAATGGACAAAAACTTTTTATACTTGCAGACAGATCATGTTAATTTTCAATTTTGGCCACACCCCCTCCCTCCCACGCAAATTGGGAACAACTTTACATCTCCCACAGTTTTATAGATAGAAGGTTCGTTCCTTCTGGACATATTTAGTAATCAGGATTATTTATCGATCAGCCAAAGGAATGGTAAAGATCCTCAAATAGTTATAAGGAAAACAAACAATTATGGGCAGCACCGGTCGCAACGTTGATGGGCAGCACTTCACAGGTACAGAGCTTATTATATTCGGGCTTGACCGACTTTCTTACTTGTTTTTTATTCGGATTCACTTGAAACTCGGTTTGTAAGGATAGTATTTAAAATAAAACGAAAGTCGGTCCTGCCCGACTTCGACATACCCGTTACTCTGGGCAATTAGTGTTTAATAGCCTTTCCCCATGTTAATTAACAGAGCGTTAACATTAATAAGACCATTTCAACATTATGTGAACGAAAAGTTTTTTCTAACCTTTATAGCTCTGCCATTTATTATTCGATCTTTATAAAACTTTCAGAGATTGTATATATTGGGCACATACGAGGTGTGTTCAAAAAGTATCGCGAATTTTGAATTTTCGCGGGTTACGTATGTTCGAATTTCGATTTTTTTGTGGCGTTATGTTGCTACTCATGTCTCTCACTTATGCCGACAAGCTCGGCCATTTTGAATGTTCACTTAATTGTTGACAGCTGCTTCGCTTGCACGTGTTTTGGATCGTCTTCGATTTTTACCTCAATTGCGACCAAAAACAGCATCGCATGAACATTGCTAATGATATGTTAAACTCTGTCCGCGACGACCCAAATTTGCTCCAGAGGGTCATAACTGGTGACGAATCGTGGGTTTATGGTTATGACGTGGAAACCAAAGCTCAATCATCTCAATGGAAGCTGCCGCACGAACCAAGACCGAAAAAAGGGCGCCAAGTTCGGTCGAATGTGAAAGTTTTGCTGACAGTTTTCTTCGATTGCAGGGGCGTGTTGCATCATGAGTTCTTGCCACAGGGAAGAACGGTCAATAAGGAATATTACCTGCAAGTTATGCGCAATTTGCGCGAAGCAATCTGCCAGAAACGCCCGGATTTGTGGTAACGCGATAGCGCCCCTGCTCACACATCGTTGCTTGTGCGCGACTTTTTGGCCAAAAACAACACACTAATGAGGCCGCAGCCGCCGTATTCCACAGATCTGGCCCCCTGTGACTTTTTCTTGTTCCCTAAACTGAAGAGGCCCATGAAAGGACGACGTTACGCTACGCTTGACGAGATAGAGACGGCATCGAAGGAGGAGCTGAACAAGATAAAACAAAATGATTTTTTGAAGTGCTTCGAGGATTGGAAAAAACGTTGGCACAAGTGTATAATATCTCATGGGGATTACTTTGAAGGGGACAAAATAGATATTCATGAATAAATAAATAGTTTTTGAAAAAACACAAAATTCGCGATATTTTTTGAACACACCTCGTACACTACGCTGCAAAATATGAGCTTGATATCTTTAAAATTGTTGGAGTTATTCAACATTTTTGCCATTGCGTGGCCAAAATTTGAAATAAACTTGATCTGCGTAGGGACAATAGGAGTATACTTACAAAATTTGGTGGCTCTAGCTCTTCTAGTCTCCGAGATCAAGGTGTTCATACAGACAAACGGATAGACGGACATGGCTATATCGACTCTGCTGTTGATGCTGATCAAGGATATATTTACTTTATGGGGTCGGAGATGCTTCTTTCTGCCTGTTACATACATTTGCACGACTTTAGTATACCCTCTTTATTCTACGAGTAACGGGTATAATGAGAAGTCATTCTCGATGTTAGAAACTTGCTCGTAGGTTGGAAATGCTCCTGGAAACCGCGTGCAAAAATGTATATTTCATCCGATCGATTTAAAACTCGGATTGTAGGGATCCCTGTAAAAATTCGGGCAATTGTTAAATCGCCCATCGCCAAAAAAATTTTTTGGTAGTCGCCGTGGAGATTGCTAGAAGATTAAATTTTCCGGTAATCTTCCCTGCGATTCCCAGAAGACTCTTTTCGGCGATGGGCGATTTAACAATCGCCAAAAAGAGTCTCCTGAGAGTCGCCGTGGAGATTGCTTCTCTTCTAAAAGGCGCTTCTGCGACTCTTCTAGAAGACTCGTTTGCGAAGAGGCTCACTTTCTCCTAACAGACGATCAGAATGCGATAACTTGGCGAGTCGCCTGAAACTCTTCGCCGATTAAGAAAGTTTTGCTGGGATAGTATTAGAAATAATTTTTTATGTGATTTTCCGATGTTAGAAATTTCACCCCTTGGGTGTGAAAACGCGCGGAAAATAATTTTTTTACCCGATAGCCTTTAAAAAAATCCCTATAGTGTAAAATGGGGTGCCACTTAATTGGGTTTGTAAGCTCTCTTGGAAAAAAGGACAAACAATTCTAGATATTTTGAAAGTCCACCCATAAGGTTGGAAAATATTGTGTGTGGACTTAACGCCTTTTTCCAAGCCGATTTGACTGATGCTCGACTGGTAAGTTGGCCAAAGAAATGGAAAAAAAATTCACCATTTCAGGATAAGTCACTTGTGAATAAAATTTCGTCTGTGTTTTTTTTTTGGGTCAAATATTTTCCATCGCCGAAAGAAAACCTAATTTTGGTATCTGTTTTATTAGCATAACTGATCAATCAGTATTGACTGTCGGTGGCATAGCGAAGAGCGCCGAGTTGTATGATAGACCATATATAATGGAGGTCAAACTGATGAAAGATGGGAAGCTGAAATTTTTTCCGTTAGTTTTATCTGTTGCTGGAAGTAAGTACTAAGAACCGGTTTCGGAAAATTCTGTAGGCAAATGTGAAAATTTAGCATAACTGCATAAGAATCTTCCGAACTCACGCCCATCAGTGGGAAATGGGTAGACAAGGTTGTATGGGTTGAAGTTTAGTTCCCAGCGAATAGCTCCAAACTCATTTCCAAAGCTTCACATAAAAAAGTATTAACATCTTTTTTAAAATCTACTACCAAAGTCGGGAAATGGGGGGAGTCTGTTGTATGAATCTTCTTTGTTTTTTATCTGATCAGATTCAAACTCGTTTTCAAAGATCTATATAAGAATACAATAATAACTGCATCCCATTCCGTAAAATTCACCCCCTTGGTGGAAATGCGTTAGATGGGTTGAAGCAAAGACCAATATAATCTCTAAAATGCCGAACGGCCATACATTAGATTTGCAGTTTGCAGCTATTTTTTTTGGTGGCGACGAAAATCGCACTCTCTCCGCTCGCACAAAGTTGAGAGCGTAAAAATCTACAAATAGAATGCGCTTGCTTGCGTATGTGTGCGTACTTGTGCCGTAGAAAACGAATACATGCAGGTAGATTAACTATGCTTGAGAATACGTGTGCAAATCAAATAAAAGTAAAGACTTTTAATTAAAAAAATTTATTTCGTGGCTGCTAGGCCTTTATTGCTATTATGTGTCTCGGTGAATATCCAAATTAGAACTAAAGTACAGAGTGATCTTATGCTGCTTCATCAGCTATGTTAATGCTAAAGCTTCTCAACATAAGCTTCAAAGCTTGAAAGCTCCCACTTGGAGAACAAAGGAAATGCTTACTCAACATAAAACAAAAGAGCTTTCGAGTTTGGCCTTTGGACTGATGCAAAAGAACAAAGGGATTGCAGAGTCTGCAAAATAAAATGTTTACGTTTACCGGGTGGCTGGAGCCAGCGACTGATTTGTTTATATGAGCTGGCGGAAGCGCTCCAATCGAAGTGACAAAAAATGGAAATGTTTATATTAGCAATATGAAATGCCAGAGGCATGAGGGTGTTAACTCCCCCTTTCTTAAGAAGAATCGTCCCGATTCTTAGGAACTTTAGAAATCATTTCGATTTTATCATTTAAAATTTTAAATAAATCCATGTGAACTTCGGAAGTTTTTATCTGTTTTAGTTTTGAATGTTTTTTAGGACAAATATTAATATTTTTTCAAAAAAACAAAATGTCAGAAGCTTGAACATTAAGAAAATAATGATAATTAGAAACAAAATAAATGTAATATTTTAATGATTTTTTTCAAGCTTAATAGCTATAGTGCTTAATATGTCAGTATTTAAAATTTGTAATTCAGTATCGTTGGATTGTACATAGTCTGTTATGATGTAATTTGTGAATTTCGAATTTTTGACATGGTTTAAAATTTTTACTTTTTCATTTACAAAAGTTGTATTGTTAATTGTGACAATATTTTTAAAAGTGATAAGATATGTTCCATAAAGCCAAGTGTCATTGATGCAATTTGATCCTGAAACCAAAATAGCTCCATCGGCTATTATTTCTATTGGTTTATTTTTTTCTTTTATTTTTGTACAATTTGTACTAATTTTATTGAGTAAATTTATAAGACAATTTTTATTCAAATCTAATTTACAATAACTGTTGTAGATTTCTCTTTTAAAGTTTTTGATTTGGAAAAAGGTGTCATTACATTTTGTGACTTTATCGCTTACGATTAATTTTCCGTCTTTTTGGCCAATGGCTTTGGAATGAAAAAGTTTGCATTTGGTAGTGATTTGAGGATATTTGACAAAAACTATGATTGAAGGAGATAATTGAAAAAGTAGAAACGTCCAATAAGTCGGATAAACTAATATTCAGCTTTTCATGTCTAAATATTTCGTTCTTTTCTTGATTATTTGAAATTTTTGGATTTAATACTTTTGCCTTTGAAAAGGTTATGGTGTCCAATAGGTCCTGTAAGTCCGTAGTAATTAATTTAAGACTGTATTTTTTTAATAATTTTTCCTTTGAAAATTTGATGTCTTCCAAAAATTTTGTAAGTTTAATAACTTCTTTATAAATAGCGGAGTTGATTTGATTCTGATTATTATTGTTTTGAATAAGTTCGTTAATTTTAGTTTGTACTGTCAACATATCGTCATGGTCAGGTGTACCTGTGATCCACTTAAAAATAGTACCTAATTCGTTAATACCTCGTTTAACCCTATGTGGAGTTAATTGTGAAAATAGGACATCAATAAGATTAAGCTCCATTGTAATTTCCCAATCAATGGTATCATTTTTGTTACGAAAGTAGGCAAGTTCTTTTTCGAAAATATCTTTATAAAAGGTAATATTTGTGATATGAAATATTTCGCCATGTGTTTCATATAAAAGTAGGTTGTCGGTGTCTTCGAGAAGGACAAAGTCCTCATTGGTGTAGTTAATAATGTCAGACAGACAAAACTTTAACAAACAAAGTACAAAAATATGGTTATCATTCTAAAAAATAGAAAGAAAATTAAAACTTAATGTTGTCTTTATGAATAATACGGTTTCTGTTATTTATTTTTGACCTAATTTCAGATCTTCCTTAACTACCTGTTTTTTATATCTAGCTTGTAGTTTATTACGCTCACCATGTTTTTTCTCATAGATAACTTCGCCTACAAGATATGGTTTATCAACACGTTTTTTGTTGTGAAACGCTAACATTTTTTCCTGAGCTTTTTTTTAACCTTTCCGGAAGTTTTGTATGCTCTTTTCTGTTATATAATATTTCACTGGGTTTTTCTTTTATTGTCGATTGTATGTTATTATTATATTCCTTAGCTGCCCTAAGGAGGATTTCTGAATAGTCAAGTAAATTGTATTCCTCTCGAATACAACGAGAAATTTCAATCAATGTAGAGTGTACCCTTTCTACCTGCCCGTTTGTTAGACTGTGTCTGGGATCTGCATAATAAATCGTAAGACCTGCTCGGTTCATTGACGATCTAAAATGAGCTGATGTAAAACATGGTTCGTTGTCCATCATTATTGATTTGGCAAAGGGGAATGCTTGAATAAGTTCCAATACTTTCGATTCCATATTTGATTTATCCTTTATTTCTTTTATTACAACATATTTGGAGTAAGAGTCGATACAAGTTAAAAAAATCAAGTTTTGAGCGTAGAATATATCAATATGAAGTTGCTCACCCTCTTTTTGTGGAATAGGTGCCTCCGAAATGGGAATTTGCACGGGGCTTCTGTTATATTTGTTTTTGTTACAGATTTCGCAATTTCTTATGAATTGCTTAAGTTTTTTATACAAGTTAGGCCAATAATAAGAAGAGGTTATTTGTTTTAGATTTTCGTCAAATCCTCTATGAGCTCGAATATGAGTTTCTTCAATAATTACTGCTTGATCATCAATATTGGGTATGTCGAGTAAGAATTTTCTCGTATAGAGAAATTTATTAGAAAATGTTTCCTTTAGAAGGGTTTGAATTTCATAAAAGTCTTCGGGAGTGCAATGAATTGCTGTGGTTAATCTTGGATTAAGAAATTCTTTTAAAATATTAATCAAATTCTGAGGTGTGTAGTATTCAACAATATGTCTGGTTCTGTTAAACATTTTGACTTGTTCATGAATAGTGAACCTATTTTTGGTAATAAGCAGTTGCTGCTTGAACTGATTTAGTGGCTTATTAGTTTCTGGAATTATCGGTTCGTAACTACTGGAAGCTGAATGAATAGTACCGCTGTCAGAGGAACTATCGTCGTCTGAGGAAAGCAAAGGTGCATCAATTAAATTGTTTATGGTAATTTTGGACAATGCGTCTGCGACAACGTTAGTAGTACCAGGTTTATATATTATTTTTGGAGAATACTCTTCAATGAAAGCATGCCATCTTTTTAATTTTGCATTAGGGTTTCGAGGAGAAACTGCAAAAGACAAGGGTTGATGGTCAGTGTGATTTTCCAAATTCACAACTCCGTATAAGTAATTTCTAAGATTTTTTAATGCCCAAACTATGGCATATAATTCTTTCTCATTTGTTGCGTAATTTCGCTCTGTTTTATTAAGAGTCTTTGAAATGAATGTTATTGGTTTTCCTTCTTGAGAAAGGACTGCGCCGACGGCGACATCTGCTGCTTCTGTGGTAAGAGTGAATTTTTTTGAATAATCAGGTTGGGTTTAGAATAATCAGGTTGTTCGACTGTTGAAACCAAATTTTTTCAAAGTCTGAAATACTAAAACTGCATCTTGGTCAAGGTTGATCTTGACCTTTTTGGAAATATATTCTACCGTTTTCACCTTGTAGAAGCTTCGTAAGGGGTTTTGCGCAGCATAATTACGGACAAATTTAAGATAGAAGCCGGTTAGGCCTAAAAATCCGCGAAGTTCTCTCAGATTGCTGGGAGGAGGGTATTGTACGATGGTCTCGATTTTTGCTGGGTCGGTCTTTATTGTTTTGTGGGAGACAACGTATCCCAGAAATTCTTTTTCTTCCATGAAAAAATTGGATTTCTCCAAGGAAATTTTCATATGTGCCTCAAACAATATATCAATGATTTCTTTCAAATCAATAAGATGTTGTTCGGGTGATTCGGAAAAACTATAATATCGTCCATATAAATATGGCAAGTTTTTTCCCACTTTGGGTTTTAGGATATTATCCATAGCCTTTTGGAATATTCTCGGAGCGTTTGACAATCCGAAAGGTAAACGCAGGAATTCGTATTTTCCATTGTTGATTGAAAAAGCTGTTTTTTCAATATCTTCTTCTCTCATTAAAATCTGGTGAAATCCCGATTCTAAATCAATTGTGGAATAGCAAGAGGCTTTACCAAGATTTGATAGGATAACTAATGGATCTGGCATTGGATATCTGTAAGGGATAGTGTTTTCGTTCACTTTTTTAAAATCCATGACAAAACGGTTCTTAGGACTACCGTCTGGGTTAAATCCTTTTTTTCCGACCACCCATACAGGCGAATTGTAAGGGATTTTACTAGGTCGTATAATGTTATCTTTGAGCAAGCGATCAATTTCTTCATTAATGATGTCACTTGCCGAATGTGGATAAGGATACTGTTTGCTATGAATGGGAATGTCATTCATAGTTCTTATTTCTCCTTTAATATCAGTTCTAAAGGGAAGGTTTGTCTGTATCCGTGAATGTTTGTCTTCGATTTCTTGAACAATTTGCTGTTCAAGTAGTTTAAGTTCGTCCTCTTTCTTAGCGGACTGGTTGGATGAGCAAGCTGAAGAATATTTGTCAGAGTCTTTCGAACTCCTTAGCATCTTCTTCTTTTTGCTAATTGGGTGACTAAGGGAAGAACTCGTTTCGGAACTCCCTGAGTCCATACGTTTCTTAACTTTTTTCATTTTTTTCTTTTTGTTTTTATTGCCGAATGGTTTTTCGGGAATAATATTTGGAAGGTCTGAATCGCTGTCATGTGCTGACAAAATGCCAGTATCTGACATAAGGAATCGAGAGAGATGTTCTCTAGGATCCTCTTGATGTTCAGGTTGTGTTTCTTCGGATGTAGTATCCTCTGCTGTTTGAATGTTACCAATTTGATGTTGGCTTGGGTTTACCTCAGAAATTTTTTCTTTCTTTATCATTATAAATCAGGAGCAAGTTTTTATTTTTCAAATAATCTTATGATTAAATAATCTTATAATAAGAAGACTGTAGCCGATTAATAAGTCGGCATCTAAGTTACTTATCTCGTAAAACATAAAGTTAATATTAAAGATATTAATATTATGATAATGAGTAATGATTGTGTAACCATTGACCGTCTTTAATCTTTTATATATTGGCAATTTCTGAGCATTTTGGTACATACCTTTATTAATAAAACACCGCGGTCGCACCAGTGTCAATCAAAACTTTGAGGTTTTTATTTAACTCTCTGTCGAACTTGAAGATGAAGCCGAGGTCTCCCTCGGATCCTCTAAAAAATGGTTCTCATTTAAATTGTTTACTCTCATTGTCTTATGAGGAGAACGAGTTTGATCGCTATGATCACGTTTCTTAGGTATTGCTCCACCTGAGAAATTGAATGATTTGGGGAATTGGGGTTGTGCCTGAGGAGGCTTATTCTGAATTTGTAAGGAAAGATAAACTTCCATAGGTTCTGGAGACGGTTGGGGATTTGAGTTCTTTGGAACAAAGTTGTTTTGATTTTGTTGCGGTTTTTGGGTAAAACGCAAGTTGTTATTATTTTTCTTTGTATTATCAAATTTTGGTTTTGACTCATTTCTTGAATGAGAAGTTTGGTGATTCATATAATAGCTGTGAGCGAAGGTATACCTTTATAGCTCTTTGGTTATTTGCTTCCAATTCCTGGGCCTTAGCCAAAGCATTGGGAAGGTTATCTGGTTTGAGTGAAAACAAGATTTCCGACAAATTACCGTTTAGACCGGTAATAAATATTCTTAGGGCATTTTCCCCTATTTTTTCTTATTCATTTCATTAACAACAGCTGAAGCTGAACCATATGTCATTATGGTTTTATTAGTCAACAATGTCAATTTTTTGTGTACTAGATTATAATAACCTAGCACGGACATATTTCCCTGTCTAAGGACACTGAGCTCTTGCTCAATAATATAAATCGGACGCCTATCGCTATAAGCGAAATCCAAACTAGCCAAAATTGCATCTAGGTTTAATACCGTGCCATGGTTGGTTAGGGCATCATTGGCACGACCTACTAATTTGTTACGGAGAATGGTTAGTGCTCCTACATATCAGTGTTCAAAGATATTTGAACAAGGGCATTTGAACCCAAGTAACTGCTGGGAGGTCAAATGTTCTTGTCACCTAAAATTAGCCGCACAAAACAAGAACACAAGTGCAGAGGTCATAGCATGTAAGAAGACCTATGCATTGATAATCTGAGCATTCAGTGCAGGGGTCGACAAACCAAAAATAATATTATCCAAGCAACATATGTATATGTAAATGTTGCAAGGAACACTTATGTAATAATAACACCTTAGCAACATATGTATATGTAAATGTTGCGGGTGTCATTCAAAATGTTGCTATCCTAAGAAATGTATAAAAACAGAACGAAAATCGAAATAAAGATTCATTCATGACAATAGCTCCTAGTTGAGCTGAATTGGGTCACTCACAATTGTATTGTGTTTTAATCATTGGTCCTTCGTCCCTGAAAAGGCAAACTTGCTAAATTAAACGGCATTTGCTCAGGTCGAAAAAAAGGGCATTCCGAGTTAATACAAAACGAGGAAAAAACCTAAGGACGTGTTCAGAAGGAAGGATCCTTTTGTCACATTGACCTACCAAACGTCAGGAAATATCCTGCGTAAGGAGGTTTAAGGGCAACCTTTATAGGTGTCCCAAAAAAAAAAAAACCCGACCTGCCAAACGTAAGGAAATATCCTGCGTAAGGAGGTTTCAAGGCGACCTGCATAGTTGCCAACAAAGCAAAAAGAAGACGTCCTACCGGAAGGCAATGCACCCGCCTAACAACGAGACGCAACAACGGATCAGGGAAGAGATCCAGCGAAACCCAAGCGCGGGACCAAAGCCGCTCACAATCGCGGAATATAAGAGGAGGCAACCCAGCCTTCAATCTGAGAGAAGGAAGAAGGAAGAGAAGGAGGCGAAACGAACACAGATCCCAGTAATCACCATCCCAAAAAGGAGAGGCGGAAAACAGGCAGGACTACGGCGGAGAAGGGCAGCACTCCTGGAGAGAATCAACGCCACACCACCACCACCATACCAAGAGGCCTGGAAATATTGGGACAAGGTGATAGAAATAGAGGAAGAGCTAAGTAAAATTATTAAACAAAACAAAAAAGTAACAAACATAAATAAATAAAAAGTAGAGTGCCCATGTGGCACCGCTGCAACAAAATGCGTATTTCGCTGTTGCATAAGCAAAAATACTAAAAAACAAAAACTCAAAATTTATTAAGAAAACCATAGAAAAAAGCTAGGAAACTAATGTCCATATAAATTGTAATATCCATATTCAGTTGAAATATAAAATATAAGCAAAATTAAGTAAAAAAAAAAAAATTTTTTTTTGGTTAGATGAATGTTTTGACAAGACAATTAAAAACAATAATAAAAGGAAAAACACAAAATATTAAAATGACTCTAACCAGGGACCAATTGGCAGCGCTGTTAGAAAGCCAGAGCGCACTTAATGATCAATTAACAGATCTGCAGACAGAATGGGCTGCAGAATTAATAGGAGATGACAGCTATAGGTCTCACCTAGAACAAATATGGCCAAAATTTGAGTCTCAGCACGCCATATTAATAGAAAACCAAAAAAGATTTACAGGTACAGATTATTTTACGTCAAACACCTTTAATGAACAGGTTGATACGAAAAATAAAATTTTAAGTGAGATAAGCTCGAAAAAAATAGCGAACCCATTGAACTCGGCATGGGAAAATGGAAAAAACAGGTTTTTTAGAGCGACAGCAAAATTTCACATAAGGATTGAGAACAACGAAATGAAAGAAATAGAAAATTCAATTCAGAAGCAAATGCTGGATTTAGAATTTAAAAGGCTGCAAAACCTTTTCGAAGGGTTATCGGCATTGCAAAGCAGTCTTGAGGAGCAGGTTATAGTGGAGGATGAATGGGAAAAGGTAAGCGAGCGTTATCAAAAAGAAGCAACGCGCATAATTAAGTCAAAGCCGGGCGAAAGCCGGCTGAAGCTAAAAGAGGTTAATATACCTCCATTTTCTGGGGACCTTTCATCTTGGTCCGCTTTTTTCGATACGTTTTCAAATCTGATCGATAATGACGAAACATTAGGAGGAAAGGAAAAATTAATAAGACTAAAAGATTTAGTCAAAGGAGAAGCTAGCAAGTTAATACAGCACTTGCTGATATCGGAAGAAAATTATGAAATAGCCGTACAAATTCTGAAAGAAAGATTCGAAAACAGAAGACAGCTATTTTCAAACCTGTTTGATAAATTGTTGGATCAACCAACAATAAACAGTGAGATAGAGAAGAGTGTACAACAATTGCTCGATACTACTAGAGAATGCGTACATGCGATAAAAGGCATGGAAATAAATATAGGAGATGCCGATATTTTCTTAGCGCGCATAATCCTAAGAAAATTCGACAGAAAGGGACTGCAACTGTATGAGCAAACGACCAGGAAATTGAAAGAAATACAAAAATTAGACGATGTGTTTGAATTTCTGGAACAACACCTGCAGGCCATTAAAACCTTGCAAGTACCAGTTCACGAAAAACGACCACAGAAAAAAGAATACAATCCTGATGTTTGTACCATGTGCAATATCAGCGGTCATAAGATCACAAATTGCTATAAGTTTGCAGCATTATCAGTCCAAGATAGGAAGGAAACGGCGCGAAATCTTAAATGCTGTTTTAAATGCTTGGGGCACAAATATTTTGAAAGGTGTTCAGGCCCTTTCAAGCCTTGCAATCATTGTTCAAGTAAACATCATACCTTATTGCACCAAGAAGAGCAAAAATCAACTCTTATGACCAAAAACTCGTCAGTTACAACATTACTTGCAACAGCACAAATAGAAGTAAGGACAAATACAGGAGAGTGGAAATTGATGAGGGCTCTTATTGATCAGGGGTCACAAATTACAGCCATTTCAGAAGAAGCAGCTCAAATATTACATTTGCCAAGGAAAAAGAAGTTAAACAAAATATTTGGAATGGGAGACAGTGTAGTTGGAGTATCAAAATCAACTCTAAATCTTGAGATTCGGCCTAGATTTCCAAGTAACGCCAGGTATAACATTGAGGCATTGGTCATGCAAAAAGTAGTGAATCCGCAACCTCAAAATTCTTTCGAGTACGAGAAAGATATCTGGAAGAATGAGATGCTAGCGGATCCACTATTTAACCAACGCAGTCGAATAGACATCTTAATTGGATCGGATTTAATGCCCGAAATAGTTAAGGAAGGTTTAAAACAAGAAGGAACAATGTTGGCTCAATGCACGGAATTGGGTTGGATTTTATCAGGTCCTGTTAAAATTAAAGGCAATCAAATAATTAAAACAGCAGCAACAATAAATTTGGAAAAGTTTTGGGAAATGGAAGAGATTCCAGTGGAAAAAGAACTCAGCGAGAACGATATATGTATGAAGTTTTTTGAAGAAACAACAAGAAGAGATAATGACGGGAAATTTATTGTTCGAATGCCATTTTTGGAAGACAAAAGTTTGGGGGACTCTAGAAAAAGAGCAATGGCAAGGATGATAAGCCTAGAAAAAAGATTTAAAGGCGACCCAAATTTAAAAGAGCTTTATGTGAAGTTTATGGAGGAATACTTAAAAATGGGTCATATGAAGGAGTCAGAGAAACCAGGTTCAGGTAAATATTACATGCCACACCAACCAGTAATTCGAGAAGATAGCTTGACCACAAAACTAAGAGCAGTATTTGACGCTTCCGCAAAAACCTCAAACAACAAAAGTCTAAACGACATACAATTAACAGGACCCCATATTCAAAATAACATATTAGAAATAATAATGAAATGGCGGAACTGGAAATATGTCATCACTGCAGACATAGAAAAAATGTATAGGCAAATTAAAATTGCAGAAGAGGATCAGGACTACTTAAGAATTCTTTGGCGGGAAGATCATAAAGACCCAATGAAAGAATTTCAAATGACCACTGTTACTTATGGTACTGCCTCCGCACCCTTTTTAGCCACAAGAGCCCTACAGGAAATATCAGAGCAGTGCATAAACGAATCCATTAAAAACAGAATAAAGATGGACTTTTACATGGATGATTTTATGTCAGGAGCAGACAGCATTTCTGAGTGCATAAGGATACAAAAAGACATAGCGAAAGAGTTGGAAAGTTACGGATTTCATCTCCGTAAGTGGGCAACAAATAACAAAGAGATTAAGGCAGCTTTGCCAAATTCAGGAGATATGGGAACATTTGAGATTAACAATGAGGAAACAATAAAAACGTTAGGGTTGAAGTGGAACCCACTGGATGATGAGTTTACTTTCAACATTAATATAAGTGACTCAGAAAAAATCACAAAAAGAAAAGCACTATCGATATTGGCAAGAATATTCGATCCACTTGGGTGGCTTTCACCGATAACAATAATCGCAAAGTTGTTCATTCAAAAATTATGGTTGTCTCATTTTAGTTGGGATGAAATTCTGAATGATGAAATAAAAAAAGAATGGGGGGAATTTATAAAAAATCTTCCAGATGTTGAAAAAATCAAAATTCCAAGATGGAATTACGCCACATTAAGCGATCCTCTGGAAATTCATGGATTTGCCGACGCATCAGAAAAGGCGTTCGCAGCCGTGTTATATGGGAAGTCTGAGTCAGGAGTGATAATCATAGCAAGCAAGACAAAGGTTAATCCAATTAAGAATAGGAAAACTCTTCCTAAGCTAGAACTTTGTGCAGCGTGCTTATTATCCGAACTGTTACTCAAAGCATCCACAGTAATGAACATGTCCAAAAATACGTATGCTTGGAGTGATTCCACAATAACACTTGCTTGGATTAGGAATCAAAGGAGCAAAGACAGGTTTGTAAGATCTAAAGTAGAACAGATTCACAAACAGATGCCTAACATAATTTGGGGCCATATAGGTTCAAAGGAAAATCCAGCAGATATTGCGTCCAGAGGAATCGCTCCACACAAACTGAAAGATTATGAATTGTGGTGGAAAGGACCAAAGTGGTTAGAGAAATCAGAAGAAAACTGGCCAAAGGAAGAAACTGAAACCAATTACAGCACTTTTTTAACACAAGCCGAAACACACTTTTTAGACAAGCTTGTTCATAAGTGCAGCCAATTTGATAAGCTAGTAAGGGTAACGGCTTACGTTATTATATTTATAAGACGTTGCCAGAGCAAAAGAAAGTCTGGTAAAATTACAATTCAGGACTTAGAGGAAGCCAAAACAATTGTATTTAAGCATCACCAGGAGACAGAGTTTCCAGAAGAAATAAGGAAACTGCAACAAACAAAAGAAGTCGACATGAACAGCAAATTAGCTACGTTATACCCGATTTTAGATGAAAAAGGGATAATGAGAGTCGGTGGGCGTTTAAAATTTGCGGATTTAAAATACAATCAAAAACATCCAATAATTTTAAATAAATCTCACTTGGCAAATTTATTAATAGCTAAAAATCATAAGGAAACTCTGCATGGTGGAAATAGGCTAATGGAAACCATGATTCGAAGGAGTTATTGGATAACAGGTCTTAAAAACGCAGTTAGGAAAATTGTCAGGCATTGTGTAAAATGCACAAGGTATAGAAATCAAACTCCACAACAGCTAATGGGACAAATGCCAGAACCTAGAGTAAAGGTTTCAAATCCATTTACTCATACAGGAGTTGATTACGCCGGTCCAATTCAAATAAGAGTATCAAAAGGCAGAGGAAATAAGTCGTATAAAGGGTATATAGCAGTTTTTATTTGCATGAGTACGAAGGCAGTACATCTAGAAGCAGTCAGTGACTTGACAACAGAAGCATTTTTAGCCGCATTTCGAAGATTCTCAGCAAGAAGGGGAAAATGCGCCCATTTATACTCTGACAACGGTACAAATTTCATTGGAGCAGAGCGAATCCTTCATACTGACTTCGCAAACGCTATGGAAATGAATAGTATAGCGCCAGTTTGGACATCTGAACAAATTCAGTGGCACTTTATTCCCCCCGCGGCACCTCACTTTGGAGGTATTTGGGAGGCAGGGGTAAAATCAGTAAAGTATCACTTGAAAAGGGTAATAGGAGCTAGCACCTTAACTTATGAAGAAATAAGTACCTTGCTAGCTCAGATTGAAGCAATATTAAATTCCAGACCACTCTATCAGAATGATAGCAGCAAAGATTTTGATGACATCTTAACACCTGGTCATTTTTTGATCGGAAAACCATTATTGGATATCCCAGAACCTATCGAGGAAACAGCAATCTCATCGTTAGACAGATGGAAGATGTTAAGCCGTATGAAAACTCAATTCTGGCAGAAGTGGAAGGATGAGTATCTTGTCACACTTCAACAACGATTTAAGTGGAAAAAGATACAACCAAATTTGCAGGAAGGCCAAATCGTCTTAATCAAAGATGAAAATACAAGTGCATCTAGATGGCCACTAGGTAGAATCCAGGAAACATACCCTGGATTAGATGGAAAAACCAGAGTAGTCAGTGTAAAAACTCAAAATGGCATGATTAAGAGACCAATCAATAAATTGGTTCTACTAGAAACAGAAAGCGAGGAAAATATAAGTAAACAAAATACTTCAAACAGAAATGTGAGCACTATAATGGTAATGAGTTGTTTGATAATGCTTATGGCAAACAAATGTTCAGCTTCAGTAACAGGATTGAACAACTCATCGATGATAAAACCATTAGAAAACAACACGATGATATACCTTGATCCAATGGGAAAGATAGACATCATTTCGTCAAAATGGAATATGATCATATATTATGACTTAAATCCATTTATGACAGAAATGCGTACGATACCAGAGTTTGCATACTTACTCAGATGGACTTGCGAAGCTCTGAAAAAATACGACGAATCTTGTATAACTATGTTAAGGGCGATCGAGAATCAGTATGAACACTTGAATTCTAAATACGAACTTTTAATAGGACCAAGAAGATTTAGAAGAGCACCATTTGAATTTGTTGGATCCTTACATCATGTATTATTTGGGACAATGGATGCAGTCGATCGAAAGGAAATTGAAGAAAGTATGAAAAACTTGCATGACAACCAACTTGAATTGGTTGGTTTATACAAAAAACAAACTTCCTTAATAGATTCGACTGTTAATATTTTAAAGAAAACAACAGATGAGGTAAATGCAGCTCTAAAGGAAATAGAAGGACATATCAACCAATTAGATCGGTCGCTTGCTCAAGCCAAAGATGCAAGCATGGCCGCCTTAAAATTTCAGATGATAGTGGCTCAGATAAATTTAATTATAGCTGATTGCGAGAAAACTTTAAACGCGATTACTGATATTCTGCTAGATTTAAATCACGGAAAAATCAACCCTCAATTGTTACGACCGAAACAACTAAAACAGGAAATTGAGAATATTAAGGGAAATTTGCCAACAAAAGTAAAATTACCTGGTAAAAAAGGGTCCGAGTTACGCGAGATCTACAAATTAATGGAAGGGCATGCGACTTTAATAGACAGCAAACTTATTATAAAGACAGAAGTACCATTATTTAATCTAGAAACATCAGTTTTATACAAATTAATATCAATACCATTTACAAAAAATGGTAAAACAATCAAAGCCCAAATCAAAAATAAACACATGGTGTACAACTTCAATCTAGACGCCTACGTACTAGTGACAGAAGCAGAATTAAATAAATGCGCTCATCAGAGTAATGATCACCTTATGTGTAAGGGCCACTGGGCATGGAATTCAGCGACTGATAACTCTTGTGAGACATCGGCGCTTAAACAATCGGATAATCCAAAATGTGAGTTTGAACAAACTCCAGCAGAAACCATTTGGACGGAACTATCATCTCCAAATACATGGTTATTTAAAATATTTCACGAATCAAAACTAGAGGTGAATTGTGGCACACACCAGAGCCAAATAATAAAGTTAACACAACAAGGTGTATTGAAATTAAAAGAAGGTTGCACTGCGCGTCATGAGACCCACCTGATTTCGGCAGGGCATGCAGTTTCATCCAAAAGTGAGATTCAAAACCCCTCATTTCCCATTACCAAAGTAGCAGATGGGGTAAAAATGGATGAAGTCAAGCCATTGACAACAGTGATGATAAACAACACGAAAGACATAATCTTCTTAAAAAACTTTATAGAAGAACAGAAAAAGGAAAATATTAAGTTAAAAGAGTTAAATGTACACAATATCAGTGGACATTCAGCACTAATTTTAATACTGATAGGTTTAATCGTTGCAATAGTTATTTACCTAAGGACAAAATGCAACCAAAAAAGAGAAATTCGAATAAACTTTTCACCTCAAAGTAATAGAATGCAAAACCGCTGAAAATTAGGAAAACATTTTTTTAAAGTAAAATAGAGCATACACATTTTTTGGCCGGCGCAAGATGTTTTAATCAAACATGGCGTTAAGTTAAAATTGAATTGTCAAAACATTGCATCTTCCCAAAAACCAATGTAAAAAAATAAAATATATGTATAATTAATATGAATTCAAAATGTTAAGAAATGCCAAGAAAAAGAAATCACACCTATGTAAAAATACAGTCCACTTTAAATTAACATTATATCGAAGATAAAAACACTTAAAATCAATTGTAAACACACATGTTAATATCAAAGAGAAAATACAATTGTCGCCCTGCGCAATATGTTCAAAGATATTTGAACAAGGGCATTTGAACCCAAGTAACTGCTGGGAGGTCAAATGTTCTTGTCACCTAAAATTAGCCGCACAAAACAAGAACACAAGTGCAGAGGTCATAGCATGTAAGAAGACCTATGCATTGATAATCTGAGCATTCAGTGCAGGGGTCGACAAACCAAAAATAATATTATCCAAGCAACATATGTATATGTAAATGTTGCAAGGAACACTTATGTAATAATAACACCTTAGCAACATATGTATATGTAAATGTTGCGGGTGTCATTCAAAATGTTGCTATCCTAAGAAATGTATAAAAACAGAACGAAAATCGAAATAAAGATTCATTCATGACAATAGCTCCTAGTTGAGCTGAATTGGGTCACTCACAATTGTATTGTGTTTTAATCAATCAGAAATTTTTTTTTTTTTTTTTTGGCTGCTAGGCCTTTATTGCTATTATGTGTCTCGGTGAATATCCAAATTAGAACTTAAGTACAGAGTGATCTTATGCTGCTTCAACAGCTATGTTAATGCTAAAGCTTCTCAACATAAGCTTCAAAGCTTGAAAGCTCCCACTTGGAGAACAAAGGAAATGCTTACTCAACATAAAACAAAAGAGCTTTCGAGTTTGGCCTTTGGACTGATGCAAAAGAACAAAGGGATTGCAGAGTCTGCAAAATAAAATGTTTTCGTTTACCGGGTGGCTGGAGCCAGCGACTGGATTGTTTATATGAGCTGGCGGAAGCGCTCCAATCGAAGTGACAATAAATGGAAATGTTTATATTAGCAATACGAAATGCCAGAGGCATGAGGGTGTTAACTTGCACGCATACAGTCGTCGGCTGTCGCTGCATGCGTTCAAGAGAACGGTTGGCTCTAGAACGCTCTCTCTCTTTGGCTTTTTTAACAAAATTTCAATAGAGCCTGGAGCCAGCTCTAGAGCCAGCACGAAAAAACCGTGTGCAAAAAATCGTATGGCGTCACTCATCTTAGAGATTACATTGTTCTTTGGTTGAAGATTCGTTTCCAGCGATTAGCTCTAAGCACATTTTTAAAGATACTCATACAAATATATAAACAAAGTGACTTTCAACTTTTGGAAAATCTACTCCCAAAGTCGTAAAATGGGCAGAAAATTGCTGAATGAAACTTTTCATTTTCAAAAAATGGTTTGGAAAAAACTGTGGTTTTTCGCCGGGTCTAAGTCAATGTAGTTTATGTGCTAGTGAAAATAGAAAAAACCCCCTTCGGGAATCAACTTCAGGGAGGACAAAGCGTCCAATTTGTCATCTGTGGATTTTAGAACCTTAGTTTCACTCCATCGGACTTAACCCATTTTATGCCGCCGTTCGACTATTTGAAAAGTAAAATTGCCTATTTAGAAAATTTTTTCAGATTTTCCTGCCTGCTGGAAAGTTGCAAAAATTCTTCTCATACCGAAATCTAAAAACGAGTTCAGGCCAATCTCTATCTTGCCATTCCTCTCCAAAGTGTTTGAGAAATTAATGGTATCCCAGATGCAAAGATTTCTTAACGAAAATTCGATACTCAGCGACAAACAATCTGGTTTTAATAAGGGAAAAAGTTGAACAGCAATTTTAAAAAAAGTTGAAGACATTCGTAGACAGGTAGATGATAGTAATTTTGCTTAACATTATTAGATTAGAGCAAAGCGTTTGACACTGTAAATCATAGAATATTAAGTACTAAACTGATTAAAATTTATAGTATTTAAGTAGATTTAAGTAGATAAATATCTTAGTATTAGGAAACAGGCAGTGGTTACGGACACACGTGTTTCTGGATTTTTACCGCTTTCACGAGGAGTTCCCCAAGGCTCAGTCCTTGGACCGTTATTGTTTTCCTTATATATTAATGATCTTCCTCAATGTTTGTCTAATTGTAATGTCCATCTTTATGCTGATGACGTACAGCAAAATGTTAGTCGTCCTTTACTTGAGCTTACTGAGTGTATTAAAATTACGAACGATGAAATTTTGAAAGTTAGCAACTGGGCGAAGTCAAATGTCTTGTGTCTAAGCCCTAATAAATAAACTTGCTTGCTTATTTACAAAAAGCCTTTGAACGTCAGTGATCTTCCAAGAGTCGTTGTCAACAACACTGAAATGACATATGCTGAGCAAGCCACAAACCTTGGTATTCAATTAAACTCCACTCTTACATGGAGTAAAGTAAAAGTAAAAGTAAAATCGGCTTGTCAAGATGACAACAGCCCCGAGGGGCCAATCTCTTGGCTTGTGCGCTTCTAATTTTAGCACAAGAGAAAGGGACCTACAGTTTAACGCGAATCCGAACGGCGTTTTTGAGAGGTTTTCGGCTAATTACTGCAATGCTGGCGCCAACAGCAGAGAGGGGTGACCGGGTGTAAAGTTTTATTCAAAGAAAAAAACTTTCTTAGATGTTG
Organism: Lordiphosa collinella; assembly: GCA_018904265.1. Lineage (NCBI taxonomy): Eukaryota > Metazoa > Arthropoda > Insecta > Diptera > Drosophilidae > Lordiphosa > Lordiphosa collinella. The sequence continues at coordinate 6,111 of JAEIFV010000423.1, read as the reverse complement.
CGAGGCGGGATCGAACCCACGACCCATGCTCAGCAGTCGCGCACACTAACCACTGAGCCACTCCGACCACAACATGGAGTAACCATGTTGTAAAAGCTACTGGGAAAACATTCGGAACTAAGACAGTTGTCTCTCACGCAAAAACTCATCCCCCTTAATCTTAGACTTTGAGTAGCAAGGTCATGTCTAATTCCAACCCTCTTTTATGGAATTGATATTTTTGCTTCCTGCGATGCTGGTAGCATGCAGAAACTAAAAGTGATATGCTAGATATGCTTTTAATCGCGATCGAAGAGATCATATTACTAGCTATGCAAATAAAATTTTCGACTTAAGTCTGGAATATTAGAGAGCCTAACTATTTATTCGAAAATTTTCAGCTTATGTCATCAAGAAGGACCAAAAATTTAGTTTCCAAACGTGTCAAACTCGCGAGTCAAGACAAACAATTTTTTTATACAGGCAGTTCGCAATTGGAATGATCTACTGCATAGTATTGAGAGCATTAGGAGAGCAGCGCATTTCAAAGATGAATTATTTTAGTATTTACAGGCACATTTTAGTTTTGACTCAATTTAATTTTATCTATTTTATTTATACCACATCATCATATATAACAAGTAGGAGTGTTTAGTGCCCCGACTACAAAATACCCTGTTCCCTTGACTTCTTTGTGTTTTCATACACATATACACACACTCACACATACACACACACACTCTAGCACACGCACGCGCAAACGCGGTAACTGACAATGCAAGGCCCCCCCCTCTCTCCCACAAGCGAAATTGATTCGTATATAACTAAATAAATGGCAATTAGATATTCCTTCCAATGGGCATTCTCCTCTACCGGAAATATTTTCGACTCCTACCACCATCCCCTTAAACGAGCCGATGTTTATTTATTTAAACCAAGCCGCCGCCGCTGCTCCTGGTGGTATCGTTTTGACCGCTGCATCTCGGTCTAGGGTGCTGGTAAACGTTATCCCACCGCAATCCGTTGATGATGCTGTCACTGCTTATGCTCCTGCTGCTATTGTTTCGATCGCTGGACCTCCGGTTCTCCGGGATGCTGCTAGCGATATGCTGCCACAAACTGTAAGCGTTATCCCACCGCAATCCGATGATGATGCTGCCCTGCTGATGCTGCCGCCTCTGCTGATGCGGCTGCGGCTATTGCTTCGACCGCTGCACCTCCGGTTCTCCGGAGATGCTGCCAACGATATGCTACCTCAATCCGTTACCGATGCTACTGCCGCTAATGTTTCGACCGCTGCACCTCCAGCCTGCAGGGTGGAGCAAACGTTATTCCACCGCAATCCTTTGATAATTCTACCCACAGCTGATGCTCCGCCGCTAACGTTTCAACCGTAGCTCCTCCGGTTTGGGATGCTGCTGACGATATCTACCACAATCCTTTACTGATGCTACTGCCGCTATCGATTCGACCGCTGCTCCTCCAGTTCTTGAGGGTGCTGCAAGCGACATTCCACCAAAATCCACTGCTGCTAATGCTCCTAATATCCTAATGAATTAAATGGCGTGCCTCTGGCTAACAGTGGAAAAACAATAAATATTTTTTGGACTCATGCCAAGAGCTTCGGAAGACCTCTTGTGAGGCGTTATCTTTGTTTAAAGTTAAAAAAAACTTAATATTTCTGACAGCAGGTTAGAGCCAACCATCTGGCCAGAGCATACAATCGTTCACTTGTTCAAAGATTACTCTCATTCTCAACTCAGTTCTGCCCCTTCAACTTCAACCCAGATTCCAAAAAACTAAAATCCTCCTTTTCCATATGCTACCAAAACGTCAATAGTTTACGCGGTAAGCTCAGCACCTTGCATACCAACAGTGCTTGTTTTATGCAAGATGCTGTTGCTTTTACTGAAACTTCTCTCTATGAAAGCATCTCAAATCATGAGATACTAACTGATCGTTACTTCATTTATAGATCAGATCGCCCTTATGGTCGTGGAGGTGGAGTACTAATTGCGGTTGACGCAATTTGGCCGTCCCAGCAGATTCCATGTGACTTGAACTTAACACCTAACATAGAATTCATTGCTGTTAAAATTCAGACATACGATTCAAATATTTTCTTAACGTGCTCCTATATTCCCCCTGCCTCTGACTTATCAATTTATTTGCTTCATGCTCAACACATCCAACGAATTGCCTCCGAGCTGGGTGATCTTGATCGTTTGGTAGTCGTTGGGGATTTTAATATCCCACATATCTCTTGGGCTTCTTATGATAATTCCTTTGAACTGTATCCATCTCCCTCTCATGAGTTTTGTAATATTATGGCAGAGCAATCACTTGGGCAGATTAATTCTATAAGTAATAGTTTGAACCGACTCCTAGACCTTGTATTTGTTACCGATGTTTCGAATTCAACGATATCCAGAATTCCGCCTTTGTCAATTCCGGAGGACATTTATCACCCTACACTACAAATTGATTGTGAGCTGTATGTACCGAGCACCACGTCTCCCTCTACCCAACTCATCCCATCATTTTGTTTTCGAAGGGTTGATTTTCTACGCCTCAACGAGGCATTATCAAGGGTTGACTGGTCTTTCTTGGACGCATCTCAGGATATTGAAAATACCACCAACGCCTTTTATAATAAAATTTTTAGGGTTTTTAATGAATTTGTGCCTCTTCGGATCCCTTCCCCTCCTTCACGTGCGCCTCCTTGGTTCACGAGAAGCTTATCTAATCTTAAGAACATTAAGTCTCGACTTTACAAAAAATTTAAAAAATCTGGATCCCGCGTTGACTTTGCCAAATATTCGGTGGCGCGATCTAAGTTTATGGTTTTAAACTCTGAATGTTATAAAGACTACTTGGTCAGGTGTAAGTTGAGCTTTCAGGATGACCCAAAGATGTTCTACAATTTTGTTAATGCTAAAAGAAGATCCTCTCAGTTTCCGCCCTCCCTTTCGTTAGATAATATATCAGCAGATAACAACTCTGATATTTCCAATCTATTCGCAACATTTTTTCAACGATGCTACTCCGCATCGTCTAATAACTCTGTCTCTAAATATCCTTATCCAGTGACTAGCTCCAACAACATTGTATGCCCGATAGTTGAAACCGATGTCGTGTTATCCAGCTTGCGTTCAATCAAGTCATCTTTCAGTCCTGGTCCTGACAAAGTTCCCAGCTGTGTGTTGAAATATTGTGCCGACTCCTTATGCGTGCCGCTTGGTAAACTATTCAACTTGTCTCTTCAACTTGGTGATTTCCCTAGTCTTTGGAAGGAATCTTTTATTATTCCTATTCATAAAAAAGGACCAAAGTCAATAGTCTCGAACTACAGGTGTGTTTCAAAACTATCGGACATTCCTAAGCTCTTTGAAAAGATCATGACCTCCCAATTACAGCATTATTGTCGCTCGTTAATATCCAAATCTCAACATGGTTTCATGAAGAAGCGCTCTATATCTACGAATTTACTTGAGTTTACTTCCCTTGTTAACAAAGGATTTGTCAATAAGCAGCAGATCGACGTAGTTTATACTGATTTCAGCAAAGCTTTTGACTCAGTCAATCATGTGTCTTTAGTACATAAATTGGGTTTGCTCGGCTTCCCTCCAATCCTTCTCAAATGGACCAAGGCGTATTTGAGCAATCGTTTTCAACGCGTTCGTTTTAATCAAATTCTATCCAGGTCCATTAGGGTTCTATCGGGGGTTCCCCAAGGTAGTCATTTGGGGCCCTTACTATTTAACCTTTTTATAAATGATATCCCGCAAGTTTTATCCCATTCGCATGCATTGATGTATGCCGATGACCTCAAACTTTGCTTCTCGTATAATGACCCTGCGTCTCCTCTGCTGCTTCAATCCGATTTAAACTCTCTTCACGCCTGGTGCTCGGTTAATAGACTTCCTCTTAATCTCAGCAAGTGTAAATGTATGACTTTTAGTCGAAATCAACCTTACGAGTTTGATTATACTATTGATACCATTCCACTTGAACGCATCTATAAAGTAGATGATTTGGGTATTCAATTTGTTCCCAAGTTATGTTTTAATAGTCATATAGCGATCATTACAAACAAGGCAAGGGGAGTTCTCGGTTTTGTTAAAAGATGGTCCAAGGAATTTAATGACCCCTACGTCACCAAGCAACTATATGTCTCCCTTGTGAGACCAATTCTTGAATATGGGTCGTGTGTCTGGTCTCCGTATTATCAAAAATATCAAGATCAACTAGAATCGGTTCAAAAACAATTCTTAATTTTCGCTCTCCGAGGCTTAAATTGGGATCCTTCCCTCCATCTTCCCCCGTATGAGGATAGATTACGCCTTATCGACCTGCCTTCTCTTCAGAACCGCCGTACATGCCATAGTGTACTTTTTATTCATAAACTCTTATCCGGGGAAATTGACTCTATCGCTTTGTTATCTCAAATAAACTTAGCTGTTCCACAACGCGCTACTAGAAACTACGCTCATCACGAACCCTTCCGTTACCTTTGTCTAAGCTATAATAAGTACTCTCATATAATTTCCTCTCAATCCATGTTTGTAATTAAAAATAATTTGTTATCGTTCCTAAGTAGGCCCCTTTAAAGTTAGACAGAACATTGTTAAACTATAAAATGAATAAAATGAAAATGAAACTGGTGTTTTTCGTCCGATCTTGGTTGATCTTTTCAGAATAGATAGATATTAAATACTGGAAGATATATAAGTTTGAAGGCCCATTCTAAAATGTAATGTGAGCTGTGCTTGAAAGAAGGGGAGGTGGAGGAATTCTTCCAAAACTGAAACAAACTTGCATGACCAGTACAATCATCCTTGACATTCAAAAAATTTGTAAATTTTTTGCTTCCTACAGCTTGGAAGAAACATGCTGTCTACATGAAGGTACTGAATGACAGACGGACAGGGGCTAAACTGACTACCAAGGATGCTGATCAAGAATGAGATACTTATATGTGGGTCGCAAAGCTTCCTTTCTATCTGTTACATACTTTGCACACTTATGATCCCTTTCCCATTTTCAATGGGAACAGGGTATAAAAAGATTGTAAAATTATCTTTTTACAAAGAAAAAGCCTGGATCACTCTTTAATTAAAAGGCATCATAAAGCTGCCAAACTCGGCTCGATAAGACAGCTCAAAATTGATTTTTGGCGGAACGAGTTTTGGAACTTGTCGCATCGCGGCACTTTTTCCTCCGGTCTTAGTGATCCTTCTTTGTTGATGGGACGGTAATTCAAGCCAGCAGATGGCTGCAACTGATACAAGGGAGAATGCAAATGAGGCCCCTGACCTACAAAATACCCTGTTCTCGATTCTCGTGTGTGTTTTTTCTTTACATGCAATGGTTAACACCCTCACATACATTACACTCCAAGACATACACAGCAAAACGCATATAGCCGCTCGATAACTTTTGCATAACAATCATGCGTCATCCTCCTCTCTCCTAGCTGCCAAAATTGGGTCTGCATATAACTTTTATGTTTGGCTGACCGATCTTAGTGATTCTTTCAGAATAGAGGATATTGGGCCTTACTTAATATATGCGAAAGTTTGGTAGGTCTATCTAAAAATTGTACCTCTTGACAGGTTTTATGGGCTAGTATGGGATAGGGGAGTAATTCTTCCAAAATCTGAAACAAACTCCACTGGAAACTGGCATATACTCAAACAACATGCAAAATTTGTGCTCTTGCTCTTATAGTCTTTTTGAACAATGCCCATACTGACAGACTGAATTTACAGACTTAATAGACTTGACACAGAATGGACAGGCCAATCGACTCGCCAATGTTTATGCTGATCAAGACAGGTATACCAGAGAATAGCAAAAATGTTTCCCTTCACCTGCTATGATACTTTTAACAATCTTTCATGATCTCCTTCAGTTTTAAATTAAAATTGAGGTATAAAAAATGTCCAACTGTATTATATTGTGTAAATTAACTAAATTAACGCAAGAACGTTATATTGCACCAACTTTGGTGCAATTTAATGACTTCTACTTGGCAAGCTATGTGTCTTGTATCATTGGGATATTTAATAAACTAAACTAAACTAAACTTTTTACGGGACCGAGTACACATTGTTGGGCAGGTCGACTATA